>CM029277.1:19859875-20209938 GCA_016920895.1 Vaccinium myrtillus
TGTCGTAGTACTTCTCCATCCTTGGGTCTTTCAAGTTATATTGGTCTTTGATTTGGTTCACAATCACCGTTGCGAATCGTCAGTATACTTGCACCGTCTCGGCACCTAAGTGTTTGGCCATCTTCGGGCGGAGACTAGTGCTTCATATTCGGCCTCGTTGTTCGATGCCGGGAATCCGATTGTCGTGCATTTTCATGCATGATACCCTCCGGAGAAATGAGTACGACGCCTGCTCCGGCTCCTCGGCTGTTTGAAGCTCCGTCAACATGCAAGCGCCACGTTTCTCCTTGGAACATTCGCCAAGTTTTGCCTCGTCTTTTCTTCGAAGGTTTCTCGGCCATAGCCGAGTCCCTTTGTCGACTTTACTTGATCCGGCTTCCATCGGGCTCTCTAGGGTGACTTCCGGGTCTTCTTGGAGCTCAAGTGTCAGTTCGGCAATGAAGTCTGCCAGGGCCTGTCCCTTAATAGCGGTTCGGGGTTCATACCGAATATCGAAGTTTCCCAACTCCAAGCTCCATTTGGAAATTCTAGCCGAGAGGTCGGATTTTTTGAGCACGGCCTTTAGAGGGTACTCGGTGATAATAATGATGGTGTGGGCTTGGAAGTAAGGCAGCAATTTTCTTTTGGCGGTTACAAGTGCCAAAACCAATTTTTCCAGCGGAAGGTACCTTGTCTCGGAGGGAATCAGGGTTTTGCTGGAGTAGTAGATGGGCTGGAAATTAGCCCCTCCCTTCCTTACGAGGACCGAACTTACTGCATGGCCCGAAACCGAGAGGTATAGATATAAATCTTCTTCAGGCATGGGCATCACAAGGAGGGGAGCTCTGGAGAGGTAATCTTTTAGCTGTCCCAGCGCTCGGTCACATTCCTCGGTCCACTGAAAACTCCGTTTGCTTGTTTTTAGGGACTCGAAGAAGGGTCGGCACAGATCCGAAGACCGGCTGATAAACCTGTTGAGCGCCGCGGCCATCCCTGTGAGCCTCTGCACTTCTTTGATGGAGCTCGGTGCCCTGAGGTTTTGGATCGCAATTATCTGCTTTGGATCCGCCTCAATGCCCCTTCGAGTGACCATGTAGCCGAGAAATTTTCCAGAGCCGACGCCAAATGCACACTTCTCGGCATTGAGGCGCAGCTTGTGTTTCTTCATGATAGCAAATATTTCGCTGAGGTGCTCCAAGTGATCCGAAGCGTGCTTGCTCTTGATAACCATGTCATCAATATATGCTTCCATCGTGTCCCCGAGCTGCTTGGCGAACATTTTGGTAACCATTCGTTGGAAAGTAGCCCCAGCGTTCTTGAGGCCGAAAGGCATGACCTTGTAACAGTAGGTCCCTCGGGGAGATATGAAGGTTGTTTTCTCCTGGTCCTCTACTGCCATTGCTATTTGGTGGTACCCGCTGTAAGCGTCCATCATGCTTAGCCGAGCGTGTCCCGCCGTAGCATCGACTAGCTGATCGATCCGAGGCACAGGGAAGCAGTCCTTCGGGCAAGCGTCGTTGAGATTGGTGTAGTCTACGCAGATGCGTAGCTTCCCATTTTTCTTCGGCACGACAACAGTGTTGGCCAACCATGTTGGGTATTGAACCTCTCGGATAGCCCCAGCATCAAGTAACTTCCCGACCTCAGTTATAACAGCATCTGAGTGGGCCGGAGACGAACGTCTCGGTTTTTGTACCACAGGCCTTCGGAGAGGATCGACATTAAGTGAGTGAGAGGTGAACTGAGGGTCGATGCCCGGCATCTCATATGGTGTCCAGGCAAAGACTTCGATGTTTTTCCTAAGGAATTCCACCAGTTGCTCTCTCTCGAAGGTTGTCAGCGTTGATCCGAGAAGGAAGTAACGGGTCCCGTCGTCGTTGATTGGTACAGTGACGAGGTCCTCCACTGCTTTCTCCTTAGCTGGCAATCCGACGTCTTCCAAAACCGGACCATCGGATATCTCGATAGATCTTGGTTTTGGTTCTTTCTTCTTTTTCCCTTTAGTGATCTTCTTTTTCATGTGAACTGCGTTCACCTGGCATCTTCTCGCCACCGTCTGGTCACCTTTGATGTCCTCTTGCCATCCCTCGGCGCCTATGAACCGGACAACTTGGTGATAAGTTGAGGCGATGGCCTCCATTTCGTGCAGCCAAGTTCGCCCGAGGATGGCGTTGTAGGGGCTCGGCGCGTCGACGACAACGAATTCCATTCGTAGGTTCCTTGATCCTGCTCTCACCGGTAGGATGATCCGTCCCATCGGCCAGACCGGAGCCCCATTAAATCCGAAGAGGGGGGAATCGGCCGGCATCAGATGGTCCGGGTTCAAGTTCAGAGCCTTGAAGGCCGAATAATACAGGATCTCGGTTGAACTCCCTTGGTCCACGAGCACTCGTTTGACCCTGGGGATCCCCATGTGAACGGAGATTACCAGGGCGTCGCTGTGGGGTAGCTGCACGTCTTTTAGATCTTGCTCGGTGAACGTGATAGTCCACTGCTCGTCACGATCCGAGAGAGTTCGCTTAGGGTTTCCCCCAATCGTAAGGACTTGGGAGGATGCGCTCAGTGCTGATCGGAGCGCCGCTGTCTTTTCTTTGGTTGCGGCCCCGTGGATTACGTGCACCACGACCTCTTCCGGAGGGTCGGCCCCTCCTAGGGCCAGTAGCTGTTGTGGCTGTTGTGCTTGGGCCCCTGTTTTCTGTCTGTCAATGAACTGGTTCAAGCGCCCCTGCGTAACCTGCCTTTCGAGGAATTCCTTAAAAGGCCGGCAGGCAGTGGTATAGTGTCCCAGTTCATCGTGATAGGTACACTTGACCTTACAGTCGGCCGTTTGGCCCGCCGCTGTACCCAGCTTATTGGCCGGCCAAACGAACCATGGTTCCCGAGAAATGGCCCGTATAAGTTTGTAAAGAGGTTGGTTGAACACGGTGCGTACCGCGACGTATTCCTGAGGCCTCGGCTCACGCTCTTGTCTGAATTGTGCCCGGTTCTTCCAGGGCTCTCGGTCTTTCTTCCAACTTTTGCTGTCCCCAGTTTTGATGGTGTTAACTTGTTTCTTCCCCGAGTAATCTCCGGCGTTAGCCTTCTGATTTCCCGAGGATCTTGATAGCCTTCTTTCGGATATAACATCCTCCAGCTGGGCAAATTTCTCCACCGTCTCCATCAACCGGCTCATGTTCGCCGGAGGGTTCAGCATCAGTTCTTCAAAAATTGCCGAGGTCTCGTCCAGGCCGTACTTGAAGGATGTGGCTGCCATCTGTGGGTCACAGCTCTCGATGGCGTTGTAAATCTCCCAGTAGCGCTCGGCGTACTTCCTCAGTTTCTCGCCGTGCTGGCGCTTGAGGCCTACGAGTGCGTCGATTGTCTTCGGTATCGTGCTACTTGTCACGAACCGAGCTGTGAAGGCCACTTCCAGTTCTTCAAAAGAACCGATGGAGCCCGATTGTAGTTGGTTAAACCAAACTAAACCGGTCCCCTGGAGGCTCACCGGGAAGGCTTTACACATCATGGCTTCGTCGTAGCCATAGAGCCCCATTAGCTGTCGGTAATGCACTAGGTGCATCACAGCGTCCGTTTTAGCATCATACTTTGTAAATTTCGGGATCGTGAAGTTCCTCGGAGGCTGAGTTTCTTGGATCTTTTGTATGTACGGTGAGTCCTGGATCTTTCGAAGCCTTGAATCGGCTGGTTTCTCGGTTGAACGTGGGGCCTCATAGGCCTTGCCAGTACTGAACGCCTTTTTGGCGTTCAGTCTGTGCCGCTCATCGTTCGTGCCGAGGTCTTGGGGATGATCCTTCCGCTTTCCGGAATCTTTGGGCGGAGCTTCGGCTCTGTACCTTTTGGACTCTCCGGTACGTTGGTCCCGAACGACTATAAAATCGCCGGTACCATCTATATCGTAACCCGGTTTGTCAAGGTGTCCGTGAAGCCGAGGGCTTTTGTTATGAACACTTTTACTCGGAGCTTTGTCGTATGGCTCTCGGTGATGACCACCGCGTTGATCGTCGTGGCCGCTAGATCTGTTTGGTATGATCTCTCGGCCGTCTGCATCGTATTGTACCGGAGCCTTGTCATGGTTTTTACGAGGCTGGACGTCGTTATGGCGGGCAGTCTGAGATAAGGACTGCCCGGTTGTGGATTGGGAGCTTGATGTAGAGTAGCCTCCCGTCCTCGTCGTGCGTTCCGTTCGGGCGTAATCCGAGCGTCTACGCGGAGAGGGGATCTGTTCCCTTTGTTGAATAACTTGTCCTGTCGCGTCGGTGACAATGATCTGTTGACCAAGGCGATCCTTGGCCGAGGGGCGTTGGGTGTACTGTGTGGCATTAGTGGCCTGAGTTGCTTGTGCCGTCGCCTTCCTCCGCCGCCTCGATGCCCCCGAGCGCGAGGCTGAGGTTGCTGGTTGTTTCGTTGTGAGGGCCTCAATCTGAGTCTTCATGGCAGCCATTTGCTCCTGCATTTGCTGCACGGTATCGAAAGCATTTGGGCTCGGAGTGAGCCCAGTAATTGGGTGAGTGACAATCGCTGCACGAGAGCCACCTCCGACGGCAGCTCCTGCCTCCGGACCGTCGTTTGGAATGATCACCATGGAAGTGCTGAGAAACAGAGGAAGAGTAATCTCCAAGAAGAAGAGAAGAACGCCGGAAAGGTGATTAAATCACTCGTCCCCAGCAGAGTCGCCAATTGTGGAGCCCTCTTTCTCCGATGATCTCTTCAGGTGATGATGGAGGATGAAGGTGATATCCTCGCTCTCAAGTTATGCCTAGACCTGCACACTCAACGAACCGTTAGCACCGGACTGGACCTTGGAGCCCAGAACGGTACTCCGACGGTCAAGTAAGTGAATGGAGAGGGCTAAGAGTAGATCTAGGGTTCAGAGTGAAGAGTATTGCGTACCTTTCTCACGTGATCAAGTCTACCTTTTATAGGTAAGCCTTGGCTTAGCCTTTAAGCGTTGCTATGCTCATCACGTGACTTAACCGTTCGGCTGACGTCACGATGACGAGCCCGAAAGAATATTCTGCAAGCTGGCGCCTCCAATAAAAACATGACAAGTGTCGTAACCGCTCGGATGACGTCATATGTCATTATCACAGTTTGTTACGGGCACAGGCTGCATTAACTGCTCTGCTGACTCAGCCCTCAACCTTCTGGAACATTCCTGGCATGATTCTCGTGATAGTGCTGGCCGTTATGCCCTTTGAGTGAGACTGCATTCTGGAACACCTTGGGAGGGTAGGGCTTCCGGCATTTAGCCGAGCAAACTCAACCGGCATTCTCCCTTTAAGCGAGTACGAATTGATCCTAAAACCGAAGGGTCCCATGAAAGGTGTCCCTTCGGTTGCTCATTATAATTGTCTTGAGCGGCTCGTAGAGAGAGACAAACCGGAAGGTCGAAGAGATCCGAAGGGTCCCTAAAGGGTTCCTCTCTGGAACATTAGGTCGAATCCTTTCACAGTATACAGCAGTTTATAGAAGAGTGCTCGGATAATCCGGACCCTTACAGTTTCAAAGCATTAAATAGATTTGATTTCGAAGTGAAAATGTTTCCTTCAAAATCGGCGTGAGTAAATTTGTGTGTGTGTGTGATCTATTTATGTTTCCTTCAAAAATTTCCTCTTTGATTTAAAGAAACCTTTAATCGAATCGTCCTCTTCTTGACGCTATCAGCCCACATCGCCGGAGTATCACCAAAGGCATCGGACGATACTATTTGAAAATAAAGGTAATGATTGGATAATAATTGAGAAAATCGGGTCTTAAAATCCAAAACGAACAAGGCTCATATGAAGTTCTAATCTCAACCCTTCATTTTAAGGGCTGAGATGGAGTGTCTTTTTTTTTTTTTTTTTTGTCCCCGGAACCATACACCATCAACACTTACTAATACTAACACAATCCACAACCGCCACCCACCAAATAAATTCTAAATGAGTTACGGAGAGGGACAAGGTTCACAAGCTATAGGGATGCGCAATACGATCAATGAACAGGAAGCTATTTTACTCAAATACCAGCAATGAAGAGGAGCAAAAACGATAATCCTCAGTTTCTCAACAACAGAAAAAAGAAGTCGTCCTTAAATGGTTCTAGCGGCAATGTCTTCTCTCTCTGGTACTAGCAGACATTCCCACTTTTGTGATAACAAAGATGTCCAAGAAACCATGCTCATGCTGCCACTGTTTTGAAAGCCATATTCACAGACCAGATCAGAATTGGATCTGAAAATATACAATTAGATGTTTGGGACACACAGTTTTGCACTTCCTCTTTCAAAACCGAGAAATTCCAGAGTGCCGGGTGGGTATTGCCCACGTGGTACCCGCTCGGCAATTTCAACCGTCCAAAGAGTGATCCGATGGTCCGGGAGAGGACAGAGAAAAAGAGTGTTTGGGTGAGAAGACAGAGATGGAATCAATCTTGGCCGTCCAAAACACTATTGGACGCCCGAAATCATGCTTGACATGGACAGGTGGTACCCAGTCGGTACCCAAAATTTTTTCTTCAAAACCTATCCCTGACAAATCTAGAAGCAACAAAAAACCTTGGCAAGCCAGATTGATTTGAGACTTTTGATATTATACCGAAACAAAGAAATTGAAACAATATCAAATCTACAAGGGCACAAATTACTGTCATAGGAATAAAACTCAAAACATGACAAATGAAGTTATTTCGCTAAGACTAGTTTCCCTAGTTGCGAAACTTCAAACACATGGCTTATATATTCCCACAAATGCAGAACATGATTCGAGGACATGTAAAATGCATTTCACATTTTCCTACCCTAATAAAAGTAACAAGTACAAACACAAATTAATGGCCCTTGAAGAGTTGCAGAACACCGCATTCCACACTCATCTCCATCACCAATCACATTTCGTTCTTGTTGCACTTCATGTTTCCCCCCAAAGATCCTGCAAGTGCTTCCTCCTCCAAAAAGTAAGCTTTAATAGTTTCCAGCAAGTTTCTTTGATCTTCTTCTGCTTCAATTGTTATGAGTGTTGGACAAGTGGTTCTTGCACTTGAAAATGGACTTCGACATTTGATGGCCCGTTCAAATCCATTGTTGCAAGTTCTTCTAACTCTTGCAATGCTCCAAATGCACTCAAAGCAGTTTCAGGGTTTAAGTGTGGTTTCACCGTAATGACGGCCTCTTTGATTCTAGATTTCTGCAAATAATAAAATTCACATATTTTGAATCAAAACCGACTTCAATAGCGGAGCATAATGAAATTGGATAATATATCACTGCGAAGTGTGGAGTAATATTGGACTTACAAAAAATTCAAGTTTGCCCTTGAGATCTTCATATGCCACCAACTGTTGACTAGCAATCCCAGGAATTGATGCATTCTAGTATATCCCAAAATTGGCAAAACCAACAAAAACCAAAACTACTCAAAAGTTATCATAGAACCATGCAGTTTGTCCAACATCATAGAATGGATAATACATTATCTCATATATGAAAAGACAACCAAATTTCATGTCACCCTAAATCTAAACCTTTATGGAGTTTTCCACCTCCAAATATAACCATTTAAATGAACGTTTTACGATGTGAAAACAGCTTATGTTCTCATTTATATGAGCAAACTAGCTAAATCAATGCAAATCATAGCCATTCACTCCTTATAACAAATCCTAACCTAAAATCTTCGATTCGTACTAGTAGGAGGGAGCGAAATGGGAGCAGCGAGATCCAGAAAGGGCATAGTAGAAAGCAGTGACTGAATTGTAGCTAAGGAATTCCTCTGAAAGAAAGAATGGATAGGAAAAAACTAAAGGTTGGATTCAAAAGCAAGCCAACCTGTGTACCTGATTAGTTAACTGCACCTAACAGAATACTGCCTACGAGTTTGCGCCTTACACTCCAACCAGCATTGTCTATGAGAGATTCATAAAAGGTGCCCCTGTTCTGCATTTCTGCGCATTCATGCGAGGCACACTCTTTTTAGGAACATATAGCCTACAGATTGTCCCATTCTCACTCTCTCTTAACCTGTTAACCTTTGATTTAAGCGAGTGAGTACCTACTTGGATACTTTGTTTGTTCAATAAAGTTGGTGTACACTTGCATTAACACACATTTCAAGGTTTAAAGGAGCTTTCGTAACTCCTATGTAACATTGCTCTCACTCTTCCTCTTTTGTAAATGCTAATACTATTGCGTATAATTGAACTCAAAAGTTCAAACATCATAAATGCTTACACATCAGCACCCCAAGATCTACACCTCGCCTCATGATGAATGGAATGCAATGCATTGTGGAATGCAATGCATTGTGGAATGCAATGCATTGCACATTCACCTTTTTTAAAACATCGGTTTGGAGTAGTGTTATCTTTTTTCTTTTTGGGCGTAAGTTGGTTTGGAGTGGTTATTCGATCACTTATTGTCCACAAGATATATCTTTCTCGCTCAATACAAATAAAGCTAATTTTTGTACATTTTATTAGTCTGAGGCCTGAGCGTACAATTTTTCCATATTTGTTGACACAATTACTATGGATTGCCTATCGTAAATGCAGTACACTTGTACATGTGATTGCGAGATTTGTACTTAATGTATTCGTACAACGTATAAAATCTACGTCAGAAATATCCCGTGCATGAGTCTGAATGCTAGTTAAAAACAAGCTTGGCAGGTTCAGGAGCATAAATTGAAGGATTAACCAAAATGGTCTACAGTTAGAAACTGCTACTCATCTCAGTCACACTTGTACTGCAAATTACAACCTCAATAATTGCAATTTCGGTAAGCTCATGGGATAGATAAAGATTTTACCTGATTTCAATTCAGGCTTTAAATTAGTATTGTTTCCCGTAACGAAAACAAGTCGTCAAAAGTAAGTCAAAAAGCAACACACAAAGTTCTATTTATGATTAACAGCAAAAAATGTAAATGAAAGTGGGAAATCATTACGTAATTCAGGTGTACCTTCCTGGGCCGGCCCACGGGTCTTCCAGTAAGCTTTCTGGGCTTCTTAATCCCAACAACTCTAGGCTTAATCCCAACAACTCTAGGTGGCCTCCCCCGCCGCTTCGCTGGCAACACTCCACCACCAACACCACTAAGTGCAACCCCATCACCTCCACCAGCCACCACATTCTTCGTCCGCCTGCCACGCGGCCTGCCAAGTGGCTTCACCACAGGAACATCCCTTTTCGGCCGTCCTCTCGGTCTTGGCCCAATTAGCCCAGTTCTGGGTAGCCGCACAGATCTCATCTTTGGCCCAATCTGGCCCATCTTGGGAGGTCTCCCACGGCCCCTTTTAACAACCAGAGGTCCGCCGAATTCCGAGCCCACGAACCCACTCCTATCAAGGGAAACAGGAAAAGACTTGGGCCTCGGAGGCCTTCCTGGGCTCCTTTTAATACTACCAACAAACGAACCCACGAACCCAGTCTTGGCCTTTGGTGGTCTACCAGCTCTCTTTTTAGCTAAAGGGACCGGCCCATCAGTAAGACCCAAAGAAACTAACACAGACTCCGGTCCAACCACAACATTGTGAGGAGGCTGCTGAACATCAACAACCACCTTGGGCTTCGGTGGACGCCCACGCCCTCTTTTCTGCCCAGAAGACCCACTTCCTCCTCCATCGTCGGCAGCAGCATCAGTATCAGTAGAGGAAAGAGGAACAGATCTAGGGACCTTGTAAGAGTGCTTGACCATCAGAAGGTGACCATTGTTCTTCAATCGCTTTAGGTGGTGAGTCAACAAGGCCGAGTGGTTCGACGGCAGGCTCGAGTAGTTTTTCTCTATGTATTTGGCTATGGCCTGACGACTGGACCCATTCCTCTCCTTCAATGCCGTTATAGCTGCCGTTATCATCTGTCATCCCCAAATCAGACATTTCTAGATAGAGAGAATAAATATATATATATATATATATATATATATATATATATAGGACCCCCTTCTAATAAGGGACCCTTATTTAACTTTCCATGCGGACCTAGGGGCATTTTCGACTTTTCGGACCAAATTTTGACGATCCGATCCGCTCAATGTTTTTAAAATGAGTTTTCAAGGGCCCACGCGGAGAATCTCCGAAAAAAAATACCCGGAAGGGCTTGATCCGAGCAGTTTCCGATAAAAACTATACATATACAGTTTTTATCGGAAACTACTCGGATCAAGCCCTTCCGGGTATTTTTTTTCGGAGATTCTCCGCGTGGGCCCTTGAAAACACATTTTAAAAACATTGAGCGGATCGGATCGTCAAAATTTGGTCCGGAAAGTCGAAAAATGGCAGGTCCGCATGGTATTTTAAAAAAAGGGTCCCTTATTGGAAGTTTATTGTATATATATATATATATATATATATATATATATATACACACACACACGAGGGTAGAGATATAAATCCCATTTTATAAGAAGAATGATTTTCGCACTTCACTTTCTTTATTTATAATGGCACTCCAAAATTTGCGTTTTACTGCAAAAAATATGCACAACATAAGTACTAAAAGACAATTTTTAGAGTGTCATCTATTCTATCTAACATACAAAAGAGAGAGCACTAGTTTGGTGTCTCTCATTTCTATCATTGTGTCGACTTTTGAATTACCTACAATGCCCACTAAAAAAAAAAGCGAATTCCATAGGCCAAAGCTTACACTGCCCAATAACCATAAGGGTAAAAATGCCAAAACCCAACTCCCACGAGTTGCTCTGGCAGTTTTTACACTCCCACTATCAAGAAACCATTTCCTCCACTATTCCAAACCATCTCCTTCTTTTACGAGAATACACCAGAATAGATTACTCAATGTCCATTACTCAATGTCCCGCCCCCCCAGTTTACCTACAAAAACCAAGAAAAAATCTTCTACCCGTTAACTGCAGGTATTTCTTACTTCCTTCACTCTCTGAATCTATACAATTCATTCCTTCAATTTTAGTTTGTTTTTCAATTCATTTCATTTGGAGGTCTTTTTTTCATTTCATTCGATGCCGTGTCCTCCTCCTTTTTAGAGCATAATAATTAGGGGTTTTGTATTTGTAATCAAACTCTGTTTAAACCCAGAGAACCCACTGTTCGTGGGGTTGGAGAAGAAGCCGGGTGTGATCCTGTGTGGTCACACTCGACGAGTTAAAAAATATACCTTACTGATTTTAGCTAAATCGGCGACTTCGACCCTGCACATATCTTATTTTAAATGTACATATTATTAATGTTCAAAGCGCCACGAAGATTGGAGGAGTCAATTGATTAGCGCCGCAAGAGCAATTAGCAAGGAGAGGAGTTGACTGAGGGTTTGGATGTTTTATCTGCTTTGTATCAGTGTATTCTTTCGTTGGTATTCATTACTCATGTATGAAAAATTATCAGTTTAACGAAGAGTTCATTGATTTATTGATAATAACCATAGTATGTTATAGTGGTTGATTTGTTCTTCCCTTCAAGTTTTTGCAGGAGTGTTGTACCCACCTACTTTTTTTTTTATCCCACGTATGCAATTCAAACATCAAGAGAAAAGATCTTATTTCTATATAAAAAAAAGATAATACAATGCATACATGACCAAACGATAAAATGATAAAGCCGGATACTTTTGTGCATACTTCTTTTGCAAAAGTTCGACTTGCAGATGCATTGTGTGTGCCTTGGCCTCTCGTTATAAGAAAGTGAGGTGACAAAATCATTACCTCTTTTAATCATCATTTTATACTCAGGGCCAGCCCAGGGGTGAGCCCAACAAGCCCCTGGGCTTGGGCAACCCCCAGGCCAAGGGCAACAAAAAAAAAAAAAATTACCGGCCCAAAAAAAAAAAATTTATACTAAGAGTTTTCAGCCCATTTGGGCAATGCACAGAGGCAACAGACGGAAAAGAAAATTTTTAAGAGGCAGCCCAACCGGGCCCAAGAAGCCCAAACACAATAGATAAATGATTTATGAAAGGCATCAGCCCTTTTTTGATACTTTCACGTTTCCTCTGCCAGACTGCCATTAAACAACCTCGAAAAACTTCATCTCCCTCTCTCGAGCTCCAAATTCAAGAACCAAATTTAAAATTCATCTCCTTCCCTCTCTCTCTCTGCGCCCTATCAGCTATGTAATGCCCTCCCTCCTGATTAAAAAATGCCCCAATCTCTCCTCTTTTTTGCCCTAAATCTAAACTAAAAGAAAGTCCTATTAATTCGGGATCACTTGGCTGCGTCTGCGTGAGTGCGTGGTAGTGTGGAAGTGGGACAGAAAGTTTGAAAACTTGGTATTGGAATTGCTTGGTAGTTGGACACGATTTTTTTATTACTCCAAATTCCAAAAGCAGGCGAGTTTAATACTCCTGAAGCAATTTTTTTCTTTTCTTTTTGAGCAACTGTTGTAGTGTTTTTGTATTGTGCATTTGTGCTCGTGAGTTGTTTATAAGTGTATTGGCTTATTTCACATTGTGACATGTTTTATGTGTTTTTTTCTATTATTCTATATAGATACCCTCATACCCACTACCCAGACCCAGTCCCCACAGGCCAAGCATAAGATTGTTTAAAAATCATTTATTCAACTAATAATAGAATGAATTATGATTTGTATTATAGGTATCATGACAGAGAATGATAATGACAAGAACAAAGTGAGGGTTCGAAAACAAAATTCCGGATCTTTTAATAGAAAAGCCAAGCAACGAAAAGATGTAATGGCAAAATCACTAGTGGGTTCGATTGCTACCCTATTTAATGCAAAAAGACAAAAATCTCTACTTTCGAGTCAAGTTGAAGAAGCAAGCGATGAACAATTAGGGGAGGAAGGTGTTAATGAAGAAGCCACTGGTGAAGATCATGAGGAACCCACGACTGAAGGTGTTGATCTTGGGGATGGAGGTATTAATGAAGCAAATGAAGAATCTAGGGATGGAGGTGTTAATGAAGAAAATGAAAGTATGCTTGACCTTGAGAAAGATGTTGATGTGAACTACAATCCGGGATTGTGGGGAAAAATTAATGACACTAAGAGGGTACGGTTAGTACTACGAGGTCCTATTAAGATATTACGAGAAAATGATGGGTTTCCTAAAGAAAGTACTCGTGGGAGACACTTTTCTTCCAATCTTTACATTTGTGATCTTCCAAATGGTGAGAAGCAAGAAAGGAAGTGGCTTGTGTATTCAAATGAGTTGGATAAGGTCTTTTGCTTTTGTTGCAAGTTATTCAAGTCTAAGTCAAATAGTCAATGGCAACTAGTTTGGCCGAAGAGGGTACTAGTGATTGGCATAACCTCCCTAGAAAGCTTAGAGAGCATGAAAGGAATGTGGAGCACATCGCCAATGTCGTGAAGTGGGTAGACTTGCATAATGGACTAACAAAAAAGGCAACAATTGACAAGAAAATGGAAGATCTAATTGACAAAGAGAGAGAGAGTTGGAAGATGATACTAGTTCGAATCATTGGGGTTGTGAAGACTCTTTCTCGAAATAACTCGCCATTCCGTGGAACAAATGAGAAGATTTATGAGAAAAATAATGGGCTTTTTTGTCAACTTATTGAATTTGTTGCGGAATTTGATCCGATAATGCAAGAGCACCTTCGGCGTGTGGTAGATAAAAGAAGTTCAACATCATTATCTTAGCCACAAAATTCAAAATGAATTGATAACCTTGTTGGCGAAAGAGATTAAAGAAAGAATCTTGGCGAAGATTTTAAGAGCAAAGTACTTTTCGGTTATCCTTGATTGTACTCCGGATCTTAGTCATGAAGAACAAATGTCGATTGTTATTAGATGCGTGGATGTTGAGGATGAAGGTAAAGTCAAAGTGGAGGAGTTCTTTCTTGGGTTTTTAAAGGTTGATGACACGTCGGGACTTGGACTTTTCAAGCGACTTGAAGAGGCTTTGGTTGATCTAAAACTCAACATTGATGATATAAGAGGACAAGGTTATGACAATGGCTCAAATATGAAAGGTAAACGTCAAGGTGTGCAAAAAAGGCTACTTGATGTAAATCCTAGAGCATTTTATATTCCATGTGGATGTCATAGCTTAAACCTTGCACTATGTGATATGGCAAAATCTTGTGCGAAAGCAAGAAATTTTTTCGGATATGTGCAAAAGGTTTATACTTTGTTTTTGGGTTCAACACAACGGTGGGATATTCTTAGAACTTATGTGAAGGGCTTGACACCAAAGGCATTGTCGGTAACTCGTTGGGAAAGTCATGTTGAGAGTGTTAGAGCAATAAGAAGCCAAGCACCGGAATTAAGAGATGCGTTGATTGAAATTGCAAATAAATCCAAAGAGGATATTGTGATGGCGGAAGCTAAAGGCTTGTGCAAGAATGCTTTGGAGGATTTTGAGTTCTTGATTAGCTTATGCATTTGGTACAAAATTTTAGACAAAGTTAATCAAGTAAGCAAAGTTCTTCAACGAGAAGAGATGGATATTGAAGATGCAATTACAAGAATAAAGGAGTTGATTTTATTCTTTGAAGAGCTTAGAAAAGATGGATTTGAAGATTTGATGAAAGAAGCCAAAGAACTTGCATATGAAGTTGGTATTGATCCGGAATTCGCAAGAAAAAGAATTGTTCGTAGAACAAAACAATTTGATGAGGATGTGGGAGATGATACCGATGGAAGTCAATCACCGGAAGATAATTTTAGAGTTACTTATTTCCTCCACATCATTGATCAAGCTCTTACATCACTTAAGGATCGCTTTGAGCAATTTGAACTTTATGAAGCAACCTTTGGTTTTTTGTTTAATGCAAAATTCAAAAGTGTTAGTGACGAGCCATTGAAGGAGCATTGCACTCAATTAGAAAGTTTCTTGAAACACAATGAACATGGTGATATTGAAGGGGATGAATTGTTCCAAGAACTTAGACATTTGAAAACAATGTTGCCGAGGGAAGTGACAAAAGCGATTGACATTCTTGATTTTATACGGCCTTATTGGAAAGAGGGTGGTTTCAAAATGACATGGGTTGCTTTTCGAATTTTGTTGACTATACCGGTTACAGTTGCTTCGGCGGAGAGGAGTTTTTCTAAGTTGAAGTTGATAAAAACTTATCTTCGGACTACCATGTCACAAGAGAGACTAAGTGGATTGGCTATGATTTCAATTGAAAATGACTTCTTGGATAAGTTGAAGTACGATGATTTAATTGAAC
Organism: Vaccinium myrtillus; assembly: GCA_016920895.1. Classification (NCBI taxonomy): domain Eukaryota; kingdom Viridiplantae; phylum Streptophyta; class Magnoliopsida; order Ericales; family Ericaceae; genus Vaccinium; species Vaccinium myrtillus. Next base: position 19,874,968 of record CM029277.1, read on the forward strand.
AATTTGCTTCAAAAAATGCAAGGAGAAGTTGTTTTCTTTGATTTGGATCGTGCTAATCATAAAGCACCACAACCGATTAACCGGAGTTACATTTTGGTTTTGATTTTGTTGATGTAATTAAAGGTAAAAGCATTACGTAGTCTTCATTTTGTTTGGTTTTTAACATGTATGTCTTTTTTTTTTTAACTTAACATTGAATGGGCAACCAACTCGGAGTCGGGCTAGGGCAACCCAAATGTCTGGGCCGGCCCTGTTTATACTTCACCTATGAGTATACAAGATTCAGAATTTTCACCTACCAGATGATTATAACTGTTACAAGCATCCAACTACCGGTGACGAAAATTCAGATATGTATATGTGCATATATAACGTTTTAGACATAAATAAAAATACATAAACATAAGCCTAAAACAATAGAGAGCGAACTAGGGTTTTGAAATATTTAGTACCTCGGCGTAAGGTGGGTGGTTGTGGTTGTTGGAGGCGAAAGCGGGAGTGGGGTTGGCAGCGTGAGCTATGTAGATCGGTGGTTCTGCCGCCACGGGAGGCGGTGCGACGGACACCGGTGGAGGAACTATGAACAGGTCCATGGAGAGAGAAAAACAGATGAGGTTTAGAGAGAGCGAGAGAGAGAGCGAATAGGATAAAGGAGAGGGTTTGGTTGTCTTTACGCTTTCAAAAGGATTAGGATGAGAAATTGAATTGAAAGGGGGAGTGTGGGTGTGTGTACGGTGGGTGTGTGAGTATACATGTGATTGATTGGAATCATCGGACCGTTGAGGACTATCCATGTATTCATTGATGACGTGGAATTTCTTGTCTTTTAGGAGTTGTGTATAGGCTCTTGGCCTAACCCAAACCAAAAAGTTGGTAAGGTAGGGCTTGTTTGATACACAGATTCAATATTTAAAACTGAATTAATTAAGTAATACTAAGTGATTAAATAGGTTTAATAACCACATTTTATATTACTTAATAGATTAAGTGCTACTTAAAATGTAAGCTAAAACGTTAATAAAAATTAAGTAGCTTTGAGCTACTTAATTTTGGTTGAATTCTTATGTGCTTATAAATCAACCATCACACCACCGCCGCTGTCACCACCACTACCATGCAGCCGCCGCGCCACCACCACAACTACCAAGCCACCACTCCACCACCATTGCCACGCCGCCGCCACAACCACCACTACCACCACCACCACTGCCACACCGCCACCGCACCACTATCACCATTACCCATATACCACCACCACCACCACCACTATTGTCATGCCATCGCCATCACTCCACCACCACTAGCACTCCACCACTACCCTTAGCACGCTACAACCATCGCACTACCACCACTACACTACCACCGTTGCACCACTATTACTTCACTGCCACCACAACTCACCATCATTCCACCACCACATTCCACTGCCACCGTTACATCGCCACCGCCACGCTGCCACCACCCCCACCACCTCCCAATCATCGCTCCACCACTACCACAAATGCATGATGGCCATTAGTAAATCAAGAGACAATTATAACCAAAAAAAATATTTTTTTAATTCAGTGCTTAATATGTTTTATCAAACAGTTTTTCAGCTTAAAAAATACAGCATTCAGTTTTCAGTTTTTAATTTTTTTAGCTTTCAACTTTCAGTTTTTAGTTTTATCAAACAGCACCGTAGCCATATTTGTTTAAAGGCAAATGTTAATGCTAGAACTATTTTTGATTGTGTCAAAACTCCAATGCATAAAATGCTTCTACTTATGTGCAATTACATGCCTTTTATGCATTGGAGTTTTGACACAATCAAAAACAGTTTTGGCATTATCACTACCCTTGTTTAAAAAAAAATTCACATTGAAATAACCAAACTTAGTAACCAAAATCAAAAAGTTGCTAAGGCAGCCATATTTGTTTAAAAAAATATTCACATTGAAATGACCAAACTTAGTAACTTCTTAACAACTAATCAAATTTTAGTTCTTGGATAAACCAAACTTACAAATTTTGCCAATAACCAAATTTGATGAACATTGCTTACTCAATCAAGTACACCCATCATTACACAAAATGACAAAAAAAAATTACTAAGGTTGCCATGTTTGTTTAAAAAAAAATGTTCAGATTGAAATAACCAAACTTGGCAAGCTGTTAGTAACAAATCAAATTTTAGTGCTTGGATAACCGAAACTGACAAATTTTGCCAATAACCAAATTTGGTGGACCTTGCTTAGTCAAATACACCCATCATTACACAAAGGAAAATTTTCAAAAAAACCCCCCAAACTTTGATCTCAATGTCTCATGGACTCCTGAACTTCAATAAACTTCAATTACACTCCCAAACTATCATTCTGTTAGTCAATTTACCCCATGCAGTCCAAATCCGTCAAAAAATTAACGGATTTCACTAACGGAGTTATTCTTTATGTTAGTATATGTTAACTTGGCTTTATTGCTTTCTTTCTCACTCACACACGCGTACACACACGAACCAGAGACCAACAATGACCATCCATGACCTTCTTCTTCAAATCGGAGGCAAAAGCACTTGAAAGAGGGATGCTAATCTCTCTCTGAGAAGAGAGAACTTGTTGATCCCCACCAGCCGGCAACCCCATGTCCATTCAACATCAATCTCTGGCGAACCATCTTCGTCTAATTTTTTTTCTTCTTATTCGTCATTCCTAATCTATTACATGGGGGGAGGGGGGAATGAGACTCGATCCCGAGATACAGTGTAAGACACCCAAGAGCTCTATTGCATGAGCTAGCCACCACTTGCGCTCTAGATACTTTGAACGAGGAATTTCAGCCATTAAATTCTAATGGCGTGTCCTCCTCAATCCTCATATTAGGGAACCTGGTTTCAGGGATTTTTTGGCACATTATCATCCTAGTTTTTCATATGTACCAAAACAACAAAACCTGTTTGAAGACCAAATCAAGCACCAACCCAGTTTCAAACCATAAATCATCACCTGTAGGTGTAAACTCAACCTTCGTTTCTGTTGGAAAGCCACCAATTAGGGGTGAAAGAAAATCCAAAAAACCGAAAAAACCGAAAAAAACCGACCGTTCGGTTCGGTTTTCGGTCGGGGCAACGATATTTTGACTGACTTCGGTTCAGACCGAACCGAACCGAAAAAGATCGGTTCGGTCTCGGTTTCCTGGAATTTGGTTTGGACCGAACCGAACCGAACCGAAATGGGACCGAAAAAACCGAAATACCCGAACCGAAATAGGACCGAACCGAAAGTAGACCGAACCGAACCGAATACTAAAACATAAACATCTGGGGTTTTCATCCTTTCATCGTGACCGTCAATAATACTCAAAGGGTTTGATCTACACCGTCCAGTTTACACTATATAATACCCCTTAAAAACCCTAACTCCTCAATCCCACTGAAATTCCTAAATCGATGCGATGAATAATAATAAGAAGAAGAAACTTCTTCAAACTAAATGATAAAAGAACAAGGCACAAGATTTACGTGGAAAAACCCCGAAAAGGGTAAAAAACCACGGGAAGGAATCATGCACTAAATAAATGTGTGACTACAAGTAGACTTACTCGATGACCGTGTATCCTCACCACGAATCCTAAGCCCTACTCGCCGAATCCACGTACATCACACCCTTGCATGATCGCCACATCTTGAATCCTCAAGCCTTCCAACTATTTTGCCCTTCGAACTCCACGAAAGGACTTTGATAGAGAAACATTGAATTGAATATGAACGATGAAACCCTTTGAAGATGATCTTGATCGCACGGCAATGAAAAGCCTTCACAAATCTTCAAAGTTCATGAACCCTAGCACTCGTGGCTGGTATTTTGATGAGAGAGGCACAAAGGGTCGAAATATGGCTGCTGTGGTGTTTGGAAAAACCCTAATCGCTGAGATTTTATAGTTTGCAGAATCGGGCATTTTTGCCGGCTATTTTGCTTGAGCAAAAGATCCAGCAAAAACAAACAGAATGTTTTGCTAATAAAAAGGCCTTGAAATGCTCGAGCAAAACGTGCAGCATCTAACTTTTTCCTTGTGCATTTTTGCCGACTGTTTTGCTCGAGCAAAACGTCTAGCAAATTCAAACAGAATGTTTTGCTAGGAGATATCCTTGAAATGCTTGAGCAAAAACATGTAGCATCCAACTTGTCTTCAAAAAGAGCAATCCGCCTTGACTAAAAAACTACCGCACTCGAAATAAATATACATATTGATATGATTCCTTTTCCACACCTAAAACAGACACTCTAAAATTAAATACCAAAGGTTACAGTGCCATAAAGTACGATACACGGAAATGTATGTTTGAGACATGGACTTGCCAAACCAAAGGAAGCTCGGCCTATGGGGCTTACACCCACTCTCCAGAATCCAATCCAGCGCCCCACCTCCCCTTCTCTCTCACTCAACGTCTGAAACCCTCCTCTCTCACTCAACGTCTTAAACCAATATCCCTCTCGATTTAACTCTCCAGCTTCGCTGTTTGCTACAGTAAAGTTTTTCTTCCTCCAATCGTGGCCGGCCTGGATATCGCCGATTTGCCATCTACTTGGAGTCTTGGACTTTCTCAACAATCAGCAGACTCAGCACCGGTAGTTCAAAACCACAGCTGGTATGTGTTAATTTCTCTCCCTTTCTCAACATTTTTCTCTCCCTTTCTTCACATTTTTGTCTCAACATACTTTGGTTCATAGCTGATTTCTGTATGGATTTACATTATTCTACTGCTTGCAATTTGTTGTTCTCGAAATCACTTTTCAGCTGAATCTGTTCTTTTTAGATATTGATGTCTCTCTCGTTTTCTCTCCTATTATTCCAATCTATTGTTGTTTATTGGGTAGTGGGTTGTTCTTATTAGTTACTAATTACTTTGGTCACCCATGTTAAACAATGTTCATATTTCGAAAAAATTTACCCTTTCTAGGTACTAATTTCATGCTCATAACTGATTTATGTATGGACTTATAATATTCTACCATTTGCAATTTGTTGTTTTCAATATCATTTTGCAGCTGAATCTATACTTTATATCATATAATAAGCACCTGATCTGCAGGCAAACCTATAAAAAGGAAGAAGTTTATTTGGCAATCTGAACGGCTATCGTGTATTCGTGTTCATTGGTTCTATTGGTCTTTAGCTCTCCAGTAGTGCATCGAAACGTCTATTTCTCAGTTTGAGAGAATGTCTAGCCTTGAGGTATTAAATCTCAAACCCTATTTGTTCTAGTTGATGTTTTTTTTCTTTTTTTTCTGATTATTGGTGTATGCTTGTATGCAATTTGTTTCTGATATTAGGTATATTTTTATTTGGACTTTTTTTTTTTTTTAGAATGATGAAGAATTTGATGATGACATTATGGATGAAGTTGCTGAATTTGGTTTACCTGAAAATGTTGATACGGAAAATGATGTTGAAGTGCCTGAGAATCCAAGAAAACGGACTAAAAATGGTGGTGATGGTCTAGTCGCTAATAAGAGGGCTCCTTGTTGGAAACACTTTCATATTATTACTCCAGATGATGATCCAAAACCTAGGGCTCGTTGCAATTGGTGTCCGGCAACTTATGCATGTCATTCAAAGAATAATGGTACAAAATCAATGAGCCATCATTTAGCAAATCAATGTCCCAATTATCCCAAAAGCAAGAAATTTACGGGTTCTAGGCAAAAAATCCTTTCTTTTGAAAAAGTAGAGAAAGACAACGGTGAAACAAGTGCAAACCTTGTGCCTATCACCTTTAGTGTTGACGCATGTAAGAGGGCCTTAGCGAAGTGTGATTGATCCATATCGAAGTTCTCTCGCTCCCAAAATCGTGGAGGCTCTTATTTGCACTCAACAATGGATAAAGAAACCAACTAAAATCAATCTTAGAGAACAACTTGATGAGTTGGAGCAATTGGATTCGGGTACTACTCTTTGCTTTATTTTTTGTGTTCTTCATTTTAATTACTATATATGTTTTTTTTTTTGGGTAAATAAGCTTGAAATAAAAAGAAGGCAACAGAATATACAGCCTACAAGGGGCATACCCCAGGGAGGACAAAAGAAAAAGGAAGAAAAGAAAAGGTGCAAAAAAGATGGCCATAAGGCAACGTACAGCAATGCAAAAAATCCTAACTACGGGGTGTTTCTCTCCTATCTAGTAGAGAGGAGAGAAACACCTTACAAGTGGTACAAAAGACCAAACAAACAGCCTACACTAGGGAGCCATGGGTTTAGTACTAGACTTGAGGATTGGATCCGATAGCCAACATGAAGTAGACTTTAATCACAATTATGATCTTGAAATAACTTGGAAACATTGAAGAAATTCTTGAAAATTTCGCCATGACCCATTCGTAATTGTTGCACCCTCAAGGTGCCAGCCACTGCGTATACAACAGCAGCAGCTGAAAAGAGAAAAGAAAAGAAAGAGGTAGAGGCAGAATGTAGCAGCAGGAGCTGACACAGTGAGCATGACTTCATCAGCAGAAGACAGCAGATAATAACTTGAACATCAGCAATGACAAGTGTGGCAGCAATATCAAGTGTAGCAGCAGTAACAGGATATAACAGTAGCAGTAAACAGTAGATCTTAGAGTGCAGCAGCAGTGGTGAATTTTCGTGATGTGGATTAGGTACAAACTACTTCGTGATGTGGATTTTCAGTACTTATTGAACTTGTACGTGTTACACCACTGGTCAATTTAAGCACTTTTATGAAGATTTTCCGCCCCTTTTCTGCTTTTGCAGGATTACATGGAAGACTACGAGGTAATGAGTTGCTTTATTTCAGAAAATGAGTTGCTGAAGCTGGAAGGTTTTGTTTGGATGAGTTGTTGAAGCTGGAAAAACATGATGCCTTGTTGAATTTTAATTTCTGCCTTGCTGAAAATGGACTTAATTCTGCCTTGTTTTTATTTAGTTTCTTAGCTTGAATTGTTGCTACCTTGCTTCTTTTGGTGTTCTTATGTTGGTGGAATGTGACTCTGAAGCTTGTAGTGTGTTATGTTAGCAAACACTGGTTGGTAATTGTGTCCGTGTGTGTCGGTACATTTTTTTAGCTCAAGTAATGTTTTGCTTTGCTGATGGTAGATTTGTTAGTGCACATTTCAACAATTTTCAACTTGACTGGTGGAAATGATCTGTTAATCTGTTAGTGTATGTCGTAAGACACTGGGCTAGTGGAAATGATTTTTTTCTGTTTTCTGTTAGTGGCTTAGTGCACATTGCAAAATGCCAAAATGAGCTAAGAGAAATGACTGGTGGCTGCACTGGCTGGTGCTATTGTGTTGTTTTGTTTCTAAGGCAATTCTAGGCCCAAACATCAAGTTCAAAAATTTATGGCACTTTAGCCCAAAAGTAAAATATTTTAGCCCAAAAGTAAATTTTTGAGCCCAAAAGTAAAATTTTGAATGGGCCCAAGTAGGCCCATTTTGCCAAACCGAAATCCCCGACCGAACCGAGGCACCCCGAACCGATTTCGGTTTCTTCATAAAATCGGTCGGGATCGGTTTTGAGAAGGCATGCCTCGAACCGAACCGAACCGATTTCACCCCTACCACCAATGCTTCCTTTCTCCTCCGGCTAAAGATGTAGCCATGGTCATTGTGCAAGGATCAAAAAACAATATCTCTCCTCCCCTTCTGTGTGTGTGTGCACGTGTGTGTGTGTGTGAGAGAGAGAGAGAGAGAGAAAGAGAGAGAGACCCAATTTAACATTTAACGGAAAAAATAACTCCGTTAGCAAAATCCGTTAGTTTTTTGTCGGATTTGGACGGTATGGGGTAAATTGACTAAATGGAGTGATAGTTTGGGAGTGTAATTGAAGTTTATTGAAGTTCAGGAGTCTATGAGATATTGAGGTCAAAGTTGGGGGGGGTTAAATTTTCCCTTACGCAAAATGACAACCTTCTCTCTCTCTCAACAATGTTTTCAAAATTTATTTTGCAAAATACTACTAGTAGATCATCCTCAATGGCCTAACCATAATTGGATAACCAAAAGTTGTTAGAGGTTGCTAAAGTTAGCAATGTCAAGTCTCACATTAGTGTTTTGCTCATAATAAAAAACAATGGACTGTCCAACACATTTTCAAATTTAGATAACCAAAACTTTGCCACATCACTTTTTCAAACTACAAAAAATAGCTTTTGAAACTATTTTTTTAAAAATAATATTTTGAATTTTTTAATACAAAACAATTTTTCAAAAAAAGAAGAAGAAAGAAACAATTTTATTAAAAAATCAGTTTTTAAAAACAATCTTACAAAAAATAGTACATTTTGAAGAAAAAACGCTTTTGTGAAAAACAGTTTTTTTTTTTTGTGTAAAAAAAAAACAGTATTTTGGAAGAAAAAATAGTTTTTAGTTCTTGTGTAAAACATGTTTTTTTTTTTGAAGAAACTATTTTGAAAACATTGTTGAAAGAGACAGGGGGAAGACTTTTGTCATTTTGTGTAGTGGTTTAGTGTACTTGATTGGGTAGATTGGGGTCCACTAAATTTAGTTATTGCCAAAAGGTTGCCAATGACCAAAATTTGGTTAGTTCTTGAGGGGTTGCTAAGTTTGGTTATTTCAATGTAAGCATTTTTTTTTTGTTGGGAAAATTGCTCTAAAATGGTAGTAGGGGCAATTAATTGCAAAGACATGGAACACTTTTTGAAAATTGCTCCCAACATGAAACGCACTATTTTAATTGCACATACATGGTACCCATAATTATGTTGACCGAAATACCCCATTGATCTGTGATTTTGAGTGCAATGAATTTGTTGAGGAGTGCAACCATTGTCAATGTAGAGTGCAACAAAAGTGGATGAAGGGTGTAATGGTCAAAAAATCTTCCCAGTGTGACTTGAACACACACCCTTCTTGAATTTGGATAAATGAGATGTGATTTTCACTTGAGTATAAAACGTGCAACATGGGTGCAAGCAGTTGTTGAGGAGTGCAACGGTCCTCCATTAAGGGTCCAACAAAAATGGAAGAAGAGTGCAATAATCAGTAAAAATATTTCTAAAAAGTTTGAATTGAGTAAAAAAACATGCAATATGGGTGCAAAACAATTGTTGAGGAGTGCAACAGTCCTCCATTAAGAGTTCAACAAAAGTGGAAGAAAAGTGCAATAGTCAATAAAATATTTCCAAAAAGTTCGACTTGAGTAAAAAACGTGCAACATGAGTGCAAAACAGTTGTTGAGGAGAGCAACAATTCTCCATTAAGAGTTCAACAAAAGTGAAAGAAGAGTTCAACAAATTTATTGCACCCACATTGGTCCAAATTCATGAAGGGTGTGTGTTCAAGTCACACTGGGAAGATTTTCTGACAATTGCACCCTTCATCCACTTTTGTTGCACTCTACATTGACAACGGTTGTACTCCTCAACAAATTCATTGCACCCACATTGTCCAAATTCAAGAAGGGGGTATTTCGGTCAACATTATTATGGGTATCATGTATATGCAATTAAAATTGCGCGTTTCATGTATACACAATTTCTAAAAAGTGGTCCATGAAATGACAAATATTTGTCCCTACCACCATTTTAGCTCAATTTCCCCCCTTTTTTTAAACAAACATTGCTAATCTTACAACATTTTGGTTTTGGTTAGGCCATTGTGGATAATGGTGGAATAGGGGCTTCTTTATTGACAATGTTATAATGTAATTTTCCACCGCGTTTGGTTTCAACAGTTTGGGGTGTTCCACTAACAAAAAATCAGCTTTTCACAAAAACCAAGATATACCATTCTCTTACAATACATCACATAAACAACTTGAAAAGCCCTTTATTTAATAAAAACCACTAACAAAAAACCAGCTTTTCACAAAAACCAAGATAGACTATTCTCTTACAATACATCACATAAACAACTTGAAAAGCCCTTTATTTAATAAAAACACCCTTAGTGAAACACTCCCTTTAATCTATTGGTTAGCTGCGGATAGTCATCACTAAGGCTAATTTAAAAGTATTTGCAGTAGTTATTGAGAAATTTGTGACTAATAAAATTTATTTTTATTCAAAAAATGTTTTTTAAAACATTTTTTTCCTTCAAAATACTGGTTTTTTTTTATGAGTATTTTTTTCTTCCAAAATACAGTTTTTACTCAAAAATAAAAATAAAACTGCTTTTTCAAAAATTGTTTTTCCTCAAAAACTGTTCTTTTTTGAATTTTTTTTTTAAAAATTGTTTTTTTTTAAAACTATTTGGTTATTCAAGTTTGACATTGCTAACTCTAGCAACCTCTAAATGGATAACTAAAGGCCGATGTATCAACTGTTGGTTATCCAATTCTGGTTAGGTCATTGGGGATGCTCTAAGCCATTCAAGTAGTACTCGATAGCGTTTGGATGCTACACCCCTAGATTTCATGAGAATAACATTGTAAACAATTGAAGTATATTGAAAAAAGGATTTTAAACTTCTTACGATACCATTAATCACACAATCATAAACATACACAGTTAATTTGAACTAAAAACTTCGCGAGACAAATACTTGAAGAACCTTATTTCAAGTTTCTATTAACGATTTTACTATCAAAGTACTTGCATTAGAAAAGAAATTACGAAAACAAAGCGTTTATTTAGTGGTGCAAGGTATACCATAAAGACATATGTGAACTTGGGAGAATTAGAGTAGTAATTAGGAAGGACGAATACACATATTTAGTTGTGCAAGGTATACCTTAAAGACATATGTGAACTTGAGAGAATTAGAGTAGTAATTAGGAAGGACGAACACATTCTTTTTGTATAATTTGCTTATTTTGGTACTATATTATTTATGTTCGTCTTAGAAAGAGGAACGTATAATTAAACACAGAGAAATCAGTTTTAGCCAAATATGTATCCCCAATTATTTTCTAATCAATAACAATACGAAAAGTGAACATATTTGACCAAAAGATTTTTAAAAAAAATTTACAATAAGATTTGATCACCCGTAGTCTTTTTGTTTAGTAAAAGGCCTCATTGTATTGTTATCACCCATTGGGCGGGGCTTAGCCCACGTTGTAGGACTAGGTTCCTTTGTTTTATGAGCTATTGTTATCTGATTTGGGCATTGTACGCCTACAAGTGTATGTTTTTCATTGTTTTATTTGGACATTTTAGGCCCACAGGTGTTTTGGGCTTTGCCCACTGTTATATTTTCCAACCTTTGGTTGGAACCCCCGCCCTTCCCCTTCCCTAATAAAATATTACTATTGCCGATTAAAAAAAAAATCCTCATTTTAGTATTGTAGTAAGGGGTAAAACATCTTATAGGAGTTCAATAAAAAAAAAAAGAGGGGGTCCCTGTGGGATTTGATTCGCACACCCTATGATAAAAGAGAATGAGCCTTTTCACCGGTGAATATTTTTTGGGTAAATAAAAAAAATATTCGCCCGGAAAAAAAGGCTTGTTCTCTTTTATCATAGCTTCAACATAAACTAGTTTGCTAAATTATTTATTAGTAAGGGTAATATCAATTCCAAATTTGAGGGCTCCAAACGACCACCTGTTGGGCGTGGGGTCTTTTTTTTTTTTTTTGGGTAATAAGCCTGGGTCTTTGATGAAATTGAAGAAGAGGTTTGTTGTACATACATGCTTTTAATGTATACATACATACATGTACACATCTATATAATAGGGAAGAGAAGTTTTTGAAAATACACATAAATCAAGCGGTAGAGAATTGTTTTGCCCTTTATTAATGGCTGTGATGGATTTTAACTAAAAATTAAGAATTTAGATTTAACTTCACACAAATTACGGCCAGGATTGTTTTGCAATTCTACATCCGATGGAGCTTCAGTGGTAGTGCTCGTTTGGTTGACAGTCTCAGTCTCCTCGGTATGTGGATCCGAGGACTCCCATCCAAGAGATCGTCGAATGGGGTGGTGTCGGAGTCATCCAAGAAGCCATCGGAGGCGTCCGGCTCATTGTTTATATCAATGGGCTCCTCCGAATGGTTGGAGTCCGGGGATGGGGTACAGCACAAAGTGGTCTCTCATCCATGGGATCCTCCTAGTTGTGATCCATAGTCACGAGCTCCGGCAATGGTTTTTTCGAGATCGCCTGAGAAGGTCACGAATGTGGGAAGCAGTAGTGCTGGACGTTTCAGACTCTGGATCCGAATGCGAGTGAACTGATCCGAAAGAGATCTTGATGATTGGCGACGTCGGACCTATCAAAGCGCACGGGTGAAGACCGTTAGTAATATGTAAAGGTCAAAATGTAAAAAATATCGAAGCTTAACACTACCCATCTACTGGTCGGTAAATTAAAAGGGGACCAGAGGTCGGTCCTATCATCTACTACTCGGCATATGTAGCCAAAGAAATGTTTCATCAATTACTCAAAACAAGTAGTGTGAGTCCTCGACAAGGACTTCAACCACTCGTCAAAAACAGGTTGAATTTGATTGTTCATGTCGCAATTCACAGTTGTTCAAAAGTTTCTAAACCCCCCACAAAATGGTCAAAAAACATGTAAATATGCAATGAAAATGCGAAAAAGTAGCAAAGAAGAAGATTTTACCTGGAGATTTGAAGAAATCTAGAGAAAATTTGAAAATCGACGGAGAAGAGAGGAAGTGAGAAAGAGAAAAAAGTTTCTCTCTATACTCACCTTTTATTTATAGCGAAAGGAGGGAATCCGAAGAGGCGCCAAGGTTTGAAGCAATGGGTGGGAACATTCAAAGTGACGTACTAAAATCCGAAACAGCGTGCTCTCAGCCAGCAAGAGTGTGACACATGTCTTAAAGGATGGTGTGCATTAGTAACTCCTAACACGTCAGTGTGACATCATCCCATGCGGCAAACGTCAAAGCGACGTGACAACTCCTGTCACTTCACCTCTGAACCCTAACCCTAAGTGGACATGTGGCAAGCCCCTAGTGGTCAACGGTTGCAGACATCATGATGTCAGAATTTATCCAATCATAGACACCCCAATTTGAGCCCCTAAAAGTCCTTAGCAATCCCTATGATGAATTTGGACCAACAAAACTACCTTGGAAGCTTGAAAAGTTCTTGGAAATCAACAAAAAAATCAAAAACCAAAAATCCCCCCAGAAGCTGTGGACGTCCGTTCTCGCGGGCGAGGCTGTATCCACGCGTTTTGGTTGTGTTTATGAAAAAGGGCGATCCGGGAAAAAGGAAAAGTTTAGAGTCGCCACCCAAGGTTTAATTTCTGGAAAATGTTAGGTACCCGAGAAACCGTTTAGAAAAATAATGACTCTTGTGCCGCTAAAAAAAGGGGTTTGATCTGCGAAAATAGAGATTTGGGTTCGGGAGCCAGGTTACCCGCGGGGGAGGTTTTGTTTAAAAAATGCACCCCGCGTGCCCGAAATTTTCCGGTCTTTACTAAACATTTGTGGGATTATTCTATGAAAGATTTTATCGAAAATTTTATTTCACGTAAACAATATATCGAATAATAACATGCTTAAAAGAAATAGATAATAATAACCAATCAAACAACACGCAATCAAGTAGATAAATACGAGAGAATTAATTGAGAGGAGGTGTAAATGCAAAAAAAATGAAGTAAAGGGGGTCAAGTGCAATATACCATACTGGTTTTTTACGAAAACAGAGCATCGGATTTCAGAAAATAGAGCATCAAAAATATTTTTCCAGTGACACCGTACGGTGCCCAAAATCACACCGCACGGTGCCATGGGGATGCCGTACGGTGCCTCTGTGCAGTGTATTTTTCAAAAATTCCCATTTTTTATTCGATTGAAACCAGCTTCTGTTTTTGTGTAAAAAAAAGGTTATTTATTGATAAAAGTAGGTTTGGAAAATGGTTTTGATGAAAGAATGTATCTCATTTCGAGGACGGTATCCCGTGACAATGGACGATGTCATGCGAAACTCACCCGAGAGGTTTGAATTTTGTTGAGATATCTCCGTTTGGACTCGAGGAAGAGCTACAGAGCTCTCCTCGAGCCCGGCGGAGACTCCCCTCAGAAGGTTACTACGATTTTCAACACGGATGTTGTACCTTGGATTTGCTCGGCTATGATCAAAGTATTCGAATAGGATCGGTTTTGAGGCTCGGAATGATGGTTGTAAGGTTATATGATTTGAATTTGAGGATGGTTTTGATAGCGTAACAAGGGACGAGAAGTTTTGCTTTTCTGAGAGTAATTTTTCCGAGAATTTGTGAATCCATCCGTCGGCCTTCCATTTCACGTCTTATATAGGCAGAATTTTTGAACGATTCCATCATTTGGACGATTCGCGTTTGTCAGTGAATAGCATCAATTGCGAATATCATGATTGTTTCTGAGCTGCTGGAGGAACCCGTGAATCCTGTTGATGGGACAAGGAACACCGTACGGCGTCAAAAGTATGCCGTACGGTGCACATAGTAACACCGCACGGTGTAAAAAGAATTTCAAGCCGTACGTTCATGGGTTTTGGGTCGTACGGTTTAGGTGGGTTTTGGGTTTTTGGCTCTTTTGATCCATCTGACTCAAGCAATCGTTCCGAGGTATATTTCGCGCATTTCTCTTCATCATTGGGGATGCACAAATTATCAAAATTGGGGTGTCTACAGTTGCCCCTCTTCGTCACGGCTTAGTCACCATCATGTTGGTGCAAGTTGTGATAGAAGATGCGGACATCCCATTTGAACAATCATGCGGAAAAAAAAGACAGAAAATCTTGGTCGGGCTATGAGCTTCCTACGTACCTCATTTGAGAGGATCAGACCAATCGTAGTTCGTCGGGGCCGTCATGAAAAAGTTGACACCTCAATTTTCAACGAGGGAAAAACGAATGATGTTTTGAAAAAAGGAAAGAAATATCTCGGAGGCCCTGAAAACCGTTTAAAAACAACCTAGAGGCCCTGAAAGCCGTTAAAAATAATTCGACGTTTTGAGGAAAAATAACTGTCGTGGAGGACTTAGAAAATTTGTGAAAAATAAATTGCCGTAGAGGACTTAGAAAATTTGTGAAAAATAAATTGCCGTAGAGGACTTAGAAAATTTTGTGAAAAATAAATTGCCGTAGAGGACTTAGTAATACCGTAGAGGGTTTAGCAATATCATACAGTGGAAGTAAATGGGCTTCTTTTGAAAGTGGTTGATCAATCAGGGGCGGAGTGCAATTTTTGAAAGGAACCACCAGGAGTACCGTACGGCGTACTAATGTATGCCGCACGGTGTAGATATCATCGCCGCACGGTGCAAGTGGAAATTTTACCGAGATTGGTTTAAAACCGCCAAGACCTTCCGATTTTCACTCTTTTTTGTTCGAAGTACTCTGATCAATTACTCTTTCATCAAAATTCGAACTCTTCTTGTCCGAACTCTTTCTCTTCCCCCAAAATTTCGATTGAAGTCTTTGATCAAAACTCATGGCGAGTTCAAGTGATAGTGAGGGCCGATCGTCGCCGTCCGGTGCTGGACCGTCGTCGCCGGGTGATGAGCATCCGCCGTCGGTTTTCGGAGAAGAGGACTCCGTCACTCAATCGGCCATGGGCGGCCCATTACTGACTGACCGTGTTGCTGCCACAGAGAGTTCTTGCGGTCCCGAGCACCGCACGGTGCTGATCGAGGGTGAAACACCCCGTACGGTTGAAACCGAGACAGGTACAACAGAGTTTAGCGGCGAAGGGCCGCATGCAGTGGTGACCGCCAGTGACGCGGCTGCGGTGGGTGATACCCGTGGTCCGGTTGGAGTTGATTTGGGTGTCGTGGCCGCGAGTGAGACTCCGACGAGTGGTGGTGTCGTAGATCAGCCTTCGGGTGATGCAGATTCCGCCATGCAGAGTGGCGAGAGTGGCTTTGGGCCTATGGAGGTTGACGCACCGGGCATGGGTACACAGGTTTCGGAGGTGGAGATGGACATTGGTGGTGTGCATGTTATGGTTGAGCAGAAATCCGCTGGGGAGGGCTTAGATACTGGTTCTCAAGAGAGTTTGGTACCCATTGATCTTCTGAGCGCTTCCTTGGTTACTCTGGTGCCCATTAGAGGAGAGCAGACGTCAGTTGTCATCCCAGTGATCAGGAGGGATCTGGGGAAGGAGAAAGTGATAGTGGAGGAGGCTCGAGACTCGAGCAGCGGGGGTGAGGAGATGGAGGTTGGGGCTTCAGACCCACCAGTTGTTCCTACTATAGTTGGTTCTTCCAGGACTCCAGGTTATACTATGGCTGATACACTGGAGGGAGTAAGAGACGAGGACCTGGCGCGGACTCTTCAGGAGGAGAGAGTGCCTGAGCATGTTCAGGACATGTTCCTTGAGGAGAGACAGAGAGAGGCTGAAGCTGAGGCTACAGGAGAGGGAGCGTTTTTGTCTCTGGTGGCAGAGGTAGAGAGAGCTCAGAGGGTGAGGCCCCCGTTCGACCCTGAGACTTACGTGCCACTGGTGCACTTCTTTATACCGCTGGGGTCTGACGTGTACTCGCCGGTACACCTATTTTATGATGAGACCACCTTGCTGAGGGACCTGGAGACCCACATTTTTGCACGTCCACTGGTACGTACTTTGTTCCTTTCGACCATTGTACTTGCCTTGAGCTGTTGTTTAAAAAACTTGCATTTGTTTACTTGAAATAGAGAAATGTCTCTTTGTCAGTCTACGGAGGTTCGTCAAATTCTTTGGAGCGCTTCCGGGGCTTGCCAGGGGCAGTGAGAGAGGTTATAGAGGGTACATGCTTCATGGATTTTATTCGGCTTCTGGTGCCGACGCGGGCAGACCGTAGGTTGTTGAGAGCTCTGATCAAGCGTTGGTGGGACACCACCAACACTTTCCACTTGAGGTTTACTGAGATGACCGTGACGCCTTTGGACTTCTCGGCGATCACGGGTTTAAGAGTAGGTGGCGAGCCGGTCCCGTTTGACTCGGGGCTATACAGGGACAGTGCGGCTATCAGACACTTTCTGGGGAGAGAGATAGGCGATGGAGAGCCTATGGTGAGATGTGACCACTTGCCAGCTTTGTGGGACCACGAGCCAGAGTCGCCGACAGAGGTTGCTCAGATGGCTAGAGCTTACTTGCTATACTTGTTTGGTGTGTCCCTGTTTCCGAACAGACGGAGTGAGGTTCACCTGGGTTGGCTCCCGGCACTGGCAGACTTTAGCAGAATGGCGAGCTTGGACTTTGGAGGTGCTGCTCTTTGTACCCTTTACTGTTTCTTGGGTGCCGTCAGTCGCGGAGTTGGGACGAGCCTTGGCGGCTTCTGGAGGGTGCTTGAGGTAAAACTTTTATATGCTTTCTTCTTTCTTTCAAGTTCCTGAGATTTTGTCATGTAGATTGTAGCTTGCTGATAATACCCTTTAACCATGCAGGTGTGGGCTTATGAGGTGTTTGGGATGTATCCGCCGGCGAACAGTCATGAAAATGAGGAGGTGATCCCCAGAGCAGCCAAGTGGGACCGAGAGCACCGAGGAGACAATGTACACGCAGGGAGAGTGAACGACTTCCGTCGTTTCTTGGACCAGACTAACGGTAGCACGGTAAGATCCTGAATTTTGTGTTGCTTTCAAACTTGAGCTTTCCGTTCTGTTTTCAACTTTTCTGAAGAGATTGAATTTCTTTGCAGGTGAGATGGCATGCTTGGGATGCAGCGACTGACCAGTACTTGGAGCGGAGCAGAGAGCTGACACGGGGACGGATTCTGTTGGAGTCCCCGTACGGTTGGCAGTGGTACTTGGGAGAGAGAGTGCCTTGTCAGTCCCTCAGGTTGGCGCACTTCAGGATACCGGGGCATATACCCCCTGGCATACAGCGGACTGACGAGTACACACGGGCTGAGGTAAAGAGATACACTGTGCTGGACACCGTGCTTCCTTTCAGTAGTTCTCCAGACTACGAGGGCTTTCTGGTCGGCCACCTGGCTAGCTTCTTGGATATGGAGACCCGTATAGCAGCCATGGAGATGGCCTTGCCGGTGTTGAGGAGAGAGATAGAGGTGCAGACGCCTGGAGGGATGATGGGGGTGTTAGAGGTTCCTCGAGTGGCACCTCCGCTGGACATTACTTTTGTTCAGATAACCTATAAAAGAAAGAAAACACGTTTGCAGTTTATGTTTTTCTTGAACATTATTGATAATACCTGTGCAATGCTTTGTTTTGCAGATTCCTGCCAGCTGGGCATCAAAGTCCTATCAACTAAACTCTGATTTGGAGGCTTTGGCACGCCGGCTGACGATAGGCGACGTTCCAGAGGTGTGCCCCCGAGCTGAGCCGGGAGTGGTTTTCAGAGAGGGTGGTCCTGACAGAGGTGGCCCAGGCCGTGGTAGCAGAGCTCGGGGAGCTGGAGGCAGAGTCTGTGGTGGTGGAGGTGCTGAGAGAGGCGACGGTGCTGACAGAGGCAGAGGTGCCGACAGAGGTGGTGCAGCTAGAGCTGGTGGTGGTGATCGAGGCCGAGGTGCCCGGGGGCTGACAGAGGTGATGCAGCCGGAGCTGGTAGTACAGGTGCAGGCAGTGCTGCGAGAGGTGCTAGTACAGGAGCTGGCGGATCCAGCAGAGGAGGAGGGCGTAGAGCTGGTCGTAGCCCTTCTTTTGGCAGAGTTCTCAGGTAACCTTCATGCTTTGAACTGTGTGCTTTCAGATCTTGTATATCAACCCTGTACACTGATGGAATTCATTTGCTTTGTGCAGAGTATGTCTCCACCTCCGAGGACTAAGCAGAGGAGGCCGTTTATGAAGCAAGCTGGTGGTGGTCCCACGACTCGTCCTTCCGACAGAGTACTTCGAGGTCGTCAGCCTTCTGTTGATAGGCCGGGAGGGAGTGCACCAGGGAGTTTAGCTCCACCGTCACGGTGGTCTTTCAGGGAGGCAGAGAGCAATGAGGAGGAGGACACAGGTCCTTCTGAGTCCGAGGGACTTAGGCCTCGTTTGTGGAAGAGGCCTCATGCTTGAGTAGGTAGGACAGGCCTGCGTGCCTGCTTTTTGATTTGGGCGCCTGTTTGCCCGTTCTTTTCTTTCTTTTCATAGATACGGCCTGCATGCCGTAGTAGTAGTTTTGATGATTGTCGAGCCTGTTTTGCCCCTGGATAGATGCACATTATTACTTATGACATGGATATCGTTTTGGTTTTTATAAAACTCGCATTTTCATTATGTAGAATGACTTACATTAACAAAGACTTGAATCTTGAAAACCAAACCTAGCACTTAGAATACATGACACGATTCACTGTGGGGAAATGAAATGTACATGAGTTCGAAACTTGGAATGACATAAACTGGACACTTTTGGCTTTTTGTGGGAAGAACTTGGAAAAAATGATGAGAGAGAGGAGTTTAGAGTGAAAACGCCCCATAGCTAGATATCTTGACTCGATTGATCCAATAAATCCCGAACATATGCAACAATGTCTGCTTGGAATGAATATCTTGAGAAATTGTGAAAAAGTTGTCAAATTTCACCCGAAGTTCCATATCCGGGGTCTTTCGGCGTATCCGTCCATCGAGACATCTTCGAAAATGTGGAACAATTCTTCTTATTAAGCCTTCAATGCCCACTTTGAGTTGTATGCACAAGAAAAATGGCCAAAAGAAGCTTGGAAGGGGCCCGGAGGGTCAAAATTGGAATTTTGGCTAAAAATGGCCAAGTATGCCGTACGGCGCAAGAGATTGCACCACACGGTGCAGGAATAGCGTCGTACGGCACCGGCGTTGGATGCCCCACTTCTGACATTGTCTTCTGCGGTTCTGGTTTCCCGTTTTGACTTCCCAATGCACTTCTGTATGTCCAGAAGTCTTGAAATGCTGAACCAAAGCCTATTTTGGGGAAGCTTATAAATTTTTGTATTATCCTCACGTTCTTCTATGTGGCACGCTTCCCGAGGCGCACGCTTTTTGAGATTTTTTAATCTTTCTCCCTTGAATGCTTATAAATAGCATTGTTTCCACAACATATACATCCTGGAAGTCACATTTCCCATCTCTCTCCACATCTCATAAATGCCTGTGAGTATCTCAGCTTTGGTTCGTTCCTGGCTTGACGAGTTTGACGGCCTTGGTTGGCTGAACTTCCGTGATCACAGGTTGGCGTCAATGCGCTACATTCGGGATGTAACCATACGTCCTGAGTTGGTCCATGCTGCTGTCCGTTTTTGGGATCCTGAAGTGCATGTGTTTCGCTTCGGCCTTCAAGAGTTATGCCCCACGATGGAAGAGTTCCACGTGTACCTTGGAGGTTTTGACCTGGAGACTCCCGTCATTCCGCTTCAGGGAGTGAATTATGCTGATGTGCTGTGTTCAAAGCTGGGCTTGAGTAAAAATGCGGCGAGGTCCATGACCTAGGGAGGCGTGCTCAACATTCCGCGCTTGATCAACCAATTTCGACCTGAAGGTTTTTCATTGTGTCTCGTCATTCTTGCAGCGTTCCTGTTCGTTCGTTCAGATAATCAGGCAAGTGTGGCACTAGTAGGAGTGGCTAAGCAGATTGAGGAGCATAAAGACGTAGCTCCAATGGTTCTGGCTGAAACCTTGATGGGTTTGGATGGGGTCCATGCTGGGCGGACTGACGTTTTTGAAGGCAGTGCTTTGCTTCTACATGTAGGTTTCTCACTCGGCTCTCCTTTTTCTGGTTGATTCTATCGTTCTCTTTTTACCTCAACGCTCGGGTCTAGGCTTTCTATGGCTTCTTACTTGTCTTTTCTCTCATGCAGACTTGGCTTTGTGATAAGGCTGCCCTTCTGGAGGCGATGCCACGGAACAGGGTCCATGAGACACAAGGATTTGTTCAAAGGGAGTACCAGGAGTTTCATAGGAGTGTTTCTGGTTGGGTTCAAGTGCTTTCTCAGCTTAAAGAGGACACAATTGCTTGGCGCTTGAACTGGATGAATCATCCGACCATGGCGGTGAGCAACATGGGACGCCGTAGGATTGTTCTGGTGGGTCTGATTGGCTGGACCTTTTACATTCCTTACCGCATTCTCCGTCAGCTTGGCGTTGATCAAACAATACCACTCGTGAGTCCTGAAAATTTCGTCATGCCGAATTTCAACCATGCGACTATCCAAGCTTATCAGCGTACTTGGAGGGAGCGTGCGATTGTTTCCAAAGATCAGCATGCTGACATTGTTCTTTTGGGGCGTTACAAGAGGTGGTTGGTACAAGAGATTGAAGCAAGAGAAAATGGAAATCAAAATTGACATCTGCTTTGGTCTTAATGTACCCGAAACAAATTGCTGACCCATGACATGTTTCATGTGGGCCGATGTTTTGCTTTTGTTGTTGTTTAGTTTTGAAAGATTCATGCTCAGCCATGTAATTGAAGAAATCAGTTTGAAATAAAAGTGAATTGTGAAAGTTTTCTGCTTTGATTCTCATTGATTGTGATTGTAAGCGCGAATGACGGCTCTGGATCAACTCAAAAGATGTTTCAAAAGATTGCGACCGGTCCCCAATGTGAGGATGCCTACGTATCCTTAAAAAGGAATCAGGTCAGGACGTAGTTCATGCATAGAATTTTGGCTAGGGTTCACTCGAGTATTTTCACTCTCCTTTTGTGCTCTAATTTTTGCCTAGTACCGCCCTTTCGGGTTCTCGGTCTAGCGAGCTCTTTTGATTGATTTGTCTTGAATTTTGCCTAAGCCGCCCGATGTGGGTTTTCGACTTAGCAGACTTGCTCTAATTTTTGCCTGGCACTGCCCGCCCTTGCGATTTTCAGTCCAGCAAGCTTCTCTCAGGGGTAGTATCGCTTGAGCTGGTCCATGTTGACCAATGTAGAGAATTCGTTGCCGTCGAGATCGATAAGCTGAGTTGCGCTTCCAGACAAGATCTTCTTGATAATGTATGGCCCTGCCCATTTTGGCCGAAACTTTCCTCGAGGATCAAAGACTGGAGCCCGGATCTCCTTCAGAACCATATCTCCTTCCTGCAAATTCCTGGACTTGACTTTCTTGTTAAAAGCGCGTGCAATTCGGTGTTGATACCCTTGAACATGATATAAGGCTCTGAGCCTTCTCTCGTCAAATAGCATGAGTTCTTCAAATCTTGCGCTTTGCCATTTAGCTTCTTTGATGTCAGCTTCTATCATGACCCTCAGTGACGATACCTCAAGCTCAATAGGGAGAACGACTTCCATACCGTAGACCAAAGAATAGGGTGTTGCCCCTGTCGGAGTACGGATAGATGTCTGGTATCCCCAAAGTGCTATCGGCAGCTGTTCGTGCCAATTTCTCGTAGACTGAATGGTTCTCTCTAGTATTGACTTGATGGTTTTGTTGGCAGCTTCTACAGCTCCATTGGTTTGTGGTCGGTAGACAGTTGACTTGTGGACCTGGATCCCAAAATCTTCGAGAACTTCAGCGGCTCTACCCTTGAAGTGAACACCATTGTCAGACACGAATGCGTGAGGTACTCCATACCGGTAAATGATGTTTTGCTTGATGAAATGAGCGACCTAAACTGCGGTAAAAGTGGTGTAGGAGGCGGCCTCAACCCACTTGGTGAAGTAATCAATAGCAACTAGGATGAACTTGTTCCCATTTGAAGCAGCTGGGGTGATTTTGCCGATGACGTCGATGCCCCAGGTAGAGAAAGGCCAGGGGAAGTCATAGAATGCAGTTCTGACGGCGGTATGTGCATGAGATTGGCATGAATCTGACATTTGTGACACCGTCTCGCATATTCGATGCACTCGGTTTCCATGGTAGACCAGTAATATCCTTGTCGCAAGATTTTCTTGGCGAGCATTGTACCGTTCATGTGAGGACCACAGACTCCGTTGTGTACTTCTTCCATGATTCTGGTTGCTTCTTCGCTGTTCACGCATAACTTGTGCATACCGCAGTGGGATCTCCGGTACAGCCTGCCCCCGCAGATAATGAAGTGAGAAGCTAGTTTCCGGAGAGCGATCTGGTCCTTCTTGTACCAAGGAAGACCATCGTTAGGCTCATCAATAGCCATGATATATTCATAAACGGACTTGTCCCTTTGTTCAATCATAATTGGTCGAAGCTTGACTCCGTCAGGTATCTCCACCATTGAAGCCAATGTTCTAAGGCATCGGCAAACCGGTTGTTTAATCTGGGCACATGAGTGAAAGTGACAACCTGGAATCGATGGATTAAATTGTCAAGGTCCTTATGGTAAGGCTTCAACTTGTTTTCCTTGACCTTCCAGTCGCCGTTTGCTTGTGAAACCACCAAGTTGGAATCTCCGATCACTTCCAATCTTTTGGCACCGATTTCGAGAGCAGCTTCGTATTCAGACTGGTTGTTGGTGACCTCAAAGTTTAGCTTGAAAGCAAGAGGGATGTGTGACCCTTCTGGTGAGATAAGCAGAATCCCAATCCCGAATCCTTTCTGGTTAGTAGCCCCGTCAAAGTAAAGCAACCACACATCATTGGTCGTGGTCATGACATTTTCATCGGGAAATTCGAATCCCACATCTTCTGGACCTTCCACTGGATGGTCAGCCAAAAATTCAGCGACAGCTCTTCCTTTCACAGACTTCCGAGTTACGTACTTGATGTCGAATCTAGCTAGTAGCAGCAACTAGCGTGCCAACTTACCTGTGAGTGCTGGTTTCTCGACCAGGTATTTGAGAGGGTCCATCCGAGAGATCAGCCTCACCGAGTAGGCTAACATGTAGTGTCTCAACTTCTTGGAAGCCCATATCAAGGCCCAGCAAACCTTCTCTCAGGAGGTGTACCGCTCCTCGCATCCTGCCATTTTCTTGCTAATGTAGTAGACTGCTTTCTCACTCCCGCCTTCGCCTTCTTGCACGAGCATGCATCCCATTGCTGATGGGGTAACAGATAAGTACATGATGAGGGGTTGCCTCGGTATTGGTGGCATCAGCACTGGAGGGCTCTAAAGGTACTTCTTGATGGCTTCGAAAGCTTTCTGGCATCCGTCGTCCCATTTGAATGGTACATCCTTCTTGAGTAATCGAAACATTGGCTCGCAAGTTGAGGTTAACTTGGCGATGAATCTGCTGATAAACTGAATTTTCCCGAGAAAGCTTCGTACTTCCTTTTCTGTCCGTGGTGGCTCCATTTTGAGAATAGCCTTGATTTTGGAAGGGTCTATCTCGATTCCTCGCGTAGTGATCATGAATCCCAACATCTTTCCAGCTGTGACACCAAACGTGCATTTCTCAGGATTGAGACGCAACCGGTACTTGTGAATCCTTTCGAAGAATTTTATGAGGGCGGGTAAATGTCCTTCCCTTTCCTTAGCTTTGACAATCATGTCATCCACGTAAACTTCGACTTCTTTGTGGATCATTACATGTAGCAATGTTGTGGCCGCCCTCTGATAGGTCGATTCAGCGTTTTTCAATCCAAAGGGCATGACCCTATAATAGTAAGTGCCCCACTCTGTGGTGAAAGTAGTTTTCTCGCGGTCTTCGGGAGCCATGAGAATCTGGTTGTATCCTGAGAAACCATCCATGAAAGAAAGAAGTGCATGCCCTACAGTATTGTCCACGAGTACATCTATGTGTGGCAACGGGAAATCGTCTTTAGGGCTGGCCTTGTTAAGATCCCTGAAGTCTACACAGACTCAAATTTTTCCGTTCTTCTTAGGGACAGGAACGATGTTTGCAACCCACTGAGGGTATTCTGTTACCATTAAGAACCCGACGTCTATCTGTCTCTGAATTTCCTTCTTGATTTCCAATACCCAGTCAGGTCTCATTTTCCTCAACTTCTGCTTGACAGGCTTTGCATCCCGATAAAGCGGGATTCGATGCTCCACAATCTCGGGGCCGATGCCAGGCATATCTGCGTGTGACCATGCAAAAACATCCTCGAATTCTTTCAGGAGATCCGAGTGGGCTTTGAACTCTTCTGGAGATAGTCTGGAACCAATTTGAACCATGCGCGGATTGCTTTCATTTTTCAAATTTATAGAAATAATTTCTTCTTTTATAGGCTGAGCATGCCTTTCGTCTTCCCTTCTGATTAGAGATCGAAGTTCTTCTGGAATTTCTTCCTCGAACTCAATCCCTTCATCTTCGGGGTCAACACAATTTATATCGGATACAACAAGATAAGCAAAGTCTATTTCATTGATAGCAAATGCGGGGGCCCCAGGGGCGTGATACATGAGAGTGGACTCGAACTCAAAAGCAAAGTGATGACGCGAGGGTATGACAGATACATGTTCAGGGTAAGACTCAGACTCAGTGCTAGACTCAGATTCTGACTCAAATTCAGTGCTAATGTAAGTGATTCTAGGTACAAAAGTGCAATTTTTATAAACTCCATTGGCATCCACAATGAGTGCAGTAACATCTCCAAGGGCATCCTGGCTCAGCATCATCAATTCTACCTCCTCGGCAAGCTCCAAATCAGGCTTTAAATCAAACAGCATTGCAGCAGGCTCGTCCTCTTCTACACCTATCAGGCTTTCTTCCCCAAACAGCAATTGGAGATTCCCTGAGTCAAGAGTTTCGATCCAGTCAATTTGAAGTGCCTTAACCAGTTCTTCCCTCTTCTCGGCTTCATCGTCACTGTCCCAAGTATCGTTTGCAAAGATTTCGAAGCCTGGCAGCTTGGTCTTTGTTTCCATGTCCCAAAATGGTTCCGGTTCCCCTTGATAGATAGCTTCTGGAGCTTTCACGAACAGAATGGGCTTCTTCTTGTCACCAACTTGCATCTTCTTTCCTTTTCGTGGTTCGCCGTCAGTTGACTCATAACCGAGACCGAAGCGGTGATTATTTGTCAAAAATTTGGGGAATTCAGCCATCCCCTGATTGTTCAGGCCTAACCCTAAGTCGGGTAGGTATTCCATCTTCCTCATCATTTCCAAGGCAGTTGAGCTGATTGAGAAGTCGTCATCCATTTTGACAGTAAGGACTGATCCTGAAGCGTCGAAAGAGAAACCACCAAGAGTGACATCTTCTTCTCCATGAACAATTTCAAGTAGTGGTGCATTGTCAGGGACATGGGGACGAATCCCTGAATCCCCATGAATGGTTAAAGTCCCCGTAGCCAGGCCGAGTTGGACTTTCTGGTGTAGAGAAGAAGGGACTGCCATGATATCTGATCGATGGAGCCAAGGTCTGCCCAGCAGCAGGTTAAAAGAGGAGGGAATGTCGAGCACGTAGAACTCGATATCTGTTCTGAAGTCTTCAATCACCACTTCCATTTGCATTATCCCAACTACGTCTCTGCGAGCGTTGTCATATGCGCGCACCCCGAGGTTAGAAGGCTGGAAGTCTTTGTTCTTGAAACCCAAGCAATAAGCTGTCCGTAGCGGACACACGTTCAGAGCAGATCCGTTGTCAAGTAGAATAACTGGGACCCATTTTCCCATGCACTTGAGAGTGATGTGCAAAGGTTTGTTGTGACCAGCTCCCTCTGGGGGTAAATCCTTTTCAGTAAAGACAACAACGTGCCTTGCGCGAGTTGGAGTGAGCAGTGCCACCATGGTTTCTGGGGGAGTATCAGGTGGTACTTCCATGTTGGACAGAGTTTTAATCAGCTTTTGACGATGTTCCCGGGAGGAAGAGAGCAAGCCCCAAATTGAGACTGATGCTGGAGTTCTTTCAAGTTGCTTCTGAACCAAGTCTTCTGCTGTTGCTCGGTTCCTTTGAGGTGGTTGAGTAGTAACCTCTGGCTCGTTTGGAGATGAATTTTCCTGAACGGGATCGTCCCAGATAAATTCCTCTGGCTGAGTTCGGTGTGAGATGTTCCTTTGAAGGTTGGTTGGCTGGTAGATTCAGTCGTTTCTCGTCACCCGATTAACTGTGTCTTCCCAGAGTTGTTGGTTTTCACCCCAGAAATCTTCAAATCCTTCACCGACTTTGCGCTTGCCGGCTTTGATGGCTTCCTTTTTCTATTTTTCACGTTGATCTTCAGACCAGAAGTCTATCAAACTGCCTGGAATTTCCTGGCCACTGATATCAACTGCTTCCAATTTTGTCTTCAAATTTGCTACCTCCGAATCTTGCCAGAAAGACTGGTCTAGCATGGATTTATTGACTGTCCATACTTCGTCGATGCCGACTCGGATGTCGATAACCTCATCTTCGCTCCATGTGGTTGCCTGGGGATCTGTGACCAGAATCGATATGTTGGAAGTGTGTGGGAATGGCGCAGATGGCCGCGAGAGAGATTCTCCGATAATGTATGCATGAGGGAACCAATCATGATCATTGAAGACCGTTTCGATAGCTTGGTGATTTCCTTCTTCGGGAAGTTGGGATATCGAGTAGTTGCCTGAAGAGTTATGCTGAAATAAAGCTGGGAGTGAAACTGCGTCCAGAGGGTCAGCATAGATTGCCACCTCTTCAACTGGCTTGTCGTGACATTCCGGGACGATGTGTTGGCTCGGGTCCCAAGAGATTAGCAAAGAATCGAACAATGTTTGTTGGGAATCTTCCCATTCCTGATCATTCATGGCCCATTCTCCTTCTTCAGCGAGGTCACTCCATTTGAGTTTGGGCTTCTGTTCAAAAGCTCCAAATGGCATAGATCTCCGGGTCATTTGGCATTGGGATAAAGGGTTCAGTGACTGGCACGATGCACATGCTTGGATTGAACTGGGTAGAGTTTTGGCTTTTTGAAGTGGAGTCGAAGGATATTAGGTTGATCTGGATATTTTTCTTGTGGTTAGGCAAGGGGTTGGAAATGGTATTGGGTTTTTGTTTGGGAATTGGGATGGTTCCGTCATCAACCAAGTCTTGGACTATGTGTTTGAGGCGGATACAATTGTTGGTATGATGGCAGGGCATTTGGTGGTAGGCACAGTAGACATTTGGGTTGTGGTTTGCAGGAAGCTCTTTGGGTGGATCAAGAGGCTTGATGGCATTTTGCTCATGGAGCTTTTTGTAGACAGTGGTAAGAGGGAAAGGGAATTGATAAAATTCTCTTCTCGGCTGGGAGGTGTTTTGGATAGGTGGAGACTGGGTGGCTATCTGGTTCAGTTTTGACTGGCTTAGGATTGTAGGAATTGGCTTGGGCCGGATTGTAAATGCTTGGTCCGAAAAGGGTGCTGTTGTTACCGGAGTAGACTCGTTTGGGCCGAGAAACAGATTCTCCTTTGTCAAATATGCCTGTGCGGATTGCGTCTTCAACTGCAAGACCGGCTTCATAAAAGGTCTTGAAGTCGGCGGAGGTTTGAAAGACCACCAAGTGTTTGGCAAAGTCAGGTTCCAAATTTCGAGTGATAATCCTCATCTGTTCTTTCTCCGAGGGTCTGTCCATCATCTGTGAAGCCTTCCCTCTCCAGCGTTTAACAAAGTCGGCGAAAGATTCGTTCTTTCCCATCTTTGTAGATTCTAACTCCCGAATAGTCATTTTCAACTGGATGTTGTAGTTGTACTGAGACACAAAGGCTGCCCCAATGTCTTCCCAGGTCTTTTCTTTGAATTGTCTAAGTTCAGAAACCAACGGAGTGCAGATCCCGTCAGGGTTTGCTGGAACATTTGAGCCATGGCGTTTTTCTCTACATCATACATGGATAAGGTACCCACGTATGTTTGCAGGTGTGCCTTCGGATCACCGCTCCCGTCAAATTTGTCCCAATCGATTGGCTTGAATTTGTCAGGTAGTTTGGCATCAGGGAACATGCATAGTTTCTCCATATCAATGCCTATGGCGGCGATCTTTTCTTGCTTTTGAACTGATTCTTCAAGTTTGGCTACCTTGGCCATCATGGCATCCATCTCTGGGTGATTATTTGATGATTCCCCAGAAGGCAACCGGGAAGTAATGTCCTGGATCAAGATCATCATCTGGGCCATCTGCTTGCTATTAGCAGCTCGTTGATCTTCCAAAGCTTCTTTGAGAATCTGAACCTCGGTCTTTTCTGTCTGTTCTGTGTTCTTGGTCATGACTGGAAGGCTAGCTGACTGTTCCACTCTTGACTCAGTCCGAATTAACCGCTGTTGGGGAGTTCGAGCCCAACTAGGTGCAGGAGTGCTCTTGTTTTTGCCAATGATTAAGTACTGATGGTATGAACAAAATAAATTATGTTGTGCATGCAATCTATTTACATGGATGAATGATGTGTTATGCATGATGCAAGATTGCCCCAATTTTTTCTGGTTTTGCTGAATACAACGGCCGGACCGTGGTTGCCTACGTATCCCCGTGAAGAGGAATCAGGCCGTAACGTAGTTCGGGACTGCAAATTGGCTCCCAAAGTTTGATAAAAAGATATCTTTTTCATTGATCACCCAAGCATGGAGTGATACAAAAGGAGTTCCGACAGACGGAAAACAGACTCGATAAGCAAAGTACATGTCATTACAGACTCGGTAAATAACCCGTACAGAAAACAACAACAGACTCGATAAACAACTGCAACAGACTTGGCACTCAGACTTAGACAACTGATGTTGACTTTATTCCAAAAGAGCCCTCGATGGCTTGATCAGATCTGGTTATGGCACGTGCTTTAACTTGCTTAGGTTGTGACCTCACGGGATGGGATGAGTTGGGATGACCGGGGTAGATGGTGAACTGGCTTCACCGAGCTTCTGTTTTCCCTTGCGGGCCTTGGCTTCCTCTTCCTGCTGTTTCTTGAGCTAGCTGGGGGATACATCTTCATTGTCAAAAAGGTAGTCTTCGTAGCAGTCGTCACAGTTGCATTCATCCCAGTACTTGTGGCCAGTGACTGGGTCAACAAAGTAGTACACTGGATTGCCTTCTTCGTCGATGTACTTGACTGGTGGCATGGGATAGAAGTCTTCATCATCTTCTTCATACATGACAGTGATCTTGTCTGGGAGCATATTTGGGTCGTTGCCTGGCGAGACATGGAACTTCCAGCCTGGATGGCTTTCAGTGATGTTCCATTGATTTGGCTCGGTAATCTGGTCAACCCATTTGTAGAGCTTTTCTCCTTCAAGGGTCTTCTCTTCGAGCTTGGGGGATTCGTCTTCTTCAATGATCCAGACAAGGGCGTTGTGGTGAGTGGAGAAGGTAAACTTGAGTCTCTTGTTGCTCGGTTGATCAGCCATTGTTCTCTGAGAAGAGGAGTACTGGTTTTATTTGGGGAAAAGCGGAGCCTATTTGCAAAGTTTCTTGAAAAATGGGATTTTTTTTTCAGCCTAACCAGAGATTATTGGGGTAATCTTCGGGTGAGTGAAGTGATAACCTAGGGTCAATTTAATTGGTGTATGCATGCACAATGAGAGCGGTATATACAAAAGCGGTAGATTGGTATGTGCGGAAAGCGATAAACAGGCAGAATGTTGACAGGGTATAGGAAAACAGTAATCACGCAAAGAAGATATATCACGAAATCCTACCCTGTGGGTTCCTGTCTTAGGTTGGAAAGTTCTAAGGTTATCTATATGCAAAGGCCGGTTTTGGTTTAAAGGGGGTTCCCTAGACTAGAGCCAATATTTTCCTCCCCTGAGCCAAGAATGCTGACGTGGCAAGGGTAGTAACGGCAGGCTGACTCATCATCGTCCAAGGTTGCCGAGAATCCAGGGATGTCCTAACACCAGCAAGCTGGGTAGGGTAACCAAGACGCATCGGCAAGGCTAGTAACCATGCACGTGCAATGCAAAAGTTTAACAATAAAATCTTTTAAAAAATCCCACAAATATTTTTCAAGTTTGGCTCGCTTTTTTAAATTAATCAAACCCTTGAAATTTTACTCATGCAAATAACCGGGAAATCTCCAGTCCAGACTGATCGGGCTTTCACCCTGACATCAATCCTTTCTAGTACAGCGTGAAGCACGTACTTGGTGTCAAGCTTTCGAAAGGTCATTTTACAAGTGTAAAATGTCAAAATAAAAATTAATTTAAAAAAATTTCGATCCCCAGCGGAGTCACCATTTTTGTGGACGTCCGTTCTCACGGGCAAGGCTGTATCCACGCGTTTTGGTTGTGTTTGTGAAAAATGGCGATCCGGGAAAAAGGAAAAGTTTAGAGTCGCCACCCGAGGTTTAATTTCTGGAAAATGTTAGGTACCCGAGAAACCGTTTAGAAAAATAATGACTCTTGTGCCGCTAAAAAAAGGGGTTTGATCTGCGAAAATAGAGATTTGGATTTGGGAGCCAGGTTACTCGCGGGGAAGGTTTTGTTTCAAAAATGCACCCCGCGTGCCCGGAATTTTCCGGTCTTTACTAAACATTTGTGGGATTATTCTATGAAAGATTTTATCGAAAACTTTATTTCACATAAACAATATATCGAATAATAACATGCTTAAAAGAAATAGATAATAATAACAAATCAAACAACACGCAATCAAGTAGATAAATACGAGAGAATTAACTGAGAGGAGGTGTAAATGCAAAAAAATGAAGTAAAGGGGGTCAAGTTCAATATACCCTACTGGTTTTTTACGAAAATAGAGCATCGGATTTTAGAAAATAGAGCATCAAAAATATTTTTCCAGTGACACCATACGGTGCCCAAAATTACACCGCACGGTGCCATGGGGATGCCGTACGGTGCCTCTGTGCAGTGTATTTTTCAAAAATTCCCATTTTTTATCCGATTGAAACCAGCTTCTATTTTTGTGTAAAAAAAGTTATTTATTGATAAAAGTAGGTTTGGAAAATGGTTTTGATGAAAGAATGTACCTCATTTCGAGGACGGTATCCCGTGACAATGGACGATGTCACGCGAAACTCACCCGAGAGGTTTGAATTTTGTTGAGATATCTCCGTTTGGACTCGAGGAAGAGCTACAGAGCTCTCCTCGAGCCCGGCGGAGACTCCCCTCAGAAGGTTACTACGATTTTCAACACGGATGTTGTACCTTGGATTTGCTCGGCTATGATCAAAGTTTTCGAATAGGATCGGTTTTGAGGCTCGGAACGATGGTTGTAAGGTTACATGATTTGAATTTGAGGATGGTTTTGACAGCGTAACAAGGGACGAGAAGTTTTGCTTTTTTTAGAGTAATTTTTCCGAGAATTTGTGAATCCGTCCGTCGGCCTTCCATTTCACATCTTTATAGGTGGAATTTTTGAACGATTCCATCATTTGGACGATTCGCGTTTGTTAGTGAATAGCATCAATTGCGAATATCATGATTGTTTTTGAGCTGCTGGAGGAATCCGGGAATCCTGTTGATGGGACAAGGAACGCCGTACGGCGTCAAAAGTATGTCGTGCGGTGTATAGTGACACCGCACGGTGTAAAAAGAATTTCAAGCCGTACGTTCATGTGTTTTGGGTCGTACGGTTCAGGTGGGTTTTGGGTTTTTGGCTCTTTTGATCCATCCGACTCAAGCAATCGTTCCGAGGTATATTTCGCACATTTCTCTTCATCATTGGGGATGCACAAATTATCAAAATTGTGGTGTCTACATAAGCCCCTTTGAGCGCTCAAACCCACTACACACATCAGTCTTTTGCAGAGCATCTTTGACACAAAATGATTATATTCTTTTGCAAATAACCACCCTTCAGCCCCCGAATCTTCCTAAATCTACCCCTAACACCCTCTATGGCCTTTACATGACCCCTAAGCCTCCCATTTGAATTTTAAATCTATTTTTCCCTCTCAAATCCATCTATATATACTCTTACCCACACCCATTGTCTGAGTTACAATCTAACACACTCCAACAAACCTAAAATACTCTCTCTCATCTCACTAATCACGTTTTAGTTTCTCTCGCATCCATTTCCATCATCTTCAACCTCCAAAACACCATAAAAACCACTTTCTAAGCCCTAAAACACATGGGTTCTTAGAAAAACCACTCCTCACCAAACCTATTGCCTAGAAACCACCCTCAAATCCATATACTAACCTAAACCTGTCCTTATTCCACACCAATCACTCCTTTCAAGCACCCAAACACTCCAAAATCCCCTTTTTAAATCCTAAAATACTTGGGTCTTTAAGCAACCAAGCCTCATAGAGCCTAATCTCTCCAAACCAAGTCTAAAACCACTCGCACATCATAGATATTTCCAGAAATTATCCTTGATCATCCACCAACAAGCCAAAAATTCTATTTTCAAGCTATTTTCCAAGCAAAAAAGGAAGAAAAACACGATTAAAGGTGTTGTTGAGTCCCCCTGAGGGAAGCCAGTAGGCCCAAGTTGGTTCCTCATACCAACTTTGGGTCTACATTTGGCTTAAAAATCTTGCAATAACAAAAAGATTTTCGAACCAGTTTAGTAAATTGGTTTGAGTGCTCAAAGCATCACCTTGGAGCGCTCAAACTTGTCTAGATGCAACTTTGGCATTTTTGTATTTTTAACCTTCAGGTCTTGTTTAAATCATCTTCAGAAGGGTTATGGAGGCTGTTTTGATTTGATACCAGTTTATTTGCCTTCTGTCTCTCTATCATTCCTTTGTTTATTCCAATAATCAAGTGAAAAGAATGCTTAAATGGTTGCTTTAACCTCAAATCAGTGATGAAACATGAGTTTTGGAAGCAAACAGATCATTGGGTCATTTTTCAACAAATCAGAAGCAAAACAAGAAGAGCTCGAATCCATCTTTGAGCGCTCAAAGCACTTTGAGCGCTCAAACCCATTCTAGGGCGAGTGCTTGACTTTAGGGCGAGTGCCTGACTTTAGGGGTAGTCCCTTCGGTCAGGTGTTCGATTCCCCACAGGGTGAGTACCTGTGCTAAGCGGAGGGCCGTGACTGGTGTGGGTTGCGCCAGCTCCCTCCGAGGTTTGGGTCGTGCAGTGGGTCCAATTAGTGGCCTATTGTAGGGGGTTGTTCCTCGGTTATCAAAAAAAAAAAAAACTGGTTTTTGTTCCAAAACAGCTCCCAATGCTCTAATATTTATATTGTTGCTTCTAATCTTTGTCTAACATTGTTATTTCCGTTTATTATCATCCATTTCGTTATTATTTATTTTTATTCATCTTGATATATCATGTTCATATCTCATAAACATGCATATTGCAGAGGCATCTACCATCACTTGATCTATATTTGAAAACTCGTTTGCTTATTTCCCATTCCCTCATCCCCATTACATGCTCAAAGTGGAATAATAAATGCTGCTAGTAAGCTTTTAACAGGGTTCTCCATTTGGGTAGCTTTTTTCACTACTAGAGGTGGTGAGCATACTTGCTTCTCGTCCTGGTTTGTTTCATGCTCTGGTTGACTTGCTAGATTATGAGTCGTAGAACTTGGGGCGGTGTGATGGGAATCAGACAGGCTTGAAACTCTGTGCCGCTTGGGTTTGACTTCCACCACCTTTTTCAGCAAATCTTGCTATCTAAAATTCAGTTACTTCCAATTAAAAACTGAAGAGTTGCCTACAAATCATGTACACTTCCAAACACACAAGAACTGAACTGCAAAAGTATACTAATTGATGAGATAAATTGAATTGTATGTTGTGTTAATAGTATGGTTACTATGGTAAGTGTTTGCTTAGATGTCTAATAGTGAAAAAGCTTTTGTCAGTATCCAGATTTTTTACAAGCTTTTGTCTGATAGGACATTTAGCTAGTTCATGGTTTACAAGCCGATTATTACAAACTACATAAGTCCAAGCACCTGTCTAAGCGCCTTGTAACTAATACTATTGATAGAATTACAAGAACATGGGTAGCACAATTGCCCTGTTTTCTCTCTCTAACCCTAGTTACCATCAAAGTAGGGATTTTTCCTTTTTCTCCCTCTCTAGATTTTTGTAATTGACTACATCATATGGTAATCTCTCTCTGTCTCTCTCTCTCTCACACACACACAAATAGAGGGAGACAGGAAGTATGAGACAAAAAATGGGATTTTGGTGTCAGCGTGCCATTGACTGGTGATGAGTCTTTCTCTCTCTCTCTCTCTCTCTCTCTCTCTCTCTCTCTCTCTCTCTCTCTCTCTCTCTCTCTCTCTCACACACACACACACACACACACAAAGTCACAAACATAGGGAGACAGGAAGTATGAGACAAAAAATGGGATTTTGGCGTCATCGTGTAATTGACTGGTGATGAGTGTCCCTCTTATGGGTTCAACTCAATACGTTTGAAAATATAACATTGGAATATGGTTCTCAACCCCATTCTCCATCTAAGAAGAACATGTATCGGTACTGTTTTGATACATGCATGCCGATATGGCAAAACCATTAATGAAGGTACGGATACGGGTAAGGGTGGGCTACACGCTGTAACTGCACTTAAATAAAAAATGGTTGTATGACTTGGTGATTAAGAATCCAACACCAAATAAAAATTTAACGTCAAAGTTAAGGCACAGATAAAAGGCTAATGTCATTAGATTGGAAACCTACACATGAAAATCTTTATTGCAAGGATGAACCCAAAATAAAGACTTACTCCCTCTGTCCCACAAAGTTGGTTTCTTTTGGGGATTCCAACATTGTAAGGGGACATGCATTTAATGCATGTCTCATTTCAAAAGGAGCATTAATTTGCTTGTCTACCCCTTGAATCCCACCTCTAAAGTTATTTATATTATTTATGGACTTGTATAGCTCGGATCATTCTGTTGTTCCTGCTAATTTCTCTGATTTGGGATCTTGTATTGAGAATTCTGAACAGAGGTATATATCTATTCTGCACAACAAAAGTTTGACGAAATGACTCAAAGAAACTGTCACTTGCAACACTATGGTTGATGGCTACATGAAGTTAGAAAACAAGGGGAGAACATTGGGTTTGTTCGGATTGATGCCCAACAGGAATCGTTTTTCACAGAATTTGGTGGTTTTCAGATTTTTTGAAAGCGAGTGAGTTAGAGATTGCTCGTGGGTTGTTTGAGATGATGCCAAGGAGGAACTCGATGATTAATGGATATGCAAGTAATGGATAGAGAAGCCTTGAGGAATTGGGTCGCTTGGAACTCGATGATTAATGGATATGCAAGTAACGGTCATTCTAGAGAAGCCTTGAGGTTGTTTAAGGAATTGGGTTCGAAGAATCACGTGGGGATTCGTTTGCATTGGCAACGGTTAATGGTGCTTGTACTGATTTGAGATCTCCATGGTCAATTATTGTTGATGAAGTGGAATTTGACTCCGTCTTGCCGAGTTCTCTTGTAAATTTGTATACGAAGTCTGGTGATATGGATAGTGCAAGTCATGTTTTGAACGAGATGCAATATCCAGATGAGTTGGCATTGATTTTGGGGTATGCAAATAGTGGTAGAATGAAAGATGCTAGAATTTTTTTTGATTGTGTAAAAAGTGATTCGTGTATTGTGCTATGGAACATGTAGTGGGCCGAAATCTATCAACCCAAATGGGTCTCGGTGGTGAGCCCGGAGGGGCTTGGGCCCAAACAGATCTGCAGGCCAGCCAAGGTACAAAATACCATGGGCCGACCGAGCTTGGCCCATCCGAGACAAACTAGTGTCTCGGCCGACAAACTATGAACCGGACGAGCTATCCAAGACGGGTCTTACCCGAGATGGCTCGGAAGGAAGATCCGAGATATTGGTGACACCCTCTATGACGTCACCCGAGGCAGTTAACGCTTGTAACAAACTGGGGAAGGCCCATGTGCATGCTACAGCTGTTCCCACGTCAGCATGACCTATGTCGAGCGGTTACGCCACATGTCGTAGCCGTATTGGAGGAGGCGTGCATTCGGTGCTTGTGAGGCCGATTCGTGATGCTCGGTGACGTCAGCCAAGCAGAAATGACGGGCTTGCCCCTGTACTTGGGAAGCCTATATAAACGAATCGAAGAGGCCCTAATAAAGGACAACACTTTCTCTCTCTAAATTTACTCTCTCGTTTCGTCTTTCTTCTCCGATCACTTACTAGATCGTCGGAGTGCCTTCCCTGGCCACATTCCGGCCAGGTTGGGTGCTAACGGCGTGCGCTACGTGTGCAGGAGTTCGTGGAAGGATCACTCTCTATCCACTCGCCGCTCACTCGAGTCAGGAGTCACTAGAGAAGGCTCATCGGATTTTTAGGACACCACAATTGGAGACTCTGCTGGGGACTCAACCCAGAATCTCCTGTGCTCCTCCCTAGATCCACCCCTTTTCCTCCTTTCTCTCTAATCCCCTAACTCACGATGGGTGGCGAGCTAAACCAACCAACTCACCAAAATCCTTTCACACCAATCCCCCCCATCTCTATTTTCGTTCTTCCGGGTCACGAGGGACTCACTCCGAGCCCAAACTCGCAAGAACTCACCATCCAGCAACTCACTCGCCATCTCAAGGAACGAGACGTCGAGATGGAGGCAATGAGGGCTCAGCTCTCTAAACTAACCGATACAGTAAAGAAGAAGGCTGCTGTGGAGACCACCGCAACATCTTATGGTGGGCTCTCCGGCCAAAGACGCTCGGCCAAGGATCGAATTGGTGACCCTAACAATGAGAAGGCTCACAATAAGGCTCTCGTGCTTCGGCACGGGAACCTGTCGACTGAGCACCTCTCAAGGGGCCACCACGAAGATTCCTCTCGGCACTACTCCTCACAGATCTCGGAATCGAGCGCCCGTTCGTCATACTCGCAGTTGTCTGCGTCTCACGAGACGGTGTACTACTTTGAAGATGGCGAATACAAACCAGTCTATCTCCGAAAGGACCCCAAGGAGACAGCTCTAACCGAGCGTTCTTCTGGCCGACGGCGCCATAAGACTCCTCCGCAGCCAACAAAATCCGCTGATCTCCGAGCTCAAGTAGAGCGCTTGAAGAAAACTTCTCCGCAAGAGCCAAATCTAACTGTCATCCGAGATGGCGATACGGGAAAACGTCATGCCTACCGAACTGACGGAAAAGCTCACCATGACAACGCTGGCGGGAAAAGAAAGGAGAAAGAACCCCGGGAGCAGACTCGTCACCACGAGCGCCGCCATGATGAGCATCACCGTACTCATATCGAGAAGTGCTCCCGTACCAGGGACGGGTTTACTGTACCGTCCCATCCTCCTCTCTCATCTCTCCCTCCTTTGCCGAGCGTCGATGAACGATTGAAACAGTTGGCCAAATCGCCTTTCACAAAGGAGATCGCCTCGGCGACGTTGCCAGCTGGATTCACGCTCCCAAAGTTCAACCGTTACGACGCCCTCACGGACGCGTACAACCACCTTATTTACTTCAGGCAGATTATCAACCTTTACACCTCGGATCAAGCCATAATGTGCAAGGTGTTCCCCACAAGCCTAGGGACTCTCGGATCCCTATGGTTCAACAAGCTCGACGAAGGATCCGTTGGAAGCTACGAGGCTCTAGAGAGGACTTTCCTGTCTCGGTTCGTAACAAGTAATATACAGAAAGAGGAGGTAGACTCTCTCCTCGGTCTAAGGAAGCGCCCGGATGAAACACTGCGCCAGTACGCTGCTAGGTATTGGGAGATGTTTCACCAAGTCCAGGGTTGTGATCATACCCTTGCTGCGACCCACTTTAAGCATGGCTTGGAGAGCAAGAGCCCTGTCTTCACAGATCTGATGTTACACCCACCAAAGAACATGGACGACCTGATGGAACGAATAAACAAATATATCGAGCTTGAGGAACTCTTAACCGAGCGTGATACTCCAACCTCCTCCTCCGTTCCAAGGGTTATCCATGTTTCGGGTAATCAGAAGAAGGCAGTAAACACCATTAAAGCAGACGCAACAAAGAGACTCCCAAAGGCAAGTGACTTTATAGCCGAGCGCACGGTATTCACCGAGCCAATATACATGCTCCTCCGGAAGATTAAGAATGAAGGGTTCTTTCACTGGCCGGACCACAAGATGGGAACTCAAGATAAAACTAAGGATAGAAAGGTCTATTGCACCTACCACCGAGAACAAGGTCACTACACGACCTCTTGCAGACCGTTCAAGGCATATTTGGAAACCCTTGTCTCGGCAGGAAACCTGGATGCTTACATCGACCAGGATAAGACCTTGGCTCGGGCGCAGGGCCAGGGAGCAGCCGCAGGAGGGGGCGCCCAGGAGGATGTGGTGGTAATGCACGTGATCCACGGACCGGTTACAAGAGTGATGGAGGCTCGGGTATTCCGGGAAATCGAGCAAGCTACCAAAGCATTGGAGGTGCTCTCGGTTAAACAACAACCGGAACGCAAGTTCCCAACTAAGGAGTCTCAGTGGACAATCACATTCACCGAGAAGGATCTAGAAGGAATTCAGTTCCCTCACAATGACGCTCTCGTCATTACGCTCAAAGTGGGGAAGGCCAAGGTAGAACGAATCTTAGTAGACCAAGGGAGTGCAGCCGAGGTAATGTATTACTCATTATTTAAACGGTTCGGATTCACCAGAAAGGACCTTAAACCATCCGAGATCCCTCTCGTCAGCTTCAATGGTACACCAGTGTATCCGCTCGGCACAATCACTCTTCCCGTCATCACTGGCTCGGTAACCCAACAAGTGGACTTCATTGTTGTAAATTCCCCGAGCCCCTACAATATCATACTGGGAAGAAACTGGCTCCATGCGATGAAAGCCGTGGCATCAACGTACCACCAGGTGCTCCGATTTGTTGGGGCAAAAGGGAAGCATGAAGATGTCAAAGGCGATCAGATAGCTGCGAAGAAAATGCTATATTTCAACCGTGGGCAGAAAAGAGAAGAAGAAGCCGAAGCAGGTGCAGTGGGTAGAAATATCCGGGGCACCAGTTCTGGAAGACGTCGGTAGACCCGCCGAGGCAAAATCTGTAGAGGATCTCGTTACGGTCCCAATCAACGAGGATGGAAGCCGTTTCTTCCTAATCGGGTCCTCTCTAACCGAGGCCGATAAAGAAGAGATGGTGACATTTCTCAAGGCAAACATGGAGGTGTTTGCCTAGACTCCGTACGAGATGCCTGGGGTTGATCTGAGCTTCATCAAACACAAGCTTAATGTTGACCCATTAAGACGCCCAGTTATTCAAAAGCCGAGAAGGTCTTCCGCTATTCATGCCGAGGCGGTCAAGTCGGAGGTTGACAAACTATTGGAAGCCCAAGCAATCCAAGAGGTCCAGTACCCCACTTGGCTGGCGAATACGGTGGTGGTCCCAAAGAAGAACGGTAAACTAAGGGTCTGCGTAGACTGCACGAACCTCAATGATGCCTGTCCGAAGGACTGTTTCCCAGTCCCTCAGATAGACCAACTCGTGGACGCTACGGCAGGACACGCTCGACTGAGCTTTATGGATGCATATAGGGGCTACCACCAAGTCTTTATGGATACAGAGGACATGGAGAAGACTGCTTTTATGACACCAAGAGGTCTCTATTGCTACCGAGTCATGCCCTTCGGGCTGAAGAACGCCGGGGCCACCTTCCAAAGGATGGTGTCTCGGATGTTCAAAGATCAGCTCGGGGACACGATGGAAGCATACATCGATGACATGGTGGTGAAAGGCGTGCAGGAAGGAAACCACATTGCGGATCTCAGCAAGATGTTCACGGTGCTGAAACAGCATGGCCTAAAACTCAACGCCGAGAAGTGCTCTTTCGGGGTTGGGTTAGGAAAATTCCTAGGTCACTTGGTAACGAGAAGGGGCATTGAAGCAGATCAGAGCCAAGTGACAACTATACAACAGCTCGTTTCTCTGAGAACGATCAAAGAGGTCCAAAGGCTTACAGGGATGGCAGCAGCTCTCAACCGCTTCATCAGCCGTTCGGCTGACGTATGTCGTCCTCTCTTTCAATCAATCAAGACAAGCAAGAGGAAATTCCAATGGACAGAAGAATGTGAGAAAGCTCTGCAGCGCCTGAAGACCTATCTAGCCGAGTCGCCGTTACTGGAGACGCCTCAGGAAAATGAAGATCTGTTCATCTACCTTTCAGTGTCTCCACACGCGGTCAGCTCGGTTCTTGTCCGAGCAGATGGAACCGAGCATCGACCTGTGTACTACGCAAGCAAGACTTTGACGGGTGCCGAGACGAGATATCTCCCTCTTGAAAAGGTGGCCTTTGCTCTCATCACTGCATCTCGGAAGTTGCTCCCCTACTTCCAGGCTCACACAATCATTGTTCTGACCGAGTACCCTCTGAAGGCCCTTTTTCGAAGAGCTGATCTCTCAACACGGGTCTCAAAGTGGTCATGTGAAATGGCCAACTTTGACATCCAATATCGACCAAGAACAGTTATAAAGGCGTAGGTGTTAGCTGATTTCATAGCCGAACTAACACCAGGAGAAGAAAAACAAAAGAAAGAAGAACCCAACCTATCCCTACTCGAGCAAACCACAGAAGACCCTGACGCGCCCATAGCAATTGAAGATGTGACTAACAATGTCTCGGACGAAGAATCAACCAAAGGAACTGACGTAGCTGAACTAGCGCAACAACCTCTCTCGGAAGGAGAACCGAGTCAGAGCGTGGGTGAAGAACAAGCAACCGTGCCATTCTCCACTTGGCACATGTTCCACGGTCATGCTTGGAAGTTGCATGTGGACGGAGCTTCAAACCAGCGAGGAGCTGGAGCAGGTGTTGTACTAGTTTCCCCCGAGGGCGTTATTCACGAGAACGCAATCACAATTGATTTCCCGGCCTCTAACAACGAGGCCGAGTACGAAGCCCTGATCGCTGGCCTTCGGATAGCCTACGCAATGGACGTGAAAACCTTAATGGTTTACAGCGACTCTCAACTCGTTGTGAACCAGTTCAACGGAGATTGTGATGCTAAAGATGAAAGAATGGCCAGGTATCTGAGCATAGCCAGGAGCCTAACCGAGCAGTTTGAAGAGATTAAAGTACACCAGGTGGGCCGAGAGCACAACGCCCATGCCGACGCACTCGCCGGATTAGCCTCGTCATGCAAAGCTTCCGAGCAACGAACCATCTCCTTCGGAACAATCTCAGCTCCGAGCTTCGATGCACCTCGGATGCACATGTTGAACATCGAGCTCGGACCAAGTTGGATGGACGAGTTGGTTTTTTACCTCCGAGATGACAAGCTCCCCGAAGACCAGCGAGAAGCTCACCGGATCAGATGCAAGGCTGCAAACTATTGGCTCTCACCGACGGGCTCTCTCTACAGGCGTTCTCGGACAGGACCGTACCTCATGGTGGTCCATCAGAACCAAGTCCATACAATACTCCACGAACTTCATGCTGGTAGTGGAGGCTGCCACTCGGGTGAGCGTTCTATTTCCCACCGAACCATTACTCAGGGGTATTGGTG
Organism: Vaccinium myrtillus; assembly: GCA_016920895.1. Classification (NCBI taxonomy): domain Eukaryota; kingdom Viridiplantae; phylum Streptophyta; class Magnoliopsida; order Ericales; family Ericaceae; genus Vaccinium; species Vaccinium myrtillus. The sequence continues at coordinate 19,916,865 of CM029277.1, forward strand.
GCCGAAGATGAAGGAAGATGCTGAAGACTTTGTTCGGAAATGTTACAAATGCCAGTTGTTCAAACCCATGATCCACCAGCCAGCCGAGGACCTCCAACCGATCACCAGTCCATGGCCCTTTGCCCAGTGGGGTCTGGACATCGTTGGGGAGCTCCCACTTGCTCCAGGAGGATTTCGCTACCTCATAACTGCTACGGATTATTTTTCTAAGTGGGTGGAAGCCGAGCCGCTAGTATTCATCACCGAGGCAAATGTGAAGAGCTTTCTATGGTAGAACATAATCTCTCGGTACGGGGTTCCATACGCAATCGTCTCGGACAACGGCAAGCAGTTCACTGGAAAACAAATGAAGGAGGTGTGATGTGTAATATGTAGCCTTGGGAACTAATGTTACATGTAATGTCTTGCTGATTTGTGGTACATTAGATCATAATTAATTGTGGTTTGGTCTGCCAAATAATCTGGGCAGATTCTGATTTCTGGGGGCTCCAAAATACAAACGAAATGCTGCCAATTTTTTCCAAAATCTGGTTGCATTTAGTGTATGTTGCTGCCCAGAATTTACAGTGTCTGTGATAGCCTTGCTAGGTTAATGTGAGTACTACTTTGAGGGGTATGTCCCTATGAAAACCAGCTTATCCAAGGGGGGATGTCCCTTGGAGTGTAGATGCCCTTTGGGAGGGGGTTGTCCTCCTCTACGAGAAATCCCAATTCTCCGGATGTACTGCCCCAGCCCAGTTAGGCCCTTCTCTATGTTGTGTGCTTTTCTGGGCGGTGTTATGTCCCAATCAGTCATTCAATGTTGGTTACCTGTACCAGCTACCCAATGATGTTCCCATACAGATTGATTCCATCCCTGCGACATTGTTTTACATTCTCATGCTCGTGTATCTACATGTCAACAAGCAGAAGGAGTGTCCTCTAATCCCTTTTGTATGTTTTGTATGTTTTGTTGTATCCTCTGCGTAGGATCTCAATTAATGCATTCCATATTAGATGTATTTCCATTTCCTACCTATTGTAGCCATTTTGGCCATCCCAACAATTTTCTTTTCCTTTGTTTTGTTTTGTCCTCCCTGGGGTATGCCCCTTGTAGGCTGTAAATTCGTTTATCCTCTTTTATTTTCAAGCTTGGTTTACCGGAAAAAAAATGAAGGAGGTGTGCGACAAGCTCGGAGTACGCTTCTTCAACTCCACACCCATTTATCCTCAAGGTAATGGCCAGGCCAAGGCGTCTAACAAGACGGTCGCAGCTGGACTCAAGCAAAGGCTAACTGCTAAGAGAGGAAAATGGGCTGAAGAGCTACCACACGTCCTCTGGGCTTTCAGAACCACTCCGAGGGGCTCTACGGGCCAGACTCCCTACTCTCTCGCGTACGGTATCGAAGCTGTTATCCCTATCCAGAAGGTGCTACCAACAATCCGAACCGAGTACTTTGATGAAACCACCAATGACACGGCCTTGAGCAACGACTTGGACTTGGCCGAGGAGAAGCGAGATGCAACTCGGGTAAAGTTGGCAGCCTATCAGCAGGAAGTTGCTAAAGGCTACAATAAAACAGTTCGGCTGAGGACGTTTTGCCCGGACGACCTTGTCCTCAAGAAGGTCACGGACAAAAATAAGAAAAAGGAGCTGATGCCAAATTGGGACGGTCCTTACCGAGTCGTTAAGAAAGTGGGAAAAGGAGCTTACCAGATTGAAGACATGGATGGAAAGCTCGTCGACAAGCCCTGGAACGCTTACAACTTGAGAAAGTATTATGCTTACGGGTACTGCTCTCGGATGATAAGTCCCAAACTTAGAGAAATTATGAAGCAATTTTGATGTATTACCTTCTCGGCAGTCTATCAATGAAAAGCCTTTTGATCTCAATTATTATCTTTTTAGTCGTGTCTCGGTATTTATACCCAACGGCTTCGGCCAAGGCACATGAAACATATGGGCTAGCCCATACAACCTCTCGATGTAAACCGAGCTAATCTCAAGATCACTCGATTTAAACCAAATTAACACACCTATTCGGTGGTACTTATATTAATGTCTCGGCGTCATGACCATGCTGGTTAAATTGATTATTATGAACTCGGTTTCATCAACCGAGCCAACCAAACAAAACCTCCTTCACGGGCGTATCCATTCAAATTGACTCGGTTAACCAAGCAAACGAACCTCTTTTTAGGGGTATTCAAATCACCTAATCGTCTCTCGAAGGCATGTTTAAACCAAACCTCTGATATCACTCTCGGATTACAACACTTGTGAAAATTTTCTCAATTTTTACAAGTCTTAATTATGACCATTCACTTGCCTCGGCAACACATCCGAGAAGACTTGTCAAATTACTTCGGATATTTTCCATGCCTTAGCAAAAATTCTTAAACATTAATCTCAACTTAGTCCAGGGGTATTTACTTGCCCTACGCCGAGACGAATTGGGGTATTATTGTAATATCTCGGAAATAATCATTCAACAATATACATACATAAACAAAGACAAACATCCCATTCATTCAATCACCATAAACGACTCAGCATATAATTCCACCGAGCCGTTTCAAAATAAGAAATAGTTTGGGGGAAGAAAGAAGTGTTGTTTCAACAGCAATGACAACGGTCTGGCACATAATTCCACCAGCCGTACCCAAATAACAAACCATAGAATTAGTTCGGGGGGGAAGAAAGATTGTTCAGAAAGATTCAAATTCAAGAAAAACAAAATTAGGCCTCGGTGTTCTCTGCAATGTTCTCTCCAGCTACCTCCTCCTCTCTAACTTCCTCTTCCTCTTCCTCCTCGGGCGGGATTTCAATTTCTGGCAAAGCCACTTCGGGCACTTTGCGAAGATCGGACTCGGTGTGAACACTACCCGCGTCGAGACCAAGACCGTACCCAGTGGTCACACCTTTGAAAAAGTAAATCCTAGCACCTCTCCGGAAGCCCATATTCTTTATCTCCTCAACTTGCCCTTTGTAATGTTCCACAACTTTCTCCTTGGCTTCCTCAAATCCGGCCGAGCGCGCTTCGGAAATCTCCCGCTTATGCCTCTCCGCGTCCTCAGATGACTTCAGCTGCAGCTCTTTAACCTGACTCTTTAATGCTTCGAGCTCGGAGTGCTGCTTCTTCGCGACATCAAGCTCAGAAATTTGAAGCCTAGCTGCGGCCAAGTCGTTCTCGGTCTCCTTTTTCTTCTGCAGTACATCTTTATGCCTCACCTTCAGAGCAGAGAAAGCAGAGGACATGTTCACGACTTTTTGGTGGTAGCCGAGCACGGATTGATTGGCCTACAGTCATAAATCACAACAGATATAAGCAACTGAACTCTAGAAAACAGAAAGAACACGCTCGGAAGTGATGCGTACCAAGGTCAAGTGGGAGAACATTTCCACAATATTTCCCTCGAGGTCGCTGGGGAGTTGTTTCATATCTTCAAGCAGGCATACGCCTTGTAGCACTGGTAAGCCGAGCCTCGGATTGGAACGTACACTGTCGGTGACCAGCACTGGCGACCCCTCTTTGATCTGGGGAGCGAAGATGAAAGGTGTAGGAGCTGAAGCATCGGCATGAGCGCTTTTAGGAGGAGGGTCCCTCTCGGCAAGGGTTTTCTCAGCAACGTTTTTCTCTTTTTGAAGCTCCTTTCCGGAGCCAGATCCCAACACGAGCCTTTGTTTCTTAAGCTCGGCGGCATCCGTCTCGGTGGTAGCCGGAGCTCTTTTGGATTGACTCGGTGTCCCTTTGGCTGAAGCGATAACGGTCTTCTTCAGTTTCTTGATAAGACTGGGAAGATCACCAAGATCGCCCCCCATCTCTTCTTCTTCTTCTTCCTCCTCAAACTCTTCCTCAAGAGGTACTCTTATCCTAGCGATCAAATCCTGGAGCAGGGTCCGGTGAAGGTCAGTCTCGGTTTCCGAGCTCACCTCGATTGCTTCAACAGACTTCCCCTTGAAAGATGATCTTTTTCTCTTTTTGCTCGGACCAACCCGCTCAGCCGCAAGTTGCTCCTTAGATTTCTTCTTCCTTTTCTGAAGATAGGAGGTATATGTCGGCTTGTAGCCTAGCAGAGCGTGGGCAAACCTCTCTTCATGGGGCACGGCGTAAGCAGCCTTGATATGGTCATCATTCTTGGCTTTGATCAGGCGAGCAGAGATTGGAGAAGGTTCTGAAAAACGAAAACAAGATCTCGGTAAGTACAGTTCTACAACGGGTATGCAAATATAAGATTTAAAGAAGATCAAGACAAAGCAAACCTATGAGCACATCGAGTATCGGAATGGGGTAAAGACCGTCGTCCTCGGGACCGAACTCAAAGTTGCCCCGAATCTCAACGAAGTCGTTGGCCCCGCGATCAGAGTCGGAGAAATGGTCAATTAGGTACTCTCGGGGCTCCTTTGGTGTGCTCCGCAGAGAAAGGAATCTTCGACCTAAGGGGCTGCTCCGAGAAACGTTGTAAACTCCAATCAGGTCAAACAGATTAAAAACTAAGCCGAATCTCTCTCTAAGAAAGTAGACTCCGTTGATGGTTCTAAAAGAGTTCACGACTAAGAATCTGGGGGACAACTTATACTCAAAAAGGAATTGACGAAGAAGAAGGTTCATAGGGAACCGAACCCCCCCTTCGGCAATCACTATTAGGGGAAGAGTGATGTGATCTTCCGAGAAATTGATGCGATCTTGGGAGACCAGGCGGACCTCCACGTCACTCGAAATATCATACTCCTCACAAAACGCTTCGTATTCACCGGGCTTCCCGCTGAAGAAATGCAGGTATGGATTGGGTTCTTTCTCTGCCTTCGCCTTGGAGTGACGATCTTCTCTGTTTTGGACTGCGGCTGTTGGATTCTCGGTACGAGTGTTTTTGACAGGCTCGGATGAAGGAGCCTCAGTCGTGGGTTCGTAGACGGACCCAGAGTTGTTTGCCCCAGGCTGGCGGACTTCAATGATTTGGACGTCGGGAATTTGAGCCGAGGCACCGTTGCCGTCTCTCCGACCCCCGAGATCTAACGAATCGGTGTGATCGCTACTAATTTCCCCCTGATTCACCGATCCCTCGCTGCCAGACCGAGCGGCTTGGTGAACATTGACGGGGTTAAGGGGATTGAACCCCTCGTCTATCGGGCCAATATCAGCCGAGGCCATTCCGACGTCAGGGCCGTGAACCGCCTGCCAGAGACGGTACCCGTAGGCCTCAGGACTGTGCAGGGGGGATGCGGTTGGACCCGATCGATTCGAACTCCCGGATGACAGTACTATGGGCTCCAGGATTTCCGAACCTGAAAAGTGCACGGGTGAACAACAGTTAAACACACCCAGGGGTTGCCCCAGTGGTTAGGGCGAGTGCCTGACTTTAGGGGTAGTCCCTTTGGTCAGGTGTTCGATTCCCCACAGGGTGAGTACCTGTGCTAAGCGGGGGGCCGTGACTGGTGTGGGTTGCGCCAGCTCCCTCCGAGGTTTAGGTCGTGCAGTGGGTCCAATTAGTGGCCTATTGTAGGGCTGTTCCTCGGTTATCAAAAAAAAAAAAAAAAAACAACAGTTAGCCATATAACTGGTAGTGGTCTAAAGCTTTTTACTAAGTGGCAAAATCGTCCCGGACTAATTCCGAGCCGATATCCTGAGCGACCTAGGCACAATTTATGTGTCTCGGGAAACCTAGGCAGGGGAAGGGCTATCGATGGCTCGAGTTTGATCTCGGCCAAGGTCCGGATCTCTTGTCTCGGTTGACAAACAAAATTGAATCTCAAAACCTACGGGTGGAAAGATCTAAAAGTGACCTGAAGAGTCACTGGGTTTGTTCCAGCGAAGAACACGAAGAACAGTAGAACGATTAAGTTCTTTGTTCATCGCAACTTCTGCGATCTCTCAACAGATCGTAAAAACGACTTTTCGTTAAACAAAAATTACACCAATCATCTCAGAATGGCAAAATGACGATGAAATCAATGCTTGAATATGAACACCGATGAGATTTGGGAGGAAAGTCTTTACCTGAGTTACACCGGAGGAGAGTAGCAGCGGTGGCAGAGATGAACAGTCACGGTGTTTTCCACCAATCGAAGGTTGAAAAGATGAGGGAGCACGGCGGTGTAACGGCTAAGGATGGTGATCTTGATTTCGCCGGAGAAAATGGAGTCTCAAATGCTTCGAATGTGAAGAGAGAGAGAACGAGAGTAATCGTTTCTCTCTCTACGTCGTCTGCTTTTATAGAGGGGACACAGGTTTAAATGATGGCGCGGGAAACGAAATGGTTTTTGACGGCACTAGTAATGTCACGACAGCTGGCATTGATGTGACCCGCCGAGCTCATCCTCTGACAGCTCAAGTAAGCGAGTCTCTTCGAAACAAAACCCTAATCCGTGTGAACGTGTCTCGCCCAACCTTCAATCACCACGTGGAGCAATCCGAGGGTGTCCACGAAATAGTCACGGCTGGGGCTCGGAGAGAAGAAATACTACGGATATAACCCTAACCTCTCGGTTGCGCTCCGTGTTTGCTTCAAGTTAACACATCGGCCCGCACAGGATGGTCAACTCCTTTCTCAGAACCAACCATCTCGGAAGAAGTTGAGGGGCTATTGTAGTGGGTCGAAATCTATCAACCCAAATGGGTCTCGGTTGGTGAGCCCGGAGGGGCTTGGGCCCAAACGGATCTGCAGGCTTGCCAAGGTACAAAATACCATGGGCCGACCGAGCTTGGCCCATCCGAGACAAACCGGTGTCTCGGCCGACAAACTATGAACCGGACGAGCTATCCAAGACGGGTCTTACCCGAGATGGCTCGGAAGGAAGATCCGAGATATCGGTGACACCCTCTATGACATCACCCGAGGCAGTTAACGCTCGTAACAAACTGGGGAAGGCCCATGTGCATGCTACAGCTGTTCCCACGTCAGCATGACCTATGCCGAGCGGTTACGCCACATGTCGCAGCCGTATTGGAGGAGGCGTGCATGCGGTGCTTGTGAGGCCGATTCGTGATGCTCGGTGACGTCATCCGAGCAGAAATGACGTGTTTGCCCCTATACTTGGGAAGCCTATATAAACGAAGCGAAGAGGCCCTAATAAAGGACAACACTTTCTCTCTCTAAATTTACTCTCTCGTTTCGTCTTTCTTCTCCGATCACTTACTAGATCGTCGGAGTGCCTTCCCTGGCCACATTCTGGCCAGGTTGGGTGCTAACGGCGTGCGCTACGTGTGCAGGAGTTCGTGGAAGGATCACTCTCTATCCACTCGCCGCTCACTCGGGTCAGGAGTCACTAGAGAAGGCTCATCGGATTTTGAGGACACCACAGAACACCTTGATAGCAGGCTACATTGCCAATGAGTAAACAAACGGATCATTGGTTCTTCACAACAAGATGTGAAAAAATGAAAATTCATTTTTTTTTTTAAGATCGGTAGTTAATGATTGTATACAAAATTTCATGGTGAATTGTCACTTGCACTTTTTGCTGTGAGCAATTAACTTCGCATTCCGGTTGATGGAATTCAATATAGAATGAACATATGATACAGAATTTCGTAGTTTGCGAGATTGCTTTCTTCCTCAGCCTAAATTCTTGAGAAGGTCCTTACTTCATGCTTACTTCATGTTGCACCTGTCCTGACTTTTTGGTTTTTAACTTGGTGAAATGCTATGTTGCCCAATGAAAGATGACTCATTTTTGTGGGAGTGGTTGCTTTGATTTTTACAAGAAGCTGCCCCCATCATCATCAGCAGCAAATATCTTATTACCCTGAAAAATTAGTATAAGATGACTGCTACCTCTCCCACTCATCCTCCTCTTACTGCTCCTAATACTACCACTACTACATTAGTATGAAATAATTACCTATGCACAATTTATCTTTGGAAATAATTAACAGATAAAATGTTTCTGCATAACCCTGAAAATTTTGGGTCCTACCATATACTTTGTGGTGGGCAACAATATTTAAAGGGTGAAGCCCTAGACGACTACGCTACGTGTGCATTTTTCTGAACATCAATTTTTCAGCTTGCACTGAGCATAAGTGTTTATGGAGCATTCAGTTTTCTTGATCTGCATTTGGATTGACTGTTGATGAAAGGTTTTTATTTCCTTCTCAGGGTCATGGTGATGATCAACAAACTTTAGATTTTTTTTCAACTTTCTTTTGTGATGATATCTCTTTTCTATGATTTATGAAAATCCATCTCAGATTCTTTTTGAACTAGATTATCATATGAAATACAGAGGGCTTATATTATGTTCACATTGCAACACGAATTCAAGGTGAACAAGAGGGACACAATGGCATTTTCGACAAGCCATTGTGGTCAAGCGGAGGGGGTGGAGAAGAAGAAGTTCATCTACCTCGGAGACGGAACCAGAGATTTCTGCACTAGATTCGAAATTAGGAGTTTTAAACCAGGTATAAAGTTTAGTGACTGGTCACTAGATTCGAAATAGTTTTGTTCGTTGATTTCTTCAGCTTTTATGAAGTTTAGTGAGTTGTCACTAGTTTCAAGAGTTGTCTAGTTGGAAATTTTTTCAATTTTCTGTACAAAATTATAACTTTTATAAATTCGTGGAATGTCACTATTTTTTTGGGTCATCAGAAGTGGTTAGTCAGAGGTGAAGTAGAGGTGGGATGGTGGTTAGCCAGAGATAGGATTTGTTGTTTTTTTTTTTTGAATTTCCTATACGAATTTAGAAATTTTAAAAATTAGCGACATTTCACTAATTTTTTGGGTCGCCAGAGGTGGGGTGGAGGTGGTCGGTTGGAGGCGGGAGTTTTTTTTTTTTTTTGAATTTCCTATACGAAATTAGAAGTTTTAAAAATTAGTGCCATTTCACTAATTTTTTTTTGGTCGCCGTTGTCGTCGGGGGTAGGACTTTTTTTTAAAAAAAATTCCTGTACAACTTAGAATTTTTAAAAATTAGTGACATTCTATTAATTTTTTTGGTCACTAGAAGTGATCGCCGGAGGTAAAGTTGTTATTTATTTATTTATTTTTAAAAAAATTCTTGTACGAAATTAGATGTTTTAAAAATTAGTGACATTTCACTAATTTTTTTGTTCGCTAGAAGTGGTTACTGGAGGTGGGGTGCTTGTCGACGGAGATAAGAGTTGTTTTTATCTTCTTTTTTTTTTTTTGAATTTTCAACTTTTAAAAATTAGCGACATTTCACTAATTTTTTTGGTTGCCGGAGGTGGGGCGATGGTCGGCGGAGGTAGGAGTTTTTTTTTTTTTTTTTGAATTTTTAACTTTCAAAAATTAGTGACATTTCACTAATTTTTTTGGTCGCTGGAGCGGTGGTGGTCGGCGGAGATAGGAGTTGTTTTGTATATATATATATATATATATATTTTTGAATTTTCAACTTAAAAAAATTAGTGACATTTCCCTACTTTTTTTTTTGGTCGCCGGAAGTGGTCGCTTGAGGTAGGGTGGTGTTTGGCGGAAGTAGGAGTTGTGTTTTTTTTTTGAATTTTGAATTTTCAACTTTTAAAGATTAATGACATTTCACTAGGCGGAAGTGTGATGGTGGTAGGTGGAGGTAGGAGTTTTTTTTTTTATATATATATAAATTTTTTACTTGTAAAAATTAGGGACATTGCACTTTTTTTTTTTTTTTTGCCCCCGAATTTGGTGGCCGAAGGTGGGGTGGTGGTCGGCGCAGGTAGGAGTTATTTTTGTTTTTCAACTTTTAAAGATTAGTGACATTTCACTAGTTTTAAAGATTAGTGAAATGTCACTATTTTTTTGGGGTTGCTGGAAGTAGTTACCGGAGGTGGGGTGGTGGTCGGCGGAGGTATTAGTTGTTGTTTTTTTTTTTTCTTTTTTTTTGAATTTTCAACTTTCAAAAATTAGTGACATTTCACTAATTTTTTTTGGTCGCCGGAAGTAGGAGCTGTTTTTTTTAAATATTATTTTTAACTTTTAAAGATTAATGACATTTCACTAGTTTTGCATTAGGGTATTTTAGTAATCATGCATCACCCTTGTCTTTATGTTTGATCGCAAAAGTTCCTTGTCCTTCCCTTTTAAAATGTCAAATGTTTTAGATTTTTGTCTGAATGACCCCTTTTTTTAAAAGGTTAGAAGTGTTAGTCGTAGTTCATGAGGTTTGAACCTTAGTCATGTCTATCAAAGATTCAAAGTACAAGGAGCCCGTTTGGATGAAGTAATAGGCCCCTGACTAAATAATCCTTGTTCCCCTCATCCCTCTTCCATGCCATATCCCTTGTTTGGCAGCACCAAAACACACCCGGATGATTCATCCGGCTTCTCCCCTCATCCCTCTTCTCCCGGACTAAATATAGATAGGGGGAGGGGTGCTTATGTTTAGTCCGGCCTCCTTATCAGGCGCAAATTACCTCCCTACCCCCATGCCTCCACACGGACAAAATCAGATCAGACCCAGGAAAACTTGAAAACTTGAACATTGAAAATTAACATAATTGAGAATTGAAAAATTGAATGTTTGGAAAATTGAAAAATTAAGGCTGTTCTTCTCTGGGTTAATGCATGTTTAGAAAAAATGAAATTAACATACATATCGTGACTATCGTCATTGCGGACCTTCGTCCCCGGCGGACCATCGTCGTCTAGTCTGGGTTTGTAGAGAGTGAGATGAGGAGAGGGGTTGATTAGAGGGGTTGATCGGAGATGGAGATGGAGTGGTTGATCGGAGATGGCGGTGGATAGAGTGGCTGTGATTTAGAGAGAGAGAGAGGGTCTCGTTGTTGGGAAAATGAACCCCCTTGTGGGTTTTGGTACTTTGTTTAACAAAGCAGTGATATATATACATATACTACATATTTGATTATTTTTTTATCAAAGTAAATGATATATATACATATATAGAAAAAATGGAAAAATAATTATTATAGCTTAATTTTTGTTAAGTATAAAAAATTAATAATTAGTGAAAAGTATATCACATTAATTAATTTCAGTATTTATATAATTATTTAAATGCATAATCTAATGCATGCATTACCAAGGGCAAAATAGTCTTTTAATAGATTTTTACATCATTTACCCTCCTTATCTCCCTTTTTTTATCCATCATCCAAACTATGGACTATTTAATCTCCCCTCCTTAACTGTCACATCAATGTGGGTCCACCCTTCTGATTCAATCCCCCTGACTATTTTATCTCCCCTTACTATTTAATCCCTCCAAAACTAATACGTCATCCAAACGAGCCGAAGGTGCCTTACTTGCAATTACGTGTCAATTGTTGATTGAAAACAGTTAACTCCTTTCATTTATGCTGCACACTTGTAAAATTTAATCTAAAAAAAAAATCCCTTATTTCTTGCTTACCAAAATAAATTGGGAAGAATTCAAACCCCCCCCCAAAAAAAAAAAAAACTTTAACCTCAAAATGTCTCAAACACTCCCAAACTTCACTTAATTTCAATTAATCTCCCAAATTATAACTCCGTTGTTCAATCGACACCCCACCGTCTAAGTCTGTTAGCTCCCAAACTGAAATCGCTGAGTTGGCCCTAACGGCTCAATTAAATCAACCATGTGGCTCGACACGTGGCGCCACATGTGTACTATGTAAAAAAAAAAAAAAAAAAAAAAAACCACATGTTAAAAAAGAGAAATAAAAAATGCAATAATGCCTCAAAATCTCTCTCTCCTCCCTCCCCACCTCCTCCGGGCCCTCCGCCCACCACCCATTTTCACGATCTGACCGAAATCCCCTTTTTATTTGTTATCCTTTTGTTTCTGATGGAGACGATATTTGATAAACGAAGGAAACTCCATTCACTGCTTGATGTCTAAAATTGAAGTAAGATCCTGGAGAATGAATGAACTTTAGTAAGCAATTGAAGCATGAGAGCAAGTTCTAAACCTAAAATAATTTGAGGCAAAATCGATTATTGCTTGGATTGTGACTTTTTTTTTTTGTGTGTGTGTGGTTATCTTGGAAATTGTAGATTGGGGAACTTGTTAATTGATTTAGGGCTTACTTTGAGAGGCCCTAGAAACATTGACTTGTTACTCGATTTAAGCGCTCTCTGAAATAATCATCGACATTTTTTTTGGGTAAATCAGCTTGAAAATAAAAGGGGCTAAACGAATGTACAGCCTACAAGGGGCATACCCCAGGAGGAACAAAAGAAAGAAAGGAAACAGAAAAAAAAAAAAAAAAAACATAGAAGAAAGAAAAATAAAATGGCCAAGCAGCTACATAAGCTCAAAAGCTCAAAAGAAATTGGGACAACATGCCAATCACTGTGTTTCACCGCCCTCTAAGATAGGGATAAGACCATAAGTACAGAATGTTGTGCATTGAAGTAGAACCAGCATGGACCGCAATTTTGCATGGTTCTTCCCGGGGAAGCTTGATTATGTCCGGATGATTTTGGGCCATAGGCCAACTTGGGAAGCCCGACTAGAGGACAGCCCCCTCTAGCTAGGCTAACCACCCAACGCAGTGGGGAAACAAGATGATCTAATATGAAATGATTCCCAGTGACAGCCCACTGGGAAAACAAAATTGTGTAAATGAAGTTAAAACAAAGTACCCTTAAACCGGTGCTGCCATATTTTAAGGAAATTTGGACAGCACTTTGCTTGAATTATGGCAGGCCAGAGAAGTGTCTGCCTGAATAACAACAACCGAGACAATTGCAACAGTAGCAACACAGCAACAGAAGATCAATACAGCAGCAGTAGATCTCAAAGTAAACAATGTGCAGCAAAAAAGATGCAACGGCAAAGAGTAGATGCAAGTATGAAGAAAAGCAAAGTATGCAAAGCAGTAGCAGCAAAGAATCTTTGGACCGTAGCAAGATCTTGCATACCGCAATGACCGAGACCGTAACTGAAGTGTACACAAGATGCAGATATCAAACTGGACCGTAGCAGGAACGGAAGTGTTGCTGGACCGTAGGTACAGATATCAAACTGGACAGCTATCAAACTGCCATCAAAATGCATTATAGAAAAATGTAACATATGACAGCAACTCCAACAAGATTTAACTCAGATTTTCAGCCACATAAGAAGGTAAATGTGATGCATACATTAGGCGGAAAAGGAATGAAAGAATTTCCTACGGCTAATATGTACTCACACTACATACACCCTCAAAAGTCTCACCCTCCCACTCTCTTTTCACACTTAGCCGCAGGACCAAGGGTCCCAACTCCCTCCACTAATGCCTCACAAGACAACTCCCACTACATATTATCTCCTCTCACAAGGAATTGATGGGGTTCAAGCACTCAGCTCACAGAGGAAAACACACATTATAAGTAGATCACTCTTGAAACATCCATTGGCTACTTTGGAAAAGTACCCGTGTAACAAACATTTCCAAACCCACAGCTGATGATACAGATAGTTACCTTGTACATAGAAGTATTTACAGCAGCAGGCCATTTAAGGCTGTGGAGTATAGAAGAGCCAATTAAGGCAATGGGATCAGATGCTCTTTTCAAGATCGTCTTGCAATAGAATTGAGCTCAATTTATCCAGCAAACAGAGTCAGATCGCTGTATACATGTGAACAAACAAGAAAACCAATAAAATTAGGTAAGGACTTGAGTGCCACACACATTCTCAAATTATGTAAGATCCCACTGATTAATGAGCCAATTAGATTGTAATCCTTGAGGTAAATTACCAATGGACAACAATCTAAACCTCATCATTGAGCAGATCTTATGAATTACAATAGTTTCACCTCAGGCTCACTTCGCCACCGTCCAATTCAACGCCGATTGCACGACTTGGGTTGTCCTCTTCTCGTAAATAGTTGGGTAGAACCTTACAAAATCATATTTACTCTGTTGCTAGGTTGTGTCAGCACTCATACGTGGCAGCATCATAAGGTGTTGTGTCAAGACCAGTGGGAGGAGCTGGAGGCGAATGGAGCCACGTTATGGGGAAAAAAGGAGGAAGAGAGACAACAATGACATCGTTGTGGGTCCCCGATCCGGTGACCGGATACTACAGGCCTGAGAATCACGCCGGCGAAATCGACTTTGTTGAGTTGCATGAGATGCTCCTCAATAACAAAATCAGACCACACTAATTTTCCAAACATGAAATCAAAACTGTGGTCCTCATTGAAAGATCTGGAGATGGTCGTGGTGAAGATAATTGGATGGGTGGATGGTCGTTTGGGAGCCAACAATTCCACCTCAACGATTTCCGTTTGGGAGCTAACATGCTTAGAAGGTGGGGGGTCAATTGAATAACGAAGCTATAGTTTGGGAGGTTAATTGAAATTAAGTAAAGTTTAGGAGTGTCTGAGACATTGAGGTCAAAGTTTAGGGTTTTTTTTTTAAATTTTCCCAAATAAATTCCCTCAATAACGATTTGCTCTCGAGTAAGGCAAAACTTTATCCAAATATACTGAACAGGAGCTCCTATCCAATTTTTGTAGTGACCAGTTTGGTCTAATTCTAGGCCTTTATGAGCCCATAACAATAATTGGAATCGTTTATTTCGCAAAGCTCGCCGAGTATGTGATTCATGAGAAGAATTAGCTTGGTCAAATATCGATACGTAAACGAATGAAACATATTTGTATAGAAGAAAAGCAATTTTAAGATTCAAATTATTTGTTGCGGTCTGATTTTTGTTGTAGAAATCTGATCCGTACATGCAGTTATAGATATTCGATCAAACTAATTTGTTGTAAGAATAACAAACTCGGCAAATTTCACAAAAAGAACAATTTAGATCAGGGTGCTTCTATTCGCAGCCCATTTTAGACTTCATACAGCCCATTTGCTAAAAAAAAACCTGCTGATGTGGCAAATTTTAATTTTTGCTTCACATAACCCATAAAATTTCCCAAATTGCCCTTGGTATTTTTCTTCTCCCAATTCCCTTGACTCAAAACCCACCCAGTGCACCCACCCTCAAAACCCACGCTCAAACCTCAAAACCCTTCTCCTTCCTCCCTCAAACCGATTGACCTCTGACCTCCCTAAACCGATCGACCTCCGACCTCCTCAAACCGATCGACCTCCGACCTCCTCAAACCGATCGACCTTCGACCTCCCTCAAACCGATCGACCTCCGACCTCCCTCAAACCGACCGACCTCCATCACCACCGGTACCGACCGACCTCCATCACCGCCGGTACCGACCAAGCTTCGATGTACTCCCTGGTCCTCGATTAACACGGTTAACAGGTACTCTCTCTCTCTCTCTCTCTCTCTCTCTCTCTCTCATCAGATAGTTTCCTCCATAGCCACATTCTTACGGAGGAATACTACACTACACCAGGTACAAAATTTCCCCCAATTTGGTGCCCTTGTTTATGTTTCTACCCAATTTGTAGAAGAGTGACGATTCAAATCGTCCATCACAGATCTAGTATGAGTCCAGTGTATTAAGAAAAAGATAAAGACTTCAAGATTCTACGTCTAATGCATTGCAATGGCTGATAAATAAAGACTTCCAGTGTATCTCCTTAACTCCAGATTTAGCTCTTGCTCTATTGGCACCTCGAGATCATGTCGTATAAGTCTCATCGAGTTAGTGCTTCTTAGGTTGATTTACATTCAAGAACTAAAACAAGTAAAAGGCCAGTTCATTACCATGTACATACCAAAGGAATGAACATGTTGAAAATCATATTTGATCAAGGTGGCTGGTGGCTGCATTTGGAAACTTCACAAGAAAACATCCTTATTTCACAGAGGTTTTTACCATCTCGACAAATTGGCTTTATTCCAAACCTAAATGAGCTATTAGATATTTCTCCTTTCTAGATTCTAGATTCACCCATTTTCTTATGATATAGCTGCAGATATGAAGTGGGAAATGAATTTCCAAGTTTTTTTTTGTTAATTTATATCTTGTGTTAGTACTTGCAACGAAAATTTACGATAATCAAACAGTGATAAAGGGGGTTTGTGCTAGAATTTCTTGCCTTTCAGTCAGTGATAAAGGGGGTGTACTATGCCAATGCCCATTCTTACTATTAATACTGGTGTGTTAAGAGTGTATTGAGATTGCATCCGGTTTTTAATTTCTGATATATAGACCCATTCGCGGATATTTATTTCATTTGTTATTTGTTAATTATTTTTAATTACTCAGTAGTGTTCAACCTTACGGCACATCTCGACTAATAAGGTTATCGATTATTTCTTGGTTTGGAAACATTATCATACACAAGAATACAATTTTCTTGTCCACTCACTAGTCCTCATTTTCTTCATTCAAATTTTAGGTACAAAAACAAATAAGGAACCTGCTGAATGGTGCATAAAACTGTATATTCTTCCCTGCATTATCCTTGTGCGTCATATTCTAATTTGGCTCTTTGCCTAAAGACAATATACTAGTAGTTGCAAACACCAAGTCATAGAAATCAGGCCTCTTGCTAATTAGCTTCTAGTGACAAAATTATTCCATAATGTTCAAATCGGTCAAAAAAAAAAAAATCCTTGGCATTAGTGGGCCTAATGAGGACCTTTTCTAGTAGTAATAAATTTTGTACGGGTGGCTTTGAATGCAGACAATGATCCCTTTATTGAAAGCTTAATTTGCACGGCAATATCATATTGTACTATAGAATAGTACCGATAAGGAAATGGATTCTCTCCGGTTCATAATATTTTGGACCGGGATAGATATTTATGATTGAGATTGTGCATTTGTACATTTGTTGCGATCAAAGATTTGGATGTACTTTCCCGTAAGAGTTTAAGGATTAATCCAAAATATTGAATGTACCAATAGACGGTACGGATGTGGATTGTCTCTTCTGGTTTAAATGCTAGTAACTTGGATGGGCATTTACTTCATTCATGATTTTAGTAACTTAGATGGGCATTTTGTGTACCAAGTATGATTTTACTTCACACATTACATGAATTGGGTTTGGTGAGACTATTTACAACTTTTTAGAGTTGGAATATTGCTTGTACCATTTTGGACTTGCAGTTTACTTAATTAGGGACAACATGAAATATTCTTTGCTTTAGAGTCGGAATTTTATTTTGTTATTTGTTATTTTACTTTACTTTACTTGACTGAAGTTTTGTATGTCTAACAAACAGATATGGCCCGCGAACGGCAAACAGCTTCTATTCGGCGGCGCAAGGCCTCGGAGGCTAGTCAGGCTACGGGCCAAAAGGCCAAGCGTGCTCGTGGTCGGGCTGCCCTCCCCCGACAGCAGCCTGAAGAGGGTCAATTCGAGGCAGTTAGAGAGCAGGCCGAGGAGGGCCAATTCGAGGAGGAGGAGGAGGAGGTTGAGGTTGAGGAGCATTTCAAAGAGGGTCAACCCGAAGAGGAGGTTCATCTAGCGGCGGCGTCTAGCGGGGTCGGTATACGCAATGGAGAAGATGAGCCTCGGGGGGGGGGGGCACTAGACCGGGGTTTGTTAAAGAGTTTTGATACACATGTGGCAGCGGCAATTTGGAATAGGGAGGAGCGCGGCACATTGAGATTACACTCTCACTCTCGCCATTTGAGTAAATGGAGAGTCAAGAGCCGTAGGGTGCAAGAAAAAATTAACAACTCTGAACTGGGGCCCTTGTGCATCGACCTCACATACCCGTACTGCAATGCTGTTCTGGTTTCTGCTTTTGTTGAGAGGTGGCATCCAGAGACGAACACATTTCACTTTAAATTTGGAGAAATGGGGATGACACTGGACGATACAGAGCAGCTACTTGGACTTTCCGTTATAGGTAAGGCTGTGCACACAGAGGAAGAGTATAGGGATCCCGTGACTCTACTCAAAGACTGCCTTGGCGTTTCTGAGACGGATGCGCGTAAAGCGCTTAATGGAGGAAAGAGTGTTGCTTTGAGTTGGTTGAAGAAGAATTTCACGACGGTGACTAAGACAGACAGTGTGCAGAGGGTTGACTATTGTGCACGTGCTTACTTGCTATTCGTGCTTGGATGCACCCTTTTCATTGACAAGTCGGGGGGGAAGGTTGACGTGTCTCTCCTATCTCTTTTGTCAAACTTGGACGAAGTTGGTACATACGGGTGGGGTCTTTGGATGTCTAGCGTACTTGTACATGCAAATTTTGGTACAAAAGTAGTAGGAAGGGTGTGAGGCAGTTGTGTGGCTACACGACACTGTTGGAGGTATTTTAATTAATTATTGTCCTTTGAATACACTTCATTTCCATGTTAGTAATTAACAATAGAGTGGATATTATTAATTTTTGTTTATTATGCACAACTTTGGTTAGTAATTATTCGTTTACTATGTTCAAATCCCACATGCATGGATCCACGAGCACTTTCCTACGCTTCAGCAACCACAAAATCCAAATTACAGTGAGGAGCTTCCACGTGCACATAGGTGGTTGCCTCGTCGCGAGGCTAGGAATGTCTCTGTCTCCCACTACCGGCGGTTGCTAGATGACTTACGTGCTGATCAGGTAAGGGTCTCATAATTTCATTCATAATCGTATATGAACTATCAACGTGTTATGAAAAGTCACTTATTTTAATGTAACTATTGTAGGTTATATTTGATCCATACAAGGATCGCCGGGGAGATGTACGACCTATTGCCTTTTACACCGGTCCCATTCGCGGGATGAGTGTTGTCGAGCCCTACCTCCCTGATAGAGTCTTGCGGCAGTTTGGACTAGTGCAGATTATACCCGGGGATCCAATAGCACCGGCCCGAGTTGAAACAGGAGACAAAAAATATAATGTGGTGCCTGAGGTGAAGCGAGTGCGCACGAGAGCAGATGTCCCGTGGGAGTGCCATCCGGATTATGCAGAATGGCTTAGTAGGTACTCCTACTTTAGGGTGTCTCCTGATGCGGGTGCAACTGAGGTGAACATTGATGGTAGTGCTACCGATGGTCTCAAGTTAGCAGCTATAACACAAGAAGTTGACAAGGTATTCGCTGAGGGACTATCACCATATAACATGCGCGAGGCTTTGCGGCACATATCGAGTATCTTACGGCCTACGATCAGGGGAGAGCCTAGGACACCACGTACAACAGAGGGTGCCACCTATGGTAGACGCACAGATGCTACTTGAGCACTGTGTTTTATTTCTTTGACTATGTGGTTGACTATATGTGTATGGATAGACTTATGGATATTTTTTGACTTTCGTTATCTATGGTTAGACTTATCTATATTTTGTGGTTCGTTATGTAGACATCAATATGGTTAGACTATGAAAATTTTATGACTTTGGTTATGTATGTATATTTTGTGGTTGGATGGGCACATTCGGATAATTTTAGGCCTCTAATTTTGGCACATTGGTTATGTATGACTTTGGTTATGTATGTATAATTTCAGCTCTCTGGTTTTCGCACATTCGGATATTAACTCCCGAAATTATACCCAAAATTCGGATACAAACTGCTGAATTATGTCAAAAATTGCGGATATTAACTACCACCACCAATTTCTGCTCTCTGGATCTGGATGTGAATTGAGGTTCGGATATTAACTCCCGAAATGATACCCATAATTCGGATACAAACTGCTGAATTATGTCCAAAATTGCGGATATTAACTACCATCACCAAATTATTCTCTCTGGATCTGGTTTGAGGTTCAGATATTAACTCTTGAAATTATACCCAAAATTCGGATATAAACTGCTGAATTTTGTCCAAAATTGCGGATATTAACTACCATCACCAATTTCTGCTCTCTGGATCTGGATGTGGATTGAGGTTCGGATATTAACTGCCGAAATTTTCCACAAAGTTCGGGTATTAACTCCCGTTTGAAACTTCCAACTTCTGTGGAAAATTGGTCACCTGTTTGAATTAGACCTGTATCAATTAAGTACTAAAATTAAGTATTAAAATTACTAAAATTACTCAACAAAATCCATCTCAACAAAGTCCATGAATTAACCATCTAAAATTACAACATAATACATCCATCAATCTTATAAGTCAAATTACAAAGTTCATCAACAAAATCCATGAATTAAGTACTCAGCAAAGTCCATAGATTACTCAGTAAAATCCATCAACAAAGTACATGAATTAAGTACTAAAATTACAATTTTCATCAACATAATACATCCATCAATTAG
Source organism: Vaccinium myrtillus (assembly GCA_016920895.1). Classification (NCBI taxonomy): domain Eukaryota; kingdom Viridiplantae; phylum Streptophyta; class Magnoliopsida; order Ericales; family Ericaceae; genus Vaccinium; species Vaccinium myrtillus. Next base: position 19,936,857 of record CM029277.1, read on the forward strand.
TGGTGCTACTCAACAATGTCAAAACTCTCTACAGTTGCTACGTCGGACCCAATTATCCTTCCAAACTGTTCGATTCGACTACGAAATGGTGTTTCCCATCCAATTGCATACGTTTCCCAGTATCTTTGCCAATTCAACGCTATCGGCGGCATGGGGAAACTCAGCCTCATGTATAGCTGGCCAATACAAGACAGAAAACCTCGATCAACCAATAAACAACATGGCTTAGACTAACAATAATTACATTTTAATCAACAAAATAGCCAACATGTTTCGCAAATATACCTGAACGAAGTGATTATTGTTAACGTATCCCATAGTAGATACGTTGTTTTTCAACATACGCTTGGGAGGAAGAGGGGTACAATGGAGGGGGAGAAACGTAAGGCATTGCTTCTCGGATAGGAAGACAAGCGCCACTTTGAAAGCGGAAGCTACGATGTGACCCATATCAGGCATGGTGAGCCACTTATCATTTGGGGCAGGGCCATCACCAAAGTAATCAAGTCTATGGTGTAGTTCATCAAGCCTTTCTTTTCCACCCAACACCTTCTCATAAAGGGAAGCATATGATGTCAACTCTAGGAGCATGATTTGTCTTATTGCTTTCCAGTCGTTCTCGTCATACCCAGCCAAGGCCGCAATTGCACGGAAACCACAATTCCCATCCGCTTCTACATCGTTAACTCCAGAAATGTACATCCTCATTCCTTCTGGCAATTGCATAATGTGGTTGGAATAGCGAACTGGTAGTGTAATTCCCTAGGTGCATGACGCAGTCGGTCGAAGCACAAACAAACCTCTCCTTATGCGGAGCAAGCCATGTCTTGTCAACGTATTCGAGAACCGTTGGATACATCATAAAATCCCTTTTTAGTTCACGAACCCGCTCGTCATACACTTCTATGGTCGGTGCGTACATAATCACAGCGAACGTAGCCAGGACTTTTTGCCAATGTGCATCATCAAAGTGTTTTTTACAGTTAGCCAACACATTCTTCTGAATATGCCACCGACATAACATATTCTTAGCGCAAGGGAAAACTTTTGCAATTGCATTCATGTGGGATAACTCCCTGTCTGTGACTATTACCTCTGGAAGGGACTCGGGATCCATCATACCCTTCAACTTTTCCAACGCCCAGATGTAGTTATCTTCCTTCTCCGACTGCATGAAAACGAATGCCACAGAGTACGTCATCTCCGTCGATGTGACACCAACAATCTGTAGCAAAGGAAACCTGTACCTGTTTGTTTTGTACGTGTAGTCCATCATCAACACCTTAGGGAAAACACGTAACATGTCACCGGCAATTGGATGAGACCAAAATAATTCAGTCACATCACCCGTCACCTCACAAGCACGATGCCACTCAACATAGTTATGTTCCCGTAACTGCCGCATTAGATGTTGCATTTGAGATCTACCCGCTTGTTCCTTCACCAGGTACTTTGTCCGTGCATAATATATAGTTTTAATTGTCGTGCAGTTGGAAGGATCCCGATTCTTGATTGTCATTAAAATGTCCCTCGGTTTTACAAGAGTCTTTGAGGCCTCCACGACCATCTGCATTTCTTCTTTTTTCAACCTCCCGGGGTATGCGTGCCCCTCAAATTGACTTGCAGGAGGATGGTTGTGGTTACCGTTGTAGACTTTGACACACCAACCATTGTATGCCTTAACACACCACAATTGGAATGGGCATTCACATTTTTTGGTCCCTGTGTTACGCTTTCTTTTCTTATCTTCTGGAATTGAGTTTTTTGGTATAAACGGTCTGAACTTACCACTTCATTCGCATTGAAATCTTATCCGTGGTCGCCTATTCTTTGTCATTGTTTCAGAAGACTTAACGATAATGACAAATCCATGCTTCAAACCCGTCGAAAAAATCCAGTCTTTCAACTCTTGTTCATTTGGAAACACCTACGAACACATAATACAAGAAAATTTTACCCTAAATAGCCCGTATGGAATAGAATGTGTTTAAAGTAAATAACTTTATCCAAAATACTAACATGTTGTGTTGTGAAGTGCTCCGTATAGTCATGAACACCTAATGCACCTAATGACCCTGTTGTGCGACTACCATGTGTGGAAGCATCACCCTAAAAAAAGACCAGAGCATAACAACATTAGTGTTGACATTAGTTCTTGAACTTCGGATTTAAAATCCCAAAATTTGGTATATTTTCGGTACATAACTACCGAATTGTACCAACAATGTCGGACATAAATTGTCAAAAAACTACAACAATTTCGGTAATTAAAAACCGAAATGACAACTTCGTTTCATATTAGTTTTTACACTTCGGATTTAAAATCCCGAAATTAGGTCTAATATTCGGTACATAACTACCGGAAATTGCAAATTATTTCGGACATAAATTTATCAAAAAATTGTAACACTTTCGGGAATTAACTACCGAAATGTAGTGACATTTTCGGGACTGTGTGTACCGTTTTGAACGAACATCGACTGACAAATCAAAAAACCAATGGGTTACCTCTTGGGTCGTCTTTTGGTCGAAAATCTTCATCTCCGGGATACTAGGCTCGCTCTCCACCTCCATGTTTTCCTCTAACTCCTCCGTGGTCTGTATTTGTGCATCCATTGGTGGATTTAGAGTTGGAAATTGCTCAAATACTCTTTGGAGCTCTTCTCCCAAATCTAGTGAGGGGGAAGATCCCTCCATTGATTCAACATGGTTATCCATTAAGAGAGAGGAGAGAGAAGGTGCAGGGAGATGAGGAGAGATGGGGTTAATGGCTAAAGGAGAGGAGGGATTTTTTCACTGGGATGGAAGAAGTGAAGGAAGAAAAAGATAGGAAGAAGAAGTGGGCTGGTATGTAGCAATTGGGGGAAAGTGGGGTGGGTTGGTACGAAGTAATTTGATGGGCTAAATGGTCTTTTCACAAGGAAGGTTTTGATATTTCTTTTGGATGGGTTGTATTTAGGGAAAATGAGCTGCGAATAGACTCACCCTTTAGATCATTGTTATGGGCTCCACGAAGGCCGGAAAACTAGACAAACTGAAAAAATAAATAATTTAATACTAAATTGGACAAGAACCCTGTCCTCTGTACGTTATTACCCAACATTGCCCCAGGCTGTCACAAACCCCACCAATCTTGGGTCATTCTTTTCGTCTCCTCCCCACTCAACCTTTATTGGGTCATTCTGCCACCACCACCACCAAACAGCAGTACCGCACCACCCAAGAAGATAAGAACTATCCAAACAAATTGCCAAACCGCACTCCCCTCTCCTCCCCTCGCATTATATAAAAATCAATCAATCTCTCTCTCTCTCCCCAAAGAAAAAGGTGGAAAGAGATTTTAAGTAAGAAAAGAGGTCACTTCCCTCACTCACTCAGCTCAGGGACAATGTACCTTATGAATTATTTGTTCACAAATCTCATTCTGCTCACAGTGCTAGTTCCCCCACTACCCCTAGCACTTCCTAAACCGGATCCGGCTTCTATCCAAGCCTTGTTGCCGGCGTCTACCATCCCGGCTTTCCCTGAACAATCTGATATCGCCGGCTGCCCCTTGGACCTCCCTGACGAGCTTTTTGACGGCGTCAAATTGGCATGCGGCGTCACGGCCAAGAGAAGCAAATCTCGATCGGATACCAAACAGCAGCAGCTCCTGCGTAGCAGGTGCTGCCCTGTTCTCGCCGCCTGGCTCTACTCCGCCTACTCGGAGACGGCTCTGGGAAAAACCAACAACAAGAACAAGGCGGCGCCCCAAACGGCGGCGGCGTCGTACGACCTCCCCCTCCTTCCCGACGACTCGGAGACCTGTATAGATAGCTTCCAGAAGGCTCTTAACGAGAGGGGGATAGAATTAGTAAAGCCAAACAAGACTTGTGAGATGGTGAGTTGTTATTGTGGTATAACATTGCACCCATTGAGCTGCCCAGAAGCGTTCGCGGAAGATGGGAAGCTCGTTGGTGATCATAATAAGAGCGTAAAGAGATTGGAGAGAGATTGCTCCGGTGGTACTCCGGGTGTTGCTGGGTGTTCCAAGTGCTTGAACAGTCTCCACCAGGTAATCTCTCTCTCTCTCTCTCTCTCTCTCTCTCTCTCTCTCTGTGTGTGTGGTATTGATTAAATAAATTAAAATGAAGAAGATAGCCGATTAATTTTAGGGTTGATTTGAGTCTTCTTCTATGAGCAGTATAATGTGAGTCGAACAAATTGGGAAAGTGTTCTTGTTTTCCTTTTTCTATGCCTACACATTCTCGCCTACTTCTACGCGCCAAATTTAGTTGGTTATATTGCACGTGCCTTTGCAATCTACCACTAATAAAATAACTAGTGATATTACTCCTAAAATTGATAAAAACAACCAATGAAGTAGCTTAAACAAATAATGGAATAGTCTAAAAACGAGAAAATAAACTCAGCATCATCTCTTATAAGGAACTAAAATTGAAAATTAGGTATTAGTAGGGTCAAATAGTTATAGTAATAATTTATTAAAGATTTCTTAACAAAATAGATTTCTACTCTCTGCCACTAATAAAATAACTATGAATAAATTATAAATTATTACGAGTTGATGAATAAATTATAAAATAACTAATAAATTGATGAATAAATAACTAAAAAAAAAAAAAAAAAAAAAAGACAACCTACTGTCACTTCATTATCCCAAGGCCACAAAATGAACATATTGTAATAAAGTACTTAGATGATCTACTAGGTTAAGAGCATCAATATCAGGGGCATCAATCCCCTAATGGCTAAATTTGATGAGTGAAATGCAACAAAACCCCTCAAAATCAGGCTCAACAAATATTTTGCAAAATTGCAAAACTTGTAGCTTTGCTACAGTAACTCACCTATTTTGTTAATCCACTGTTCACGCACCAATTCTCTCCCTCTCCCTCGTGTTCTGTCCCCCTCCCCCACTTTCCCCTCTCTCTCTCTCTCTCTCTCTCTCTCCATCCATCACTCTCACTTTTTTAACAATTTTTTATAGATAAAGTATGGGTTGCACACTCCCCAACGTGGGAGAATAATTTTTTAAGGAAATCATTTTTTTTTATTAGACTTGAGAGGAATAGTAAAGTTTGGATAGAGAGTCTGATTTTGGGAATTTTTGGATAAATGACTTGCTAAATTGTAAAAAGTGTTTTTGAAGTTAAATTTGGTGTAAAATTTGGTGCTCTTGATAAGGATGCTCTTAGTGGTTCCACTCCTCACTTTAGATGAAAATATACCCTCTCCAATCCTTCCAATTTGCCACCCATGCTGGGATCCTCCAGCTTTAGCACCCTTCTATGTCACAGATTTGCCACCCCTAATCCCAAGGCCACAAAATAATCATATTTAAAGTAATTAGATTATCTACTGGGTTGACCCCTTAGTGGTTCCATTGCTCACTTTAGATGAAAATATACCTCTCCAATCCTTGCCATCTTCCACCCTTGTTGGGATCCTCAAGCTTGAGCACTCTTCCATGTCACAAGTTTGCCACCCCTACTTGGGATAATGAAGTGACAGTAGCTTGTTTTTTTGGTGTCCTACAAGAATTAAGTCAAGGTAGGTTGTTTTTTTTTTTTGTGTGTCCTTAAGTGGGCCTCCAAAGTTTCAGGAGCCTTGGAGGCCCACTCTCAACAGCAGTAGCACCACCTAGTCCAGAACTTTGTCCAACTCTTTTCCCACCAACTTCCTTTCTTCTTCCAGCCTTTGCCAATCTCCTTCCAACACCTGCCAATTCCCTTCCCCTTCTAGCCCCTGCCAATCCCCTTCCAACACCTCCCTTACCACCAACAACCAATCCCTTTCCAACACCAGCAATTCCCTTTCCCTTTCCCTTTCCCTTTTCCTTTCCCTTCCAACACATACATTTCCAATTCCCTTACTACTAGGTTGCAATAGAAGAATTTTTTTTAAATTAAATATAAAATAATTTTGCACAAGGATATTATTTGATTGTCATCTGTGATGAGTTCCCACTAACAATGCCCTTTCCAGTACTTACAATTCCCCTTCCACCACTTCCTTTTCCCCTTCCAGCACTACCAATTCCCTCATAACTAGGCTGCAATAGACAAAAAAGAAGAAATAAAATCTCAACTCTGCAAATAAATTTATGTCAACATTCACTAATCACATGGTTGGGTATGTCACCTGTGATAGATTTTCCCTTCCATCACTTCCATGTCCCCTTCTAACACTCCCAATTCCCTCACCATTAGGCTGCAGTAGACAGAATGAGCTTGTTTATGAAGCACAATAGTTCTGTCTCTGTAGAAGTATGCTACAAGAAAATGGATTTTACTTTAATTGGTATGCTATCTGATTTGAAGTGTGTACCCAATACCTACATACTATTCAATACCTACATACTCGTACATGTTATGGTAATGAACTGATTATTTTTACTTTGGTGGTTAGTCCAAAATGCCAGTGAATATCTTCCAATCCGATGTGAGGAACTTCAGACGAATAGGTAAACGCTTGTCATGCGAAATTCCCAAGACTACTTAAAACCTTTTGTATTCACAATCCTTATGTGAAATTAACGAACCGAATCTGGGAGCAACAAAGCATTACGGCACAAGGCCACTCTCTTTGCTTTATAATGGTTAATTATTTTGTTTGGATTTGGCAAAGTGGTCTTTAGGCTTTATGAATCAAGGAAATTGGTGTGAAGTACGTATGAAGACCTCAATAGAAATACTAGGATGCACTTTCTAACTCATTGAGAGAGACGGTAACAAGGACATCTATTTAATAGTAATGCAATTGGAAAACTATATTTGCAACTGAAAGTATCAATTTATTGAAAGATCAATGCTGTTTAAGCTCGAACTTGATAGGGATTTTTATTGTTGGCTGCATTGTAGAATTTAGTTAATTGAACATTGACAGAACAAAAAAACAAAAACAAAAAAAGAGTTCACATGTCTATGAGAATGGTGTTTGTGAATGCAATTTACTATCTGGAACTTATGTTTTGGTAATCGCTTCACTGTCTATTGCCAAGGACAGAGAATTTTTTTTCTCTACTTAGCGAGACTCTAGGAAGATGAATGTGTAGGTTTGTTTTTCATCTTGGTTACTTTGTTTTTCCTGCTATATGATTCGATATGTTTGGAAACTAGATGTGGTTGAAGTATAACTATAATGGGCCTATGCAAAGTAACAAGCGTTCCTTATTGCAATGGGCCTAATAAGGCACGCAACTGCGTCCCTAGTTTTAAAGAGAAATGCTAGAGACGCTAACTAATGTACTAAATTTTAGTAGATGAGTGCATCATGCATTGATGTGGTAATGACATGTGTACCTTTAGTGCAATATTTTGTAAGTTATTTAGTGCCTCTAGCATTCCTCAGTTTTGAAAGATAATAATCTCCCTTAAATGCATGAAACTTAGGCCTTGTATGTTTGTGGTTCAATAGATATGTGACTATGTATAATCAAATTCTTATTGCTGAAAAATAGATAAGGGTGCTTCTCTGTTGAGTAAAGACTCCATCATCAGTTAAATAGTAGCAGCATTAGTTGGTTCCATTTTAAACCTCGACTTTGGTACCGGCTCCAACCAATGCTCTTGAATGCTATGTATGATGTACTTCCCATCCCTCGTGTTATATTTGATAATTGAATAATGAAATGGCTAATGAGGAGAGAATTATGCCTGAGCTTACTGCTTGTATCTGTTCTTAAATGTAGCTGAATGAGCACAAAACTGGAAATACAAGCAAATCCGTGGACAGGACAAGCAAAATGCACGACAGAGACTGTGAAGTGATGGGCTTGACTTGGCTACTTGCAATGAACCGTTCCGCTTACATTCACACCGTTTCTTCAGTCCTTAGAGCCATCATGATGAGAACGGACGGCTCTGATCCTCGCTCTTGCAGTCATAACAGTGATGGAATGCCCCTAGCTGTTGATTCTTCTGAGGTCAATGACCAGTCTTCATCAAACACCCTCAAATTACCCACTCTTCTTTCTGCAGTATTGATTTCATTGCTTTGCATGAGCCTCGTTGTATCAACCACCAAGTTCTAACGGCGCTCCATTCTCTGTATACTACCATGTATTAATTTCTAGCTTATCAGTAGTATCGTTATTCTTTTTCTGGAACAATGCAAGTTAAATTCTATATATTCGTAGCTATCAGTTCTTTCAATATCTTGATTGTTACTATTTGAGTGAATGTATTATATATCCCATCCTTTAAATGTAATATTCTATGGTGAAGTATATTGCTTTCCCGTGAGAGTTCTTGTAATTTTAGAGAGAGAGGCTTTTGGTGTTATTTCAGAAACTTAGAGTTGGGTTGTGAAATTTTCAAACTCCTCAGGTAAATTGTAATTTATATCCACTATGTAGCTCTTTATTTTAAGGGGAAATTCTTGGTAGTCATGTTACCATGACCTTGTATCATGAATTAGGTTGAATAAATCAAGAATTTCTGGGCTCAGTAACATGACTACCAAACGAACAAGGTCATGGTAATTCAATTTCTAGGCTCAAGAAAAATTTAACGGACAAAAACTCTAGTAATTTTGGAAGAGTTGTCGACATGTTGATGAACCGAATAAGTAGTTGACATGGAGCACAACTGTCGCCTTTCTTATTGGTGCCAGGTACCACATATGATGGCCAAGTTGGTACCCTACAGGCACACAAAATTCTCGAAGTCCAGTGTAAATACATATCAAACTTATTTGATTTTTATTTCAAAAACAACAATTTTCCATCCAAAAGTTTTGTTGAATTAGTTTTGTCTTTGTTAAACGCTGTATCAAACATTAGTCTTATTTAAAGGTTATGGTCGGTTCTTTTGAACGGTACGAAAGCCCCCAATCGCACCCAAGAGACACAGCTCACAAGAGGGTTACTGAAGGGTTAATCATCACGTAGACACGGACTGCAAAAGTGGTGGTAAAAAGATACAGTTGTAGGAGTATTTGTGTTTTCCTAGACTTCTGAAATGACGAACCATACTCCCTCCGTCCATTTTTAAGTGATACACTTGGAAAACGTGTATTTTTGCGGACGTTTAAAAATGTACTTTTGCATATCGTTTTTAAAATTTTTTTTGCACCAAATTTAAAAGTTATATAGAAAAATATGTTTTTTAGGGGTTTGAAATTGCATATATTCCTGTATGGATCACTTAAAAAGGGACGGAGAGAGTAATCGAGAGCATTGCTGGTAAAACGTTCACATGCAGTTAACATGTGAATAAGAAAACTCGAACTCTAGTTTATTTAAAAGCCACATAAAAACACTTCCGGTCTCCCACAAGCCACAGCAAAGAAGCAAACAAGGATCACACCTACCAACACAAAACCACATTCCCACCACAAGACGTCCCTTGAAACAAGTACTCCTTAAAACATAGTAAAACTTAAACCAAACAAAACGACCACCGATAGATAACCATTATTCAGACTAGTACTTCATTGCATTTTTGGCTCAACGCTTTCGGTTCATTGGTTCCTTCTGCGCATTAAAGTAAACAGTTGACACCGGCACACCCAAGTCCAGCTGGTGTGCAAATGCTCGGGTGCTGAAGTTTGCCCTGGTCATGGGCTGCTCCACCAGTCCTATGTGACCCTTCTGCTGGAATAACAGCATTATGTAACGATGGATTCCAATTGGCGGGCATGGTGCCATGTATGGCAGGATTTCGTTTCCTGCAAGAAACAATCCCAACTAAACATAGTGCTAAAAACAAATCTTTTCGGAACAAAGGGGATAAAAAGAAGATGAAATAAGCTAGACTATTATATATGAGTTGCACACACACAGTTCGCTAGACTTTGAAGCCATCAAAATTTAACGATGGAGGATACTCTTCTCATGTGATCATCAACTGAACCATAACAGGGCAATGGTTTGATGATTCAAGTCGTTTATAAAAAAGGTCTTGCAGTGTAAATAATTCTTGCCAAGACTAAAGTAAATTGGACATGATAGCCGTATTAACAAATCACATTTCTCTTGAGAGGAATGGATGGTTGGAACTGGCGGTCCATTCAACTGTCACAATCTATTTCTCTCTAGACAAATATGATTGAGCTAACACTTACCAATACTTCATCAACACCAACTTTTGCAAAAATGATTTGCACATTGAGCTCTACAAAATGAACAGATCACAAAAGAGAAGCCTAGTTTGGTTATTGCTGAAGGCCGTTTAGAAACGAACAAATTCTGACAGGTGACTTGGATGTTTTACTGTCTCCATACGGGCTAAGAGTTACAAAGCATTGAATCTTTCCAAACAAGTGCATGTGACATGAAGTAGACTTTTGACAAGTGTCAAAAGGAGTTTCTACAAGGGAATCATGTGCCACGTTGTGTGAGCATCTTTGTGCATGAATTTCGCAATATGTAGTAAATAAGAGTACCCAGCCATATTTAATTTTCTGGCTCCAAAAAAGAAGCTAGTTTTCAATCGGTGCAGGCCATTACAGTGGAAATGGTAACATCTTTATGTGACACAATGCATTATTCTTTTCCATAATTTCAGAGATCCTCAAAATCCCATGCCTTCAAACTGAGCAACAAGGTCAGGTTGCTAATCTACCAGCCTTGCAATTTGTAAAGAGAAGTTGCTCAATTTTTGAGTAATCTTGGAGAATCACTGGCTACTATGCCGAGAGAACTTGTTTCTGAGCGTCAGTACAACAATATCAAAAACATGTTCTTTATTTGCATGACAAAAAAGTTCTATGCAGCCAAACTTGGCAGTTGTTTTAAACCACTAACCTACCCCCATTTAACCTAATGTGTTTGTATGTATCTATGTACGACCTCTCATCTTACCAAATGTATCTTATTTTCCACCTTTGTGAGTGCATGCATAGAAGAAGGAAAAAATTTACACCATACACGAATAGACATATATATTTGTTTGGAAAACCACCAAAATTCAATGAAGAACATCACCATATTTACCTTGAGTAGGATTGCCATCACCAGGAATGTCAGTTACTATCCTGAGAGCAAAACAAAATGAGAAGTCTTTGGTTGTTGAGAACAGAAGGTTTGATAGAAAATAGAAGTAAAGAACACACACACACACACTGACCAGTGCACCCACTCACGCATAGAGGGTTCACTAGGACTTGGTGCATCAGGATCCGTCATTACCTAAGAGCAAATAAACTTGTCAAAAACCAACATGCATTGATAGTACCAAAAGAAGACTCAAAATTCTTTTGATCCAAAGTATAAAAACAAATATAGAGTTGTAATAAAATGATCAAATGAGAAATTTATAATGAAGCACACAAGGAAAAAAGAAATCTTTGCAAACCAAAGTGTAGAGTTCATTGGAATGATCGGTGAATGTGACCCTAGGAGGATTGGTGGCAACTGAAGGCTTGATATTGCAACCATTCATTACATGTTTGGGCCCGTAATAGACATTCATGGTCATTCTAGGAACAAACACGTCCACAACATCTCCTATGATCCGACATACAACCAATGGGTCACTTGAAGCCATCAGAGGAGAAGAACTAAAGGATAGAGGAAGAAATGAAGGTGATATAGGCATGGAGAGAAATGACCAGGGAGGAGAGGTTCTTATAGACAAATAAAAGTGAGGAAGGGATGCATGGGTGTCAAATGTAAGCAATTCGCCTAAATGAACTAACACGTGGAATCCAAAGTTGTTTTGAAATATGACAAGCAGGGGATAAAAAGTATCCTAACCCAAGAGATGAGTGGGTAAGCGCAATGGGGTAGGAATGTCATTTTTATATGGGACAAGAGTTTGTTGGTTTATTCAAAAACATAGTGATACCTAGCATACAAATAATCCTTTATTTCCTAAGAAGCATTTGAAAACAATTTAAACCTATTTTAGGACGTTCTAGTGCTGGCTATTATGGAGCATGGATATAGATATGGAGCACGCAAGCAACACAACAATGGCACGCCGACACCATAATTTTCATGAACATTAAGAAACTAATTAAACCAACATGCACTTAATAAGAAGATACCCAAATACTCTTGATCAAACGTATTACAACATGAACAATAAGAAGATAACCAACAAAAGAGATCGACTAATAGCAACAATAGCAAAAAAGAAGAGAGGGCAAGCCAATGTGTGAAGTTCAATGTAATCTTCAATATCATGCGTAAACCAGCGATAGACATTAACGATCATGCTTGGAACAAGAATTCCCTATGATATGACATACAAGTAATAGATCCACCGGAGCAGCCACTGGAAGTTCAAAACAAGGAAGAAATGGAGTAAGGAGACTGTACAGACATAAAGATAGGGGGAAATATCCAAAGGGAACAGAGGCCCTTGTACACAAATCAAAGGAAGCAAACATGTCAAAAATGTAAGCAAATCCCCAAGATCAACTACCATGTGGAATCCTCAAGTTGTTCTTGCATTATGAAAAGCGGAAGAGAAAAAAGCTTCCATTGTTATAGAGATGAGTGGGAAAATGCAAATGGTGTGAATAAAACAACTCGAGCCTTATGTACCAATCAATTGAAGACAGCTACATGATTTTGTTTTCTCCATTGAGCTCTGTGTAAGGCATCGTGTTTCATGATATCCAAGAAACTAGGTATTTTTGAAGTGCCGCTTCTAAATTTTTTGTCTACCGCTCCCTTTAGCTCTACCATCTAAACCAAACCAAACCGAGCCTTATGTCTCAATTAATTGGGGTCGGCTGTTTTTATTAGGATTCATGTTATAAAGATCTAACGGGTTTTTACGGACTGGCTGTGAGCTACCTAACGCACAACCCTCCTCCTTTATCCGGGCTTGGGACCAGCTGTGTAGAAGATAAGGCTTGAGGCACGTCCCAAGCGGAGTTTCCCTTTAGCACTACCATCAACCATAACAATATCACTTCTCCTAACTACCACATGGACCGAGCTACAATAGACACGTCCACACAGGTTTTCATTTCTAATTCTATGTCGCGAAATCATACCATGTGTCCACCTCAACATTCTCATTTCAACGACAATAATCTTAGCCCAACACAACGTACCATATAACATAACTAGTCTCAAAAGAATAAGGTAGAATAGCAAGGGGGAAAAAAAAAAACAATGGTGTGCAATTGTGCTCTCATATAGGGATAAGGTTGTGCACCTTTTATTTCCTTAAATATTTTGAAAACAATTTATATCCTATTTAGGACCTTAGCTCTTACTTACCTCTTAAAGCAAGGGAGGTGATGAATGACTTCAAATGCAAGAAAACCACCAAGATCAATGTCCACGTGGAATCCCAAGTTGTTTTTGCATTATGACAGGTTGGAGAGAAGAGGCATCCATTATGGTAGATATGCTAGTCGATGAATGCATGGTGGATGATTGTGCTTCATATACTGGGATAGAAATTGTGCTTTTATAGCAAAAAGATGTACTCACACCTCATGTACAAGGAATCCTCTAATGCCTTCAGCATTTAAAACAAGGAAGGCATTAATGCCACGGAGAAGTTTTTTAATGTATTGATATTACATATAATAGACATCTATATCCTCAACCTTTCTCTCTTGAATATAGTTTTCAGTTTCTCCTCTAATGCCTTTAGCATTTAAAACAAGGAAGGCATTAACGCCACGGAGAAGTTTTTTAATGTATTGATATTACATATAATACACCTATACCCTCAACCTCTCTCTTGAATATAGTTTTCAATTTCTTCCAACTCTCTCTACTGACCCACTGTTTGTTTTTATCACATCTTCTGCTTTCTCCTCTCAGTCAAGAACTATATCCATAGGAGAGCACAAAAAAGTTGATCAATCTTATTAGCCGATTCAGATTCGTGACTTTTACTGGATCTCTGACCAAACCTCCACGCGGTCATAAACGATTGTAAACGCCGCCGGAAATCTTCAATTGTGCAACATCTCACTATCCATCGCCCAAGTTTTATATTCTATCTAAAAGCTACGGAAACATCAAACTAAACACAAAGAACCTCTCTCTCTGCAACATCTCACTATCCATCGCCCAACTTCTATATTCTATTTAAAAGTTAAAAGCTACGCAAACATCAAACTAAACACAAAGAAACGCCCAACTTCTCTCTCTCTCTCTCTCTCTATTCGAACAAGAACCTTTGTATTTTCTATTTAAAATATATTGCTTTCCCAATTATCTCTGTGTATAGCCAAAATTTTGGAAGCGATGGATGGTTGTTTGTATCGATAACAAAGGAAAGTGGGAGGGACATATGAAAGAGAGAGTGGGTCCTACTCACAAAAGTTACTCCATCCATAAACTTTTTGTTGTTTGAAACTCACACTACACAAAGCATATGCTTTATTGGTAAGTGAACTCACTCTCCACTTTGGGAAGTGGCTATGCATTTAACAATATTGGTCACTTTATGGATCTTAACAAATACTCTCTACTTTCACTTTTATTTTACTAGAATGCAATTCAATGTAAACCATTAGATATAGAAGAAAAAAACTGACTATTGGATTTGAATTTTTGCTAATTCATTTTGATTATGCCATTGTGGACCTAAACATCACTAAACTTAATAACGCCTCAAGTGGATAACCAAAAATTGATGTGGCAAATTGTGGTTATCCATTTTCTTTGTTATGCCATTGGGGATACCCTAACATGCTAACATAGGAAACAACACAAAATTGACATGCAATTGCCACAATTTCCCGATAAAAATTTGATCGGCCACATCATGAACAATACTAACAAAACTATATGTCATTGTAAATGATTACAACCGTAATCATAACATAAATAGTATATTACGTTCCATGATAGCAAAGTAGCATCTTGTGGACATGCTACCGATTTCGATTCAGAGTCACCACTCGGCTTTGAGGATCGTCACCCGAGGAATTGAACTTGAAAATGGCTCTTGTGTCTTATATTGGAAAAAGTTTTGTACCGGTCTGTCGTAACCATAATATCTTAGGTTCGGGAGACAGGTTACGAGAGGGGAAGGATTTTATGGCACCCCTCTTGCCCAACACGAGGGGCCGGTCTCTACTTAGTGTTTATGGGATTTTGAAAACATTTTATGTCTAAACTTGTTCACATAAAGGGAAGGGGAAACAAATAACGGGGATAAAACTGTAAACACATTGCGTGCTAGTGTACGAATAATGTGCAGTTGATAACATGAAAAGAGAAATTAGAGAATTAAAATGACATATTGCTACTGAATATGAACCCGAACGCCCAACATGGTACCCGAGCGCTCCGAAGGAGGACCCGAGAGCTCAGGTACCCGTATCCTTGCAGCTTTTAAAATGTTACCAACATTTTTTAAATGTTTTTACTCCTGTGTGGTACTAAACACATTATTACGCAAACACAAACAACATAACTATAAAACATTATAAGACCCATGAGCAGAACATCTGGGCACTTGGATGAGTACCCGGACGCTTGGATGCATAACCAAGCGCTCAGGTTCTCTACTGGGTGTCTGAGGTTTTGAACCTCTGATTTCTTCACAATAAAGGCTAGCTGGGCTCAGAACCAGTATGAGGAACTGAAATGAGCCCAGTGGCTCCCTTCAATTCGACGAGACAGTAGCTTTGAAGAAGGATTTCTACCTTTTTGAAAGCTTTGAAACAATACTCTTTTCGTCATTAATTGAAGGTTGGTATTTGTGGTTAAGAGACTGTCTTTAGAGTGTAGAGGCTAAGATTGAGGTTGTGGAGGAAATTTTGAAGTATTTTGAGGATTTTTGTGGGATTTTCGGAGGTAAAGTGGTTGAAGTATGAGGCTGATATATGGGAAATGGCAGTTTGTATGGCTGTGTAACAGCTTGTAGTGGAGAGTATTGAAGTGTGGGGGATGGGCTTAGATGTGTGAGGTTTTTCAAGTGTTTTGAAAGTTTTTGAGGGTTTTTCTCGCAAAAACAATGGAATTTTATGGAGTATAGGGCTGTTATATCAATATATTAGGTAAGAGGGAGAGAGTGGAGAGTATGGAGGTCTAGCCCTAAATGGAGGGAGGAGGGGTAGTATTTATAGGGCAAAGTGAGTGGGGGGAGTTATAATTGGGTCAAGGTTGGCGATGGAAGCCTGGAGGAGCAGGAGGAGTGTCTGCCCAGTCAAGATTCACAAGGAATCCCGTGATTTCGTTGACTGACCGAGCTCTGAAAAGTTCTGGTGTGTTGCAGAGCATCCGAGTGCTCAGATAGGTAACTGAGCGCTCATTTACTAAGTATCCGCTTGGTCAATTGTGGGGGCCCACTAGGGTTTACCAAACTATCCGGTCGCTCAGAATAGGTATCCGAATGTTCGGTTAGGTATCCGAGCGCTTGGAGCACCCAAGTTTGACTGCACAACAGACCAAACTTCGCGGAGCTGCCTTGGGTGCCACCGAACTCCGTTTTATGTGTGGTTTGAAGCTTTGGAAAGCTGGTTGGGTTACTTTCTAACCCAAGTGGTTTGGATCCAAAATAATTTGTACATCAAAAGATATGACCATTTACCCTCAGATGGTCAGAAAATAGTTGATTTCAGGTAAAACACTTGCATCTCCTTCATTTTAAAATGGATTGAGACATATAATATATCAATAAAGAGGGTTTTGAATGTACTAGAAGATATTGTATGCTTGT
This sequence comes from Vaccinium myrtillus, assembly GCA_016920895.1. Lineage (NCBI taxonomy): Eukaryota > Viridiplantae > Streptophyta > Magnoliopsida > Ericales > Ericaceae > Vaccinium > Vaccinium myrtillus. The sequence continues at coordinate 19,953,449 of CM029277.1, forward strand.
GTTTGTTTTGAAAAAGTTTTCTTTTGGGCTTTGAGTACAAAGAGCAATGGTCGAAGCTTTCGAGGCACATTTTGATCCATGTCATCAGCCTACTGGCCACTACTTAAGGGTATTTCGAGGGTCCAAATTGGGTTGTCTACACATCTATCAAAGTATGATAAATGTTACAGGACGTTCATGGTCTGCTAGGAAAAAACATGTTAACGGAATTCTGTATGATTCATAACACAACGAATTGACAAGTTGAAGCATCATTGAGAGGAGACATGGAAAAGCATAGAGGAAGACACAAGTTAACAGATGGTGAGACAAGGGAAGAGAGCTCTTCAGGAAATCTATTAGATCTTATTCAATGATTAAATCTCTAGACTACTTTTTGTTGGTCGCGTGACATCTCTTCACAAAATTCAAGATTTTTCATAGTATACATAACCAAGTAAGGAGGTGATGCATGAGTGTCAAATGCAACCAAATGCCCAACAACAACTAAATGTGGAATCCCAAGTTTTTTAATAATGACAGATGGGAGAGGAATGCATATATCATGAAAGGAAACAAAAGAGTAACTGAGTGTAAAATGTGAGATTGAGCTATATATATCTAGGGTAGGATGTTGTGCTTTTGTTGAACCACATAACTATAGTTACTTACGAAGGATATTTTATTTCTTATAAAGCATCTGAAACTAATTTAGGAGTACCATTTTTAGGAGACTCCAGTGTGGGCTACTAGGAAGCATGGATGTGAACGTGGAGGACAAAACTATCACAACAATGCCACAACACATTGAAACAATGTGACATTTGCAGGCCAAACTGTCTCCAAAATGTAGAATTGATCATGTTCAAACAAATATCTATTAGTTTGAAACATAGAATTGATCATGTCCAAACAAATATCTATTACTTCAATTTCAAATTACTATATTGTGTCATATGAATTCAACTCATATTTAATCCTTAGATTCCATGTATTTTTTTCCAAACTTGTAATGTGCATCACGTAATACTGAACACTAGACAAATAGATGCCCTAAGAGCATCTCCACTCCTTACCCAAATCCTACATCAAACTCAAATTTGAGTAAAAACCACCAAAAATCTCACTCGACTCCTTCACCAAATTTGGTGAGAACCAAATTCAACATCAAATTTTGAAGGCAATTTTCTCCCCCTCAAATTTACAAAAAATGCCATTAATGAGGCTTTTACTCAAATTTATGGCTAGATTTTCTTTTTCCCATTGGAGTTCTCCATACCAAATCAAGTTTTTACTCAAATTTGGCTAAAAATCTGAGTAAGGGGTGGAGATGCTCTAAGTGCTAAACCAAGTTTTCTTGTCAAGATTAGGAAAAAAATCATACGACGCACTTGTAGGACTCATTTTCCAGCAACTAAAGTTTTTTTGGATGATTAGTGATCTAACCTGGTATCAAACTTCATGGGGAAAATCTTGGGTTCATGTCTTTTTGTTTTCATTTTGTTACCAGTTTGCATTCTATGTGTGGTCTATGTATGAGTGATTGCATGCTTCCTTGGGTGCAAGACAGGATCACAAGTTAGAATGATGATTTAGAACTTTTATGTACATTGTTAAGCCTATTTTCTAACAACTTAAGCTTTGGGGACAATTGAAGATTTAATAATTGACAAGTGTCGACATGTGTTGGAAGTTTTCAACATGTGGTGGTGGCCTACACATACACGCAATGTTCTCATAAGTATTTATGTTTCTTTGGTGGGCAGTGGGCTAATATAATACCAAAATTGCTCATAAAAATCTCTAGTTCAAAAATCATGCAAGCTTTATGAACAACTAAAACTGATTGATAGCATTTACCTTGCTATCTACTTATATGAGGTTCAGCATGTGATCATATGCTAAGCAAATCATGTTGGAATTCTGTAACCCAAGCCTCATTACGATCTCTTGGTCAGGCCTGTTCCCAAGTACGTCCCTGTATTTTCTTGACTCCCGGCATCTCATTTCTATAGAAGGGAATAGTATTTAGGACAAGCAAATGGAATGAACAGAGAAAGTAAACTAACAAAATGCAGACAACCAGCATGACATAATGAAAGAACAATAAGTTACTGCATCAAACTTAATAAAACAGCGTGAGGTGAAAAATTAAGGATGATAACATGGTTTAGGGGAAAAAAAAAAAAAAGGGATGTGATGCACTTAATCAGTTAGCTTCTTTCTTAAAAAAATCTGAAGTAGTCCTCTTTATTGACAGTCTGGAAGGGGTAGATTGATTACAGATCTAACATTTGAAATTATATACAACTCTCTCCAATATCTACCAAAAATCATAACAATAAACAAATGGGAGGCTAAATGAAATAAAAAGTGTGTGAAACATGATGCAAGAATATAATAACAAATACTCCTACTAAATAACATCAATAGAAAGATGAATCATTTGGCTATTTGAGCTTATGAACTAAAGGAATGATACTACAACCCACAGACTATGGAAGGCACTCCATCATAAACATATTAGGGTCGCTCTTGAAGTGATGATTATGCTGCCTCACCATAGAATATTGATTGGCGAATTGAAACTCGCTGCATCCATACATTCTCCCCCTTCTCCTCTCCTCCTCCTAATTATCCACCCCAACCCCTCAAACACCACAGTCACATGCACGCACACCACCACAAAATCCTGGTAACCCATTAGCCGCTTTTGGAATTTTGCTGCCCAACATAAGAAAGAAAGAGTATGTGATATTGCTCTGCGAAAGACTACATACATAGAAGTTAACACTATCTTTTCATTTTCCTCGTATGGAAGATTCTAGTGGCTTTAGTAATCAGTCAAGACAACAAGCAGTACCACGAGCGACCAAAATTCCATTTAAGATTAAACGTCTTAAAACCAAGTGTGATAAAATCTTGATAAAACCAAGTGTGTGACAAAATTAAAATTTCTTTATCAATTGATAAAATTAAGATTTGTTAAAATAAAAGATTTTTGCAATGCTAATAATCAAAGATTTTAACAAATAGCTTCCTCATTAGCTAAAATCAACTGTTGATTTTATCTGATTTTATCATTTGAGAAACTCACATATCTTTAGAGTGATTCAACGAGAAAATAAAATATTGATGAATGATGATAATTAAAAAATAGACACAATGAAACTAAAGACATAAACATAGAAAAATATTAATAACAATAATCGGAGTCGAATTGGGTTAAAACGGAGCTGCAGAAGCAAATATCAAACCCAACACATTTGCTTATCGCATATCACGTATGTTTTCATCCTCCTATTTTTACGGGGTTATGTGTTCATCCTCATTTAATGTAATTTACCTTTTTTACCCTTTCATTGTGATATATATATAAATTAATGTAATTTAGATGTTTATATATAAATTAACACTACTTGCTAAATTAGTGGAAACTGATTACCAATAAAATTATGGGTAACTAATAACTGATTACCTTTTTGAAATGAAGGGGGAATCCAAAACATCTCCTAAATTAGCGGTAACTAATTACTGTTTCTTAAATTAGTGGAAAATAATACCATTTCAAAATTAATTACTGATAACATATCTAAATTCAAAACAAATGTTGATATATATTTTACCATGATCAGTGGACAATGTTGACATATTTTTACCATGATATTTGGACAATGTCAACATATCTGTCAAGATTAATATTTTGACCATGATTTTTGATAAAAAAAAAAATTACCATGATCATTCGACAATGTTGACATATATTTTTTTTTACCATGATTCGTGTTCTGAAAGGATATTATATTGTTTTCAAATCATAAACAAAACGATCAAAAATCATGGTAAAAAGATCAAAACAGGGCTGCGCGGGCCTATATAGACAAGGAGTATATACACTCGCCTTGTACCTATAAACATTGTGATAATTATTGAATTAACAACTTGAATCATGGTAAAAAAAAATGTCAAAAATCATTGACAACGATTGTTGAACCATGAAGAGCGACATCTACTTTCTCTATTTAGCTAGTAGTCTGTATATCTACTAGGAACCACATTTCGTCGTCGACTTTAGGTCATTACTATTCGCTAATCCGGCCTACGATCTTTCACCAAATAGAAGCCAACTTGTATTTCTTTTATGTGGCCAGTAGTCTATATACGTACTAGGTGCCACACATCTCTGTTGGGTTAGGGTATTTACTTTTTGCACATGCGGTCAATGATCATTCACCAGCTAGAAAGTAATTACGTTTTCAATTTGTAGCCAGTAGTCCAAAAACCTACTAGGAACCACACTTATTTTTCAAATTACGGTCTTTAGTTTCTCCTCATACAACCAACGATTGTTCACCAGTTAACAAAACAATCTATATGCCGTCAATGCGGCCAGTAGAACATATAACTACTAGGAGCCACATTACTATGTCCAGTTACGGTCTTTCCTTTTCAGTCATGCGGTCAATATGACCGTTCACCAGTTAGTCATTACTTCCCGCGAATTCTGCAAACGATTTTTCACCCACTAGGAGCCAAGTTACGTTTTCTCTATGTGGCCAGTAGTCTATACACGTACTAGGAACCACAATTCTCTGTCGAGTTAGGGACTTTAATTTTTGCTCACGCGTTCAATAATCCTTCACCAGCTAGAAGCAACTTACGTTTTCAATGTGTGGCCAGTAATCTATGAACCTACTAGGAACCACGCTTATTTGTCAAGTTACAGTCGTTACTTTATATTCATGCAACCAACGATTGTTGACCCGTGAAGAGCAACATCTATTTTCTCTATGTAACTAGTAGTCTGTATATCTACTAGGAACCACATTTCGTCATCAAGTTAAGGTCATTACTTTTCACTAATTCGGCCAACGATCTGCAACCAACTAGAAGCCAACTTATGTTTCTTCTATGTGGCCAGAAGTCTTTATATGTACTAGGAGCCACAAATCTCTGTTGAGTAAGGGTCTTCACTTTTTGCACATGCCATCAATGATCCTTCACCAGCTAGAAGGTAATTACGTTTTCAATGTGTAGCGAATAGTCCAAGAACCTACTAGGAACCACACTTATTTTTCAAGTTACAATCTTCACTTTCTCCTTATACAGCCAACGATTGTTCACCCGTTAACAAAACAGTCTATTTTCCGTCAATGCGGCCAGTAGTCCATATAACTACTAGGAGCCACACTACTGTGTTGAGTTATCGTCTTTACTTTTCAGTCATGCGGTCAATGACTCTTCACCAGTTAGTCATTACTTCCCGCGAATTCTGCTAACGATTTTTCACCCACTAGGAGTCAAGTTACATTTTCTCTAGGTGGCCAGTAGTCTATACACGTACTAGGAACCACAATTCTCTGTCGAGTTAGGGTCAATACTTATTGTTCACGCGTTCAATGATTCTTCACCAGCTAGAAGCAAATTACGTTTTCATTGTGTGGCCAGTAGTCTATGAACCTACTAGGAACCACACTTACTTTTCAAGTTACAGTCGTTACATTCTGCTCATGCAACCAACGATTGTTGACCCATGAAGAGCAACATCTATTTTCTCTATGTAGCCATAGTCTGTATATCTTCTAGGAACCACATTTCGTCGTCGAGTTAAGGTCATTAGTTTTCGCTAATCCGGCCAACGATCTTTCACCAATTAGAAGCCAACTTATGTTTCTTCTATGTGGCCAGTAGTCTATATACGTACTAGGAGCCACACATCTCTGTTGAGTTAGGGTCTTCACTTTTTGCACATGCCGTCAATGATCCTTCACTAGCTAGAAAATAATTATGTTTTCAATGTGTAGCCAATAGTCCAACAACCTACTAGGAACCACACTTATTTTTCAAGTTACAGTCTTCACTTTCTCCTCATACAACCAACGATTGTTCACCTATTATCTATTTTCCGTCAATGCGGCCAGTAGAACATATAACTACTAGGAGCCACACTACTATGTCGAGTTACGGTCTTTACTTTTCAGTCATGCGGTCAATGACCCTTCACCCGTTGGTCATTACTTTCCGCAAATTCTGCCAACCATTTTTCACCCACTAAGAGCCAAGTTACATTCTCTCTATGTGGCCAGTAGTCCATACACATACTAGGAACCACAATTCTCTGTCGAGTTAGGGTCTTTACTTATTGCTCACGCGTTCAATGATCCTTCACCAGTTAGAAGCAAATTATGTTTTCAATGTGTGGCCAGTAGTCTATGGACGTACTAGGAACCACACTTATTTGTCAAGTTATGGTCGTTAATTTCTGCTCATGCAGCCAACGATTGTTGACCAGTGAAGAGAAAACATCTATTTTCTCTATGTAGCTAGTAGTGTGTATATCAACTAGGAACCACATTTCGTCGTCAAGTTAAGGTCTTACTATTCGCTAATTTGGCCAACGATCTTTCACCAACTAGAAGCCAACTTATGTTTCTTCTACGTGGCTAGTAGTCTGTATACGTACCAAAACCACACTTATCTGTTGAGTTAGGGCCTTTACTTTTTGCACATACGGTTAATGATCCTTCACCAGCTAGAAGGTAATTACGTTTTCAATGTGTAGCCAATAGTCCAAGAACCTACTAGGAACCACACTTATTTTCAAGTTACGGTCTTTACTTTCTCCTCATACAGCCAACGATTGTTCACCCGTTAACGGAAAAATCTATTTTCCGTCAATGCGGCTAGTAGTCCATATAACTACTAAGAGCCACACTACTATGTCGAGTTACGGACTTCACTTTTCAGTCATGCGGTCAATGACACTTCACCCCTTAGTCATTACTTTCTGTGAACTCTGCCAACCATTTTACACCCACTAGGAGCCAAGTTACGTTTTCTCTATGTGGCCAGTAGTCTATACACGTATTAGGAACCAAAATTCTCTGTCGAGTTAGGTTCTTTACTTATTGCTCACGCGTTTAATGATCGTTCACCAGTTAGAAGCAAATTATGTTTTCAATGTATGGCCAGTAGTCTATGGACCTAATAGGAACCACATTTCGTCGTCAAGTTAAGGTCATTACTTCTTCGTCGATTTAGGATCTTTAATTTCAACTCAAGTGGCCAGTGGCATATCTGCACCTAAGAGACATTTTTTGTTTATGTGGTAAGTAGCCCGTACATCTAATAGAAACAACACTTATTTGTCGATTTCGGGTCTTTTCTTTTCGTTCAAATAACAAGTGGTGTATCTCCAACAAAGAACATTTTTTGTTTTTCGTACGTGGCCGACAGTCTACATATCTATTAGGAACCACACTTCTTCATTGATTTAGGGTATTTACTTTCCACCTAAGTGGCTAGTGGTTTATCTTTCAACTAAGAGCCCTTTTTTGTTTTATGTGGTCGGTAGCTGTACTTCTACTAGGAACCACACTTATTTGTCGATTTCGGGTCTTTTCTGTTCCCTCAAGTAACAAGTGGTGTAACTCCAAGTTAGACCCTTTTTTCGTTTTCGACGTGTGGCAAATAGTCTACACATCTACTAGGAACCACACTTCTTCATCCATTTAGGCCTTTACTTTCCGCTCAAGTGGCTAGTGGTCTGTCTCCGACTTAGAGTCCTTTTTGTTTCCTGAATGTGGTCAGTAGTCGATACATCTACTAGGCACCACACTTATTTGTTAAATTTGGGTCATTTCATTTCCCTCAAGTAACAAGTGGCGTATCTCCAACAAAGAGCATTTTTGTTTTTCGGATGTGACAAGCTGTCTACATATCAGCTAAGAACCACACTTCTTCGTCCCTTTAGGGTCTTTAATTTCCACTCAAGCGGCCAGTGGTTTATCTGCAACTAAGAGCCTTTTTTTGTTTTTTGTGGTCTGTAGCCCGTACTTCAACTAGGAACCACACTTATCTGTCGATTTCGGGTCTGCTCTTTTCCCTCAAGTAACAAGTGGTGTAACTCCAACTTAGACGTTTTTTTCGTTTTCGATGTGTAGCCAGTAGTCTACACATGTACTAGGAACCACACTTCTTCATCCATTTAGGCATTTACTTTCCGCTCAAGTGGCTAGTGGTCTGTCTCCAACTTAGAGTCCTTTTTGTTTCCTGTATGTGGTCAGTAGTCGATATATCTACTAGGCACCACACTTATTTATTAAATTTGGGTTATTTCATTTCCCTAAAGTAACAAGTGGTGTATCTCCAACAAAGAGCATTTTTATTTTTCGGATGTGACAAGCTGTCCACATATCAGCTAAGAACCACACTTCTTCGTTGATTTAGGATCTTCGATTTCCACTCAAGTGGCCAGTGGTTTATCTGCAACTATGAGTCCTTTTTTGTTTTACGTGGTCAGTAACCCGTACATCTACTAGGAACCACACTTATTTTTCGATTTCGGGTCTTTTCATTTCAATCAGATAACAAGTGGTGTATCTCCAACAAATAGCATTTTTTATTTTCCGTATGTAGCCAGCAGCCTACATATCTACTAGGAACCACACTTCTTCCTCGATTTAGAGTCTTTACTTCCCACTTAAGTGGCTAATGGTTTATCTTTCAACTAAGAACCCTTTTTTGTTTTATGTGGTCAGTAGCCCGTACTTCTACTAGGAACCACACTTATTTTTCAATTTCGGGTCATATATTTTCCCTCATGTAACAAGTGGTGTAATTCTAACGTAGAGTTTTTTTTTTTCCGATGTGTGGCCAGTAGTCAACACATGTACTAGGAACCACACTTCTTCATCCATTTAGGAGTTTACTTTCCGCTCAAGTGGCTAGTGGTCTATCTCCAACTTAGAGTCCTTCTTCTTTCCTAAATGTGGTCAGTAGTCTAGATATCTACAAGGAACCACACTTACTCGTCGATTTTGGGTCTTTTCTTTTCGATCAAATCACAAGTGGTGTATCTCCAACAAAGAGCATTTTTCTTTTCCGTATGTGGCCAGCAGTCCACATATCTGCTAGGAACCACACCTCGTCGATTTAGGGTCTTTAATTTCCACTCAAACGGCCAGTGGTTTATCTGCAACTAAGAGCCCTTTTTTGTTTTGTGATCAGTAGCCCGTACTTTTACTAGGAACCACACTTGTTTGTCGATTTCGGGTTTTTTCTATTCCCTCAAGTAGCAAGTGGTGTATCTCCGACTTAAACCATTTTTTGTTTTCAATGTGTGGCCAGTAGTCTACACATCTACTAGGAACCACACTTCTTCATCCATTTAGGCGTTTACCTTCTGCTCAAGTGGCTAGTGGTCTGTCTCCAACTTAGAGTCCTTTTTGTTTCCTGTATGTGGTCAGTAGCCCGTACATCTACTACGAACCACACTTATTTGTCGATTTCGGGTCTTTTTCTTTTCGCTTAATTAACAAGTTGTGTATCTTCAACAAAGAGCATTTTCGTTTTCCGTATGTGCCAAGTAGTCTACATATCTGCTAGGAACCACACTTCTTCGTCGATTTAAGGTCTTTAATTTCCACTCAAGCGGCCAGTGGTTTATCTGCAACTAGGAGCCCTTTTTTGTTTTTTGTGGCTAGTAGCCCGTATATCTACTAAAAACGACACTTATTTGTCGATTTCGGGTCTTTTCTTTTCGTTCACATAACAAGTGGTGTATCTCCAACAAAGAGCATTTTTTGTTTTCCGTATGTGGCCAACAGTCTACATAACTACTAGGAACCACACTTCTTCGTCGATTTAGGATATTTACTTTCCACTTAAGTGGCTACCGGTTTATCTTTCAACTAAGAGCCCTTTTTTGTTATATGTGGTAAGTAGCCCCTACTTCTACTAGGAACCACACTTATTTGTCGATTTCGGGTCTTTTCTTTTCCCTCAAGTCACAAGTGGTGTATCTCGAACTTAGAGTTTTTTTTTATTTTCGATGTGTGGCCAGTAGTCTACACATCTACTAGGATCCACACTTCTACATCCATTTAGGCCTTTACTTTCCGCTCAAGTGGCTAGTGCATCTACAACTTAGAGTTCTTTTTGTTTCTGTATGTGGTTAGTAGTCGATATATCTACTAGAAACCACACTTATTTTTCAAATTCGGGTCTTTTCTTTTCCCACAAGAAACAAGTGGTATATCTCCAACAGAGAGCATTTTTGTTTTTCGGATGTGACAAGTCGTCTACATATCTGCTAGGAACCACACTTATTCGTCGATTTTGGGTCTTTTCTTTTCGATCAAATCACAAGTGGTGTATCTCCAACAAAGAGCATTTTTCTTTTCCGTATGTGGCCAGCAGTCCACATATCTGCTAGGAACCACACCTTCGTCGATTTAGGGTCTTTCATTTCCACTCAAACGGCCAGTGGTTTATCTGCAACTAAGAGCCCTTTTTAGTTTTATGTGGTCAGTAGCACGTACATCTATTAGGAACCACACTTATTTGTCGATTTCGGATCTTTTCTTTTCCCTCAAGTAACAAGTGGTGTATCTTCAACTTAGAGCATTTTTTCTTTTCGATGTGCGGCCAGTAGTCTACACATCTACTAGGAACCACACTTCTTCATCAATTTAGGCGTTTACCTTAGGCTCAAGTGGCTAGTGGTCTATCTCCAACTTAGAGTCCTTTTTGTTTACTGTATGTGGTCAGTAGTCGATATATCTACTAAGAACCACACTTATTTGTCGATTTCGGGTCTTTTCTCTTAATTAACAAGTTGTGTATGTTCAAGAAAACAACATTTTCGTTTTCCGTATGTGCCAAGTAATCTACATATCTGCTAGGAACCACACTTCTTCGTCGATTTAGGATTTTTAATTTTCACTCAAGTGGCCAGTGGTTTATCTGCAACTAAGAGTCCTTTTTTTGTTTTATGTTGTCAGTAATCCGTACATCTACTAGGAACCAAACTTATTTGTCGATTTCGGGTCTTTTATTTTCGTTCAAATAACAAGTGGTGTATCTCCAACAAAGAGCATTTTTTGTTTTCCGTATGTGGCCAGCAGTCTACATATCTACAAGGAACCACACTTCTTCGTCAATTTAGGGTCTTTACTTTCCACTTAAGTGGCTAGTGGTTTATCTTTCAACTAAGAGCCCTTTTTTGTTTTATGTGGTCAGTAGCCTGTACTTCTACAAGGAACCATACTTATTTGTCGATTTCGGGACTTTTCTTTTCCCTCAAGTAACAAGTGGTGTAACTCCAATTTAGAGCCTTTTTTTGTTTTCGATGTGTGGCCAGTAGTCTACACATGTACAAAGAACCACACTACTTCATCCATTTAGACCTTTACTTTCCGCTCAAGTGGCTAGTGGTCTATCTCCAACTTAGAGTCCTTTTTGTTTCCTGTATGTGGTCAATAGTCGATATATCTACTAGGAACAACACTTACTTGTCGATTTTGGGTCTTTTCTTTTTGCTCAAATAACATGTAAAGACCCATGTTTTTAAAAAAAAAATCAGAAATAAAGTGTGGAAAATTTTGAGGCATTGTTTGAAATGTTTTAATGTTGAGTTAATTGGTGATATGAGTGATTTGGGACCTTAATGCATGACACTAGCCACTTGAGGGACTTGAGGTGTAATTTTTATGCCAGTGTGTGTGTGGTGATAAGAGGAGAGAGAGCAACACTCCCTCCCCCATTCATCAGACGTTATCCCCTCCCTCTCTACTCCCTCTTCCATCTTCTTCAGCTTCTCCCAGATTTCACTCAAAACCTTTCAAGATACAAACCAAAATTCGTCAACTACACGCGTTCTAGAGCTTGGGATATGTTGGTTTCAGTCCGGGAGGTGGTAATTTCGGTAGAGCTCATTTGGAAAGCTAGGGTTCTTGCACATCCTTGTTCACAAGTTCCAAAACCTTGAGGTAGGGAGATTTCTACCATTACTAAGTGTTTTGAAGTGTGTAGTGTGTAGAAGATACCCACCTCCTGTTGGTGTTTTGAACCATAGTGGATCGATCCACTCTTGCTCTGGATCGATCCACTCCCTTCTGTTTTGTCTCGAACCAAAGTGGATTGATCCACTCATCATAGTGGATCGATCCAGATCACTCTGATGAAGAATTTTCACAAAGTGGATCGATCCACTATGAATGAGTGGATCGATCCAAACCCCCTTCACCTCACCAAAACTTGTTTTCGTTGATTTCGGTCGCTTGTTCGTGCTTGTACTTGGCATAATCATTCTTTAGACCTCAAAACTTATTGAATGACTCGTTCCTAATCTATCCTAGTATAATTGGTGACTAGGTTTGATTTTTATGCGACACCTACATGGTTATACACTCGATATGTGTGAAATTGATGATTTTGACGAAATGCGTGAACTTGGGTGACGATCCGAGGTGTGAATGACATGATGACACTTGTGCAAAACCAATGAACGTGAATTGAAATGAGAACTTGAAACTTGTGATACGGGGCCGAAAGGTAGCCCAGAATGATACTCGGGCCGTTCTATGGGCGTGTTGCGAGGAATTATGCCTTGGCCAAGGGAAAGATTATACGGGGTCGAAAGATAGCCCGGAATGATACTCGGGCCGTCCTATGGACGTGTCGCAAGGAATTTCTAAAGATCTAATTTAAACAAATGGTTGACATGGCACATCAAACGAATTGGACACTTACAAGAGAGAACATGTGTCGGGTACGCATGGGATACACTTGGGTGATAACAAGAGATTTATAAACTTATGTGTATCTCATAGGACTCCCATAAACTCTTGGTTGTCTTATTTAGCTTTCATCCTCATGTCTCATCTCGCATCTACATTTCATTGTGTTTAGTTTTGGTAGACGTTTCTCTACTGGGCTAGTGAGCTCAACCTATCATTTTCAGGTACCCAGTACGGAGCATGACTTGGATGTGCATGAAGTGAATGCATACATCTTTTGAAAACTTAAAGGGGAGTTACCTCATCATCTCGAGTTTATAATTTTGAAGAGATGATTTTGTAACTTATTCATATTAAATCTTTCGACTTGGATTTGTAATAACTTTAAGACTCGTGTATTTCAATTTGGGGAATGGGTACCCATAGACTATTGTACCCTTTGATGTTGACTTTGACTACTAAACTTGGACTTTGACGTGGTCCGTGGACTTGATGATCGTCCACGTGGAATTTCTTAATGTATTATCCTTTGAAATTCGAGGGCGTGACAACTTGGTATAAGAGCATAGGTTTTGAAAACTTAGGGACCGTGGGGAGACTTATAGTCTCGGGGCTTAAACTATTGCATAAGATTTCCCTTGAAAACACGTTTTCTCATTAGTTGTGTGTGCTTGTGTGACATTCATGGAGCATGTAAGCATCATATAGTGTCGTGTTGGCAAGCAACGAGCATGGTGTTGAGTTGTATACCCGTGTCAGGATAGAGTTAGAGGCTTTGACCTCATTTGAGAAAATGTTGGGATTAATGATCTTTCTTTCTTAAATTCCTATAGAATCATGCCGCCGAGACGAGTTACTAGACGGGGTGGGGCCGCGAATCGAGGAAGGACTCGAGGTCGGGGTCAAAATGAGCGGGCCAATGATGAGGCTAGTCATCATCGTGAACATCCGGGGGGTGAGGATGAGAGACGGGAGGAAGAGGTACACCAAACGGGGGCACAAAACCCACCAAACCAATTTGTTACCGATCTTGTGGCCGCGCTTGTGGCATCTAACTTGTTGAACCAAGCACCTAAGGGCACGGAGGCTAAGGAAGCCATGAGGGAATTTCGCCATATGAACCCACCGACTTTCGATGGGGAGAGTAGTGACCCACTTAGGGAAAACGATTGGCTTGTGGACATTAGGAAACTCTTCACCGCACTAGCTATTAATGAGGATTCGTTGAGGGTAAACTTGGTGGCTTGTCAACTTACGGGGGAAGCAAACAATTGTTGGGAGTCAATTTTAGCGGGTAGGAAGGATGCGAGGAGAGCTGATTTGTTTTATACGGTCAGTAGCCTGTACATCTACTAGGAACCACACTTATTTGTCGATTTCAGGTCCTTTCTTCTTGTTCAAATAACAAGTGGTGTATCTCCAACAACGAGCATTTTTTTTATTTCCGTATGTGGCCAGCAGTCTACATATCTACTAGGAACAACACTTCTTCGTCGATTTAGGGTCTTTACTTTCCACTCAAGTGGCTAGTGGTTTATCTTTCAACTAAGAGCCCTTTTATGTTTTTTGTGGTAACCCCTAACTCGTAACTCCTAACTTAAAGCAGGAACTCCATCAGGAACTGTAAGTTATTAAGGTCAATAGCCCGTACTTCTATTAGAAACCACACTTATTTGTCGATTTCGGGTCTTTTCTTTTCCCTCAACTAACAAGTGGTGTAACGCCAACTTAGAGCTTTTTTTGTTTTCGATGTGTGGCCAGTAGTCTACACACCTACTAGGAACCACACTTCTTCATCCATTTAGGCCTTTACTTTCCGCTCAAGAGGCTAGTGGTCTATCTCCAACTTAGAGTCTTTTTTGTTTCCTGCATGTGGTCAGTAGTCGATATATCAACTAGGAACCACACTTACTAGTCAATTTCGGGTCTTTTCTTTTCCATCAAATAACAAGTGGTGTACCCCCAACAAAAAGCACTTTTCTTTTCCGTATGTGGCCAGTAGTCCACATATCTGCTAGGAACCACAATTCTTCATCGATTGAGGGTCTTTAATTTCCACTCAAGCGGCCAGTGGTCTTTCTGCAACTAAGAGCTATTTTTTGTTTTATGTGGTCAGTAGCCCTTACATCTACTAGGAACCACACTTAGTTTACAATTTCGGGTCATTTCTTTTCGTTCAAATAAAAAAGGTGCATCTCAAACAAAGATCATTTTTTGTTTTCCGTGTGTGGCCAACAGTCTACATATCTATTAGGAACCACACTTCTTCGTCGATTTAGGCTCTTTACTTTCCACTTAAGTGGCTAGTGGTTTATCTTTCAACTAAGAGCCCTTTTTTGTTTAATGTGGTCAGTAGCCCGTACTTCTACTAGAAACCACAATTGTTTGTCGATTTCAGGTCTTTTCTTTTTCCTCAAGTAACAAGTGGTGTATCTCCAACTTAGAGCATTTTTTGTTTTCGAGGTGTGGCCAATAGTCTACACATCTACTAGGAACCACACTTCTTCATCCATTTAGGCGTTGAACTTCCGCTCAAGTGGCCAGTGGTCTATCTCCAACTTAGAGTCCTTTTTATTTTCTTTATGTGGTCAGTAGTCGATATAACTACTAGGAACCATACGTATTTGTCGATTTCGGGTCTTTTCTTTTCGCTCAATTAACAAGTTGTGCATCTTCCACAAAGAGCATTTTCATTTTCCGTATGTACACAGTAGTCTAAATATCTGCTAGGAAGCACAATTTTTCGTCAATTTAGGATCTTTAATTTCCACTCAAGCGGCAAGTGGTTTATCGGCAACTAAGAGTCCTTTTTTGTTTTCGTGGTCAGTAGCCAGTAGATAAATTAGGAACCACACTAATTTGTCGATTTCAAGTCTTTTCTTTTCGTTCAAATAACAAGTGTATCTCCAACAAAGAGCATTTTTTATTTTCCGTATGTGGCCAGCAGTCTACATATCTACTAGGAACCACACTTATTCGTCGATTTAGGGTCTTTACTTTCCACTTAAGTGGCTAGCAGTTTATCTTTCAACTATGAGCCCTTCTTAGTTTTATGTGGTCAGTAGCCCGTACTTCTACTAGGAACCACGCTTATTTGTCAATTTCAGGTTTTTTCTTTTCCCTCAAGTAACAAGTGGTGTAACTCCAACTTAGAGCTTTTTTTTGTTATCAATGTGTGGCCAGAAGTCTCACATCTACTAGGAACGTAACTTCTTCATCCATTTAGGCGTTTACCTTGCGCTCAAATGGCTAGTGGTCTATCTCCATTTTAGAATCCTTTTTGCTTCCTGTATGAGGTCAGCAAACGATATATCCAATATGAACCACACTTATTTTTCGATTTTGGGTCTTTTCTTTTCGCTCAAATAAGAAGTGGGGTATCTCCCACAAAGATCATTTTTTTCTTTTCCGTATGTGGTCAGCAGTACACATATTTGCTAGGATACACACTTCTTCGTCTATTTAGGGTCTTTAATTTCCACTCAAGCGGCCAATGGTCTATCTACAACTAAGAGCCCTTTTTTGTTTTATGTGGTCAGTAACCCGTACATCTACTAGGAACCACATTTATTTGTCGATTTCGGGTCTTTTCTTTTCGCTCAAATAACAAGCGGTATATCTCCAACAAAGAGCATTTTTTGTTTTCTGTATGTGGCCAGCAGTATACATATCTACTAGGAACCACACTTCTTCGTCAATTTAGGGTCTTTACTTTCCACTTAAGTGGCTAGTGGTTTATCTTTCAACTAAGAGCCCTTTTTTGTTTTATGTGGTCAGTAGCCCCTACATCTACTCGGAACCACACTTATTTGTCGATATTAGGTCTTTTCTTTTCCCTCAAGTAACAAGTGGTGTATCCCCAACTTAGAGCATTTTTTGTTTTCGATGTTTGGCCAGTAGTCGACACATTTACTAGGAACCACTTTTTCATCCATTTAGGTGTTTACTTTCCGCTAAAGTGACTAGTGGTCTATCTCCAACTTAGACTCCTTTTTCTATGCTGTATAAGGTGAGTAGTCGATATATCTACTAGGAACCACACTTATTTGTCAATTTCGGATCTTTTCTTTTCGTTCAAATAACAAGTGGTGCATCTCAACCAAAAAACATTTTTTATTTTCCCTATGTGGCCAGCAGTCCACCTATTTCCTAGGAACCACACTTCATCGTCGATTTAGGGTCTTTACTTCCCACTTAAGTGGCTAGTGGTCTATCTTTCAACTAAGAGACCTTTTTTGTTTTATGAGGTCAATAGCCTGTACTTCTATTAGAAACCACACTTATTTGTCACCTTCGGGTTATTTCTTTTCCCTCAAGTATCAAGTGGTGTAACTCCAACTTAGACGTTTTTTTTGTTTTCGATGTGTGGCCGGTAGTCTACACATGTACTAGGAACCACACTTCTTCATCCATTTAGGCATTTACTTTTTGCTCAAGTGGCTAATGGTCTATCTCAAACCTAGAGTCCTTTTTGTTTCCTGTATGTGGTCAATAGTCGATATATCTACTAGGAACCACACTTACTTGTCGATTTCGGGTCTTTTCTTTTCGCTCAAATAACAAGTGGTGTATCTCCAACTTAGGGCATTTTTCTTTTCAGTATGTGGCCAGTAGTCCACATATCTGCTAGGAACCACACTTCGTCATCGCTTTAGGGTCTTTGATTTCCACCCAAGCAGCCAGCGGTTTATCTGCAATTAACAGACCTTTTTTGTTTTATGTGGTCAGTAGCATGTGCATCTACATGGAACCACACTTGCTTGTCGATTTCGGATCTTTTCTTTTTCCTCAAGTAACAAGTGGTGTATCTCCAACGTAGAACAATTTTTGTTTTCGATGTGTGGCCAGCAGCCGACACATCTACTAGGAACCACACTTCTTTATCCATTTTGGCGTCTACCTTCCGCTCAAGTTCCTAGTGGTCTATCTCCAACATAGTCTTTTTTGTTTCCGATATGTGGTCAGTAGTCAATATATCTATTAGGAACCACACTTATTTGTCGATTTCGGGTCTTTTCTTTTCGCTAAATTAACAAATTGTGTATCTTCAACAAAGAGCATTTCCGTATGTACCCAGTAGTCTACATATCTGCTAGGAACCACACTTCTTCGTCAATTTAGGATCTTTAATTTCCACTCAAGTGGCAAGTGGTCTAGGAGTCCTTTTCTATTTTATGTGGTCAGTAGCCTGTACAACTACTAGGAACCACACGTATTTGTCAATTTCGGGTCTTTTCTTTTCGTTCAAATAACAAGTGGTGTATCTCCAACAAAGAGCATTTTTTGTTTTCCGTATGTGGCCAGCAGTCTACATATCTCGTAGGAACCACACTTCTTCGTCGATTAAGGGTCTTTACTTTCCACTGAAGTAGCTAGTGGTGTAACTCCAACAAAGAGCCCTTTTTTGTTTTATGTGGTAAGTAGCCCCTAGGAACCACACTTATTTGTCGATTTCGGGTCTTTTCTTTTCTTCCAAATAACAAGTGGTGTATCTCCAACAAAGAGCATTTTTTGTTTTCCGTATGTGGCCAGCAGTCTACATATCTACTAGGAACCACACTTCTTCGTCGATTTAGGATCTTTACTTTCCACTTAAATTGCTAGTGGTTTATCTTTGAACTAAGAGCCCATTTTTGTTTTATGTGGTCAGTAGCCCGTACTTCTACTCGGAACCACATTTATTTGTTGATTTCGAGTCGTTTCTTTTCCCTCAAGTAACAGGTGGTGTAACTCCAACTTAGAGCTTTTTTTTGTTTTCAATGTGTGGCCAGTAGTCTACACATGTACTAGGAACCACCGGTCTTCATCCATTTAGGAGTTTACTTTCCGCTCAAGTGGCTAGTGGTCTATCTCCAACTTAGAGTCCTTTTTGTTTCCTGTATGTGGTCAGTAGTCGATATATCTTATACTAGGAACCACACTTTGTTGTCGATTTCAGGTCTTTTTTTTCACTCAAATAACAAGTGGTGCATCTCCAACAAAGAGCATTTTTCTTTTCCGTATGTGGCCAGCAATCCACATATCTGCTAGGAACCACAATTCTTCGTCGATTTAAGGTCTACAATTTCCACTCAAGCGGCCAGTGGTCTATCAGCAACTAAGAGCCCTTTTTTGTTTTATGTGGTCAATAGTCCGTACTTCTACTAGGAACCACACTTGTTTGTCGATTTCGGGTATTTTCTTTTCCATTAAGTAACAAGTGGTGTATCTTCAACTTACGGCATTTTTTTGTTTTCGATGTGTGGCCAGTAGTCTACACATCCACTAGGAACCACACTTCTTCATCCAATTAGGCGTTTACCATCCGCTCAAGGGGCCAGTTGTCTATCTCCAACTTAGAGTCCTTTTTGTTCCCTGTATGTGGTTAGTAGTCGATATATCTACTAGGAACCACACTTATTTGTCGATTTGGGGTCTTTTCTTTTTGCTTAATTAAGAAGTGGTGTATCTTCAACAAAGAGCATTTTCGTTTTCCGTATATGCCCAGTAGTCCACATATCTGCTAGGAACCATACTTCTTCGTCGATTTAAGATTTTTAATTTCCACTCAAGTGGCCAGCGGTTTATGTGCAACTAAGAGTCTTTTTTTGTTTTATGTGGCCAGTAGCCTGTACATCAACAAGGAACCACACTTATTTGTCGATTTCGGGTCTTTTCTTTTCCATCAAGTAACAAGTGGTGTGTCTCCAACATAGACCATTTTTTGTTTTCGATGTGTTGCCATCTACTAGGAACCATACTTGTCAATTTCAGGTCTTTTCTTTTCGCTCCAATAACAAGTGGTGTATCTCCACAAATAGCATTTTTCTTTTCCGTACGTGGCCAGCAGTCTACATATCAGCTAGGAACCACACTTCTTCGTCAATTTAGGGTCTTTAATTTCCACTCAAGCAGCCAGTGGTCTATCTACAACTAAGAGCCCTTTTTTGTTTTATGTGGTCAGTAGCGCGTACATCTACTGGGAACCACACTTATTTGTCAATTTCGGGTCTTTTGTTTTCGCTCAAACAACAAGTGGTGTATCTCCAACCAAGAGCTTTTTTTGTTTACAATATGTGGCCAGTAATCTACACATCTACTAGGAACCACACTTCTTGATCCATTTAGTTCTTTACTTTCCGCTCAAGTGGCAAGTGATCTATCTGCAACTAAGAGCCCATTTTGTTTTATGTGCACAATAGCCCATTCATCTACTAGGAACCACACGTATTTGTCGATTTCGGGTCTTTTTTTCCCCCCAAATAACACGCCGTGTATCTCCAACAAAGAGCATTTTTGTTTTCCGTATGAGGCCAGCAGTCTATATACCTGCTAGGAACCACACTTCTTCGTCGATTTAGAATCTTTACTTTCCACTCAAGTGGCCAGTGGTTTATGTGCAACTAAGAGCCATTTTTTGTTTTATGTGATTAGTAGCCCGTACATCTACTAGGAACCACACTTATTTGTCAATTTCGGGTCTTTTGTTTTTGCTCAAACAATAAGTGGTGTATCTCCAACCAAGAGCATTTTTTGTTTACAGTGTGTGGTCAGTAGTCCACATATCTACTAGAAACCACATTTCTTCATCCATTTAGGTCTTTACTTTCCACTCAAGTGGCAACTGGTCTATCTTCAATTAAGAGCCTTTTTTTTGTTTTATGTGGTCAGTAGCCTGTACATCTACTAGGAACTAAACTTATTTGTCAATTTCGGGTCTTTTCTTTTTGCTCAAACAAGTTGTGTATCTCCAACCAAGAGCAGTTTTTGTTTACAATGTGTGGCCAGTAGTCTACACATCTACTACGAACCACACTTCTTCATCCATTTAGGTCTTTCCGCTCAAGTGGCAAGTGGTCTATCTCCAGCTAAGAGCCCTTTTTTTTGTTTTATGTGGTCAGTAGCCCGTACATCTACTACGAACCACACTTATTTGTCGATTTTGTGTCTTTTCTTTTCGCTCAAATAACAAGTGGGGTATCTCCAACAAAGAGCATTTTTTGTTTCCGTATGTGGCCAGCAGTCTCTATATCTCCTAGGAACCACATTTCTTCGTCGCTTTACCTTCTTTAATTTCCACTCAAGCGGCTAGTGGTTTATCTGCAACTAAGAGCCTTTTTTGTTTTATGTGGTCAGTAGCCCGTACATCTACGAGGAACCACACTTATTTGTCGATTTCGGGTCTTTTCTTTTCCCTCAAGTAAGAAGCGGTGTATCTCCAATTAGAGCATTTTTTGTTTTCGATGTGTGGCTAGTAGTCTACACATCTACTAGGAACCACACTTTTTCATCCATTTAGGCCTTTACTTTCCGCTCAAGTGGCTAGCGGTCTATCTCCAACTTAGATTGCCAATTGCCATACAGTTCCAAGAATCTCTAATCAACGAAGCACAATGTGTCATAACGAAATAAAACAAAAAATCAAGCAATGAAAATTTCAACTCACCGAGTAAAATGGGGCAGCAGATACCACACTCATGGGTTCAGATGCATCGGGTGGATTGAGAGCATATAATGCAGCCTGATTGAGTTGCGTTGAACCTGTGCCAACCACAATGTGATGGCATTTCCAACCAGTTCATGCAATCTAATAACTGCCTTTGCAAATTCTGGCTCCAAAAACCAGCAGATGTTTGTGACATCCAAAAAATAACTTATGTACTGCCACCCAGGGATCACAGCCGTTGTTTTGTCACCCATCTGCTGCCAAAACCTCTCGTACATTGTCGGATCGGTACTGCATCAAATTAGATATAACTTTATGAACATTTTATTCAGAAACAGAATCACCACCATTCCATATTCATAACGGTATAAAAATTTACTTCATGTTTTACTTCAAATCAGTTTGATGCTTCTAATGAACTTTCTGTACTCGTGGTACAAAGAATAGATGGTCCAGCAATTCCAAATGCTTTGGTGATTTCCTCATATCACAGAACTCAAGGAATGTAAGTTGATGTAGTAAGTACAATAAAACAATGGATTAGTATAAGGCCAATATCCCACCAAGCCACTATATGACTGGTCAATTCCAATCCTAACAAGGTCAGACCATAAATTGAAAATTTTAACATTAGTAGGACCACCGTGGATGGTGGAAATGGGCGGCCTTTTATTTTGCACTGTCTATATGATTCAAATTCACTGATGGTCCACTAAGACAATGTGATTATCTTTGTCCTTACCTTCAAATCTAATACAGATGCAAGTCCATGTAGCATATCTAGACTAATAAATTGGCAAAACTGGCTACTGTGCAAGTTATAAAGTAAATAACATGCAAGGTAGGTACGAGGGGCAGTACTTGGTGATCCTACTCTATAATAGATCAATGATTGGATGGACCACTCGTAAAGTGCCAAGTCTAAATGCTCTTGTTTGTGGAAATGGACAGAAATGCAAGATGGGTTTGTGACTGGTAATGCTTAGAGGGGCCCATAAATCACTAAACCCACATGGCCCACTCTCCTTTCCGCATGGCACTACTAATAAATAGGTTCATGAAACCGGAGTCCTGTGTAAAACACTTGTCGTTTTCATTTTTGTTCAAAAACTGTTTTACTGGAACTCATTTTACCGACTTCAAGAAAAATGAATTATATTCGGAAGAAGTTTTCGGAAACACCAAGTACAGAAGAATGATGATGTTGGTCAATGAAAATTTTGGTAAGCACCACCACCCATGGACATGGTGCATGTTTTTTGGTTTTTTTTTTTTGTTTCTGGGTAATATACCCGTGGACCCATGATGCATGTTAGACACAAAGCACAACCACAGCTTTGGGAACAGAGAGAGCATGACACAGCAGATTCCAAGAGGCTTCCCGACAACTCTAACATGCACAATGTTAAATTCACCACCACCCAAAGACCTGTCTCCTGAAACTGGCAACTACCATAGCAGCAAATTACTGGTACACACGTACACCCAGAAGATAAAAGGAAACAATCCAGTCAACTGAGTCAAAACAATGTAAAACATTCATATTGTTCTCAACAAATCACCCTCTGGGTGAAAATCAATGGGAACAGGATCATCCGGACTGGACGGTCCAGTTGAGGTTATTTGTGGGCCTTTCTTGGCCCATTTTGACAATCCAAACGTTAGAGTTTGCCGAGAACATTAGTCATATCAAAAATCGTGTCGATCAGATTTAAGTTGCTCTAAATTTCTCAAAATAACATGCCATGTTCCCAAGCCAATTATATATGAGAAGGGAAAAAATAAACCCAAAATGAAAATCAATTTTGAGTTTTAAGAAATTACTAACTATTCATTACAAATTGCCTAATCACAAATCAATGCTTCCCTTACAAAGGGTGAACCACACATTCTCGTGTGGTACACGACTAAGTGTATGGACCCTACATAAATGTGTGGTTCTGCAGTGGTCGGAGCACCACGTTACAAAGGGCACCAAACCCAAGTAATGTTTATCACCGCCATGAAGCTTTTCTTTGTTTTCTCATTTTTACTTACCAAAAAAAAAAAAACCCAAGTGTCGGCATTTTGTTGACGGCAAATGGCAATATGACAGTTTCCTCCCTGACTTCATACGAATATTACACTAGATGAGGCAGAATGACATGGCCAAAAAAAGTCATTATGTCATACTAATTAAACAGTAAACATAGGGGAAGTTAAGAGTTGTTTTGATAGCAAGAGAAGAAAGTGATGGATAGAGAAAACATTATTGTTTGTGATGGAAAGTGTCAGGCCAAAAAAACTATTGTAAAAATCAATTAAGCAAGAAAAGTTGTTTTAGAATTTTATAGGTAACTTTCAAATTTGTCAGGCTTTTCTACCAACTTATTTCTAAGCAAGTCAATCCATTTAAATATGCAAGATTAATTTACACAAATAATCGTACATTTGTCTAAGCATTCCCTTCGAGGTACCCAAATTGTAGAATGAAATTTTTCAAAACTATTCTCCAAATATCCCAAGCTACGCCACATGCATTGAAGAAAATGAACTTCATTTTTACCTTCTGTTCTTATACTAACATTTTCTACCATTTTCACTTTCTATCTTTCTTTCATTTCCTAATCAAAACTTCGGGTCTTTTCTTTTCGCACAAATAACAAGTGGTGTATCTACAACAAAGAGCATTTTTTGTTTTCCGTATGTGGCCAGCAGTCTACATATCTGCTATGAACCACACTTCTTCGTCGATTTAGGATCGTTAATTTCCACTCAAGTGGCCAGTGGTTTATCTGCGACTAAGAATCTTTTTTTGTTTTATGTGGTCAGTAGCCCGTACATCTACTAGGAACCACACTTATATGTCGATTTCGGGTCTTTTCTTTTCGCTCAAACAACAAGTGGTGTATCTCTAACAAAGAGCATTTTTTGTTTCCGTATGTGGCCAACAGTCTACCTATCTACTAGGAACCACACTTCTTCATCGATTTAGGGTCTTTACTTTCCACTCAAGTGGCCAGTGGCTAGTGGCTAGTGGTTAGTGGTTTATCTTTCAACTAAGAGCCCTTTTTTCTTTAATGTGGTCAGTAGCCCGTACTTCTGCTAGGAACCACACTTATTTGTCAATTTCGGGTCTTTTCTTTTCCCTCAAGTAACAAGTGGTGTATTTCCAACAAAGAGCATTTTTTGTTTTCTGTATGTGGCCAGCAGTCTACATATCTACTAGGAACCACACTTCTTCGTCGATTTAGGATCTTTAATTTCACTCAAGTGGCCAGTGGTTTATCTGCAACTAAGAGTCCTTTTTTGTTTTATGTGGTCAGTAGAACTACATTTATTTGTCGATTTCGGGTCTTTTCTTTTCGCTCAAGTAACAAATGGTGTATCTCCAACAAAGAGCATTTTTTGTTTTCCGTATGTGGCCAGTAATCTACATATCTACTAGGAACCACACTTCTTCGTCGATTTAGGATCTTTAATTTCCACTCAAGTGGCCATATCTGCCTAATAGTCTTTTTTTGTTTTATGTGGTAAGTAGCCCGAACATCTACTAGGAACCACACTTATTTATCGATTTCAGGTCTTTTCTTTTCGATCAAACAACAAGTGGTGCATCTCCAACCAAGAGCATTTTTTGTTGTCCATGTGTGGCCAGTAGTCTACACATCTACTAGGAACCACACTTCTTCTTCCATTTAGGTCTTTACTTTCCGCTCAAGTAGCTAGTGGTCTATTTCCAACTAAGAGTCCTTTTTGTTTCCTGTATGTGGTGAGTAGTCGATATATCCACTAGGAACCACACATCTTTGTCAATTTTTTAGGGTCTCTACTTTCTGCTCAAGTGGCAAGTAGTTTATAACTAAGAGCCCTATTCAGTTTTTTATGTGGTCAGTAGCCTGTATATCCACTAGGAACCGCACTTCTTTTTCGATTAAGGGTCATTACTGACCGCTCAAGTAGCCAAAGGTCTATCTCGAACTAAAAGCCTTTTGGTTTTCTGTATGTGACCAGTAGCTTGTATATCCACTAGGAACCACACTTATTTGTTGATTTCTGGTCTTTACTTTCCGCTCAAGTAGCAAGTGGTTTATATCTAACGAAGAACAATATCATCTTTATCATCTATCCGGCACATGTCATTATCGCAATTGTTTGGTCTCCAAAAGAGGCCGTTTATTGAGAACTTGTTAGGCTATAAAGTCGAGCACCTCACACTGTTACGAACATTATTCAATCAAGTGTCGGTTGTCATGATACCAATATCGATGTTAAAGCATAAATGGAACCTCAAGAGTCATAATTAGAAATTACAGAGTCATAATTAGAAATTACAGGTGGTAGATTTTCACTGAAGAACCCAAATCATTCGACGGAAATACTTACGAGGTCTTAAACTCCTCCATCTCAAGTGTTGCCATCCGTTTTGCAGAATTTTCCTGATGGTGTTAGGATTCATAAGAATGCAAAGCATGGTGAAGAAAAAGTGGTGTCAAGGAGGAAGACTACATACAGTCACACGTGACACAGGATCAGTTTCCTAATATTCCCCCCTAACAAACAAACGTTGCAGAAGACGAGGCAAAAGCATACAAAATATAATTTATTAGTACAACAATTGCAACGAAAGCATATGAAATAGAATCTATTAGAGAGCAGAGAATATAGATATAGAAATCAAAACATCAGGAAATGGTAGGGATAGCACTAATTGAAGATAAGAGATAACCAACTAAAATGGTTTGGTAGGGGATGGGAAAACCTAAATGGAATTTATTAATTTAACTGCACATATAGCCCTTGAGAAAAGGGAATGGAGAAGGAGAATTCCTTTAGCGAACCCCAAGGGAGTGCATAAGGCTGTGCTTGGTTTATTAGGAAACAGTTACAGAACTTTTATTATGTAACAATGATGTACTCTATCAGAACAAAGGAATGTTCAACTGCAATGTAACCAGTCTTTGCACATACAAATTTAAGAGAGTCGAGAGAGAGAGAAAATCAATCCAAGAGAGGCGAAAATAGTTCGAACCAAATATCTAAACTCAATCATGAACACATTACTCACCTGACATGCCAAACAAGGTTCTTTTCACTAATTCGGCCAACGGTCTGCCACCAACTAGAAACCAACTTATCTTTCTTCTATGTGGCCAGTAGTCTATATACGTACTAGGAACCACACATCTCTGTTGAGTTAGGGTCTTTACTTTTTGCACATGCCGTCAATGATCCTTCACCAGCTAGAAGGTAATTAAGTCTTCAATGTGTAGCCAATAGTCCAAGAACCTACTAGGAACCACACTTATTTTTCAAGTTACGGTCTTTGCTTTCTCCTCATACAGCCAACGATTGTTAACCCGTTAACAGAACAATCTATTTTCCGTCAATGCAGCCAGTAGTCCATATAACTACTAGGAGCCACACTACTATATCCAGTTACGGTCTTTACTTTTCAGTCGTGCGGTCAATGACCCTTCACCCATTAGTCATTACTTCCCGCGAATTCTGCCAACGATTTTTCACCCACTAGGAGCCAAGTTATGTTTGCTCTATGTGGCCAGTAGTCTATACAAGTACTAGGAACCACAATTCTCTGTCGAGTTAGGGTCAATACTTATTGTTCACGCGTTCAATGATCCATCACCAGCTAGAAGCAAATTACGTTTTCAATGTGTGGCCAGTAGTCTATGAACCTACAAGGAACCACACTTATTTGTCAAGCTACAGTCGTTACTTTCTGCTCACGCAGCCAACGATTGTTGACCCGTGAAGAGCGACATCTATTTTCTCTATGTAGCCAGTAGTCTGTATATCTACTAGGAACCACATTTCGTTGTCGAGTTAAGGTCATTGCTATTCGCTAATCCGGCCAACGATCTTTCACCAACGAGAAGCAAACTTATGTTTCTTCTATGTGGCCAATAGTCTATATACGTACTAGGAACCACACATCTTTGTTGAGTTAGGGTCTTTACTTTTTGCACATGCCGTCAATGATCCTTCACCACCAGCTAGAAGGTAATTAAGTTTTCAATGTGTGGCCAATAGTCCAAGAACCTACTATGAAGCACACTTATTTTTCAAGTGACGGTCTTTACTTTTTCCTCATACAGCCAACGATTGTTCACCCATTAACAGAACAATCTATTTTTAGTCAATGCGGCCAGTAATCAACATAACTACTAGGAGCCACACTACTATGTCGAGTTATGGTCTTTACTTTTCAGTCATGTGGTCAATGACACTTCACGCGTTAGTCATTACTTCCCGCGAATTCTGCCAACGATTTTTCACCGACTAGGAGCCAAGTTACATTTTCTCTATGTGGCCAGTAGTCCATACACGTAATAGGAACCACAATTCATTGTCGAGTTAGGGTCTTTATTTTTTGCTTGCGCGGTCAATGATCCTTCACCAGCTAGAAGCAAATTACATTTTCAATGTGTGGCCAGTAGTCTATGAACCAACAAGGAACCACACTTATTTGTCAAGTTACGGTCGTTAATTTCTACTCATGCAACCAAAAATTGTTGACCCGTGAAGAGCAACATCTATTTTTTCTATGTAGCCAGTAGTCTGTATATCTACTAGGAACCACATTTCGTCGTCAAGTTAAGGTCATTACTTCTCGCTAATTCAGCCAACGATCTTTCACCAACTAGAAGCCAACTTATGTTTCTTCTATGTGGCCAATAGTCTATATACGTACTAGGAACCATACTTCTCTGTTGAGTTAGGGTCTTTACTTTTTGTTCATGCGGTTAATGATCCTTCACCAGCTAGAAGCTAATTACGTTTTCAATGTGCAGTAGTCTATGAACCAACCAGAAATCACACTTATTTTTCATGTTATGGTCTTTACTTTCTACTCATACAGCCAATGATAGTTCACCAGTTAACAGCAACAACTATTTTCCGTCAATGCGGCCAGTAGGCCATATAACTATTAAGAGCCACACTACTATGTAAAGTTACGGTCTTTACTTTTCGGTCATGCGGTCAATGACCCTTCACCCGTTAGTCATTACTTCCCGCGAATTCTGCCAACGATTTTTCACCCACTAGAAAGACAAAAATAAGACAAAGGGAAGACATTGAATGACCTTTCAATAGCTCTAGTCAGGATCAATCATCGAAAGGATAAGACAAACATAGTGTTCATTTTCTCCATGAATAAGTATATTGCATAACTAATCGTCTTGTTCTACAGCCAAAATATCTTGAGTTATTAAGGGCCATGCATACTTGAACAATGGCTCTAAAACTATCTACACTCTTGTACATTTTTTTAAGTGATCGGTTGCCATCCAATCTGTCCCTATTGCAAATAGTCTTCATCCTATAAAGTAGTTTGGCTATATGCTTATGTTTGACATAAAATAAAGCAACACAATTAGGACTACCATCTAAGTAGAAAAACTTCTTTAAGTTGAGCTAAGCAACCTGAAACTTGCTTAACTAACAATTTTACAAGTAACATCACAAATTACCATTACTCTCACGTTCTCTGAATCTTGTACCAGTAAAGTTGACTATATTAATTTATTTATCTATGATCAAGGGAAAAAAATAACACCAATCAAAAATGAAAAAAGGTAACCATACCATTTCCAATCAGCCAAACAAACGACAAAGATGGGTTCGAGAAGTGCTAAGCCTTTTAAAGTCGTCCCGGTGGATTTCGAAAGAGCATATTTTGATTGTGAAATTAGTATCACAAAACCATAGTAAATTAACCTGTAAAAAACAAATCCAAAAATCAACAACTACTAATCAGCCAAAAGGAACAAAATTCATATGCTCAAAGACATTCTACCTTGATATTTCAAACAATAATAGTATTACGGTAAAAAGAAAATGAAACCAAAACAATGCCATGTCCACTTCATGGCACCCCAAACAGTCTTAGCACAGTGCAAATATTTAACTCAATCCCTTTAGTATTAGGGTCGTACTTAATGAGTACGTGAAAGGCACTAAAGCGTTATTTTTTTTCACATTCACCCATGAATCAAAATTTCTGTGTCGGAGAAGTACAGAGCGTGCAAAAAAAAAAAAAAATAGTTGGAAAGAGGTATCATAACAACAGTTGGAAAGAGGTATCATAACAACAGTTGGAAAGGGAAGGGGATGGTAGTATAGAGTTCTTTTCCATATTCTACGACAAAATCAGATTGAAAAGAAGTAGAAAGAGAAAAAACACATGATCGGTTAATATATTGCCAAACGTCTATTTATACTTTGTTTATCGTAAAAAGTAAAAACTGAACCTAGCAAGAGTAATTCATTCACAATTTCAGCCCGATAAATAGGGGAACGTAGAGAGAAAAATGACAAAATATCAATATCAATGGCTGCAAGTATATACAGCAGTACCTATCTATCCGATGAAACCTTTCGGCTTTCATCAATATTGAAGGAAGCCTTAGGCTTATCCGAAGCCAACTTTCACTTTTCTAGTAGGAGTAACAACCAGCATAACTAAACAAAGGACAAAGGCAAATTAGGAAGTTCAAACAAATCAGCAATAGAATTTACATAAAAAAAAAAGTAGCGACAAGATCAGTAATGAAACAACTAGGTGGGCCAGTACGTGCTTCGCACGTTTGGTGCTACCCGTTAGCTTAAAATTTACGATGTTTTTGTGTTGTTTGCGGTCTACGAAATGGTTACGATATACATCTACAATTGAATGCCATGTAGTGAAACAATACATAATCTTTGAATCTAATGGTACAGTTTCTCATGGTTCTTTGTCAATAACCACAACTCTATACCCCAAGTACATACGAAGTACAAGCTCAAAACAACTACATGAACAACAAGACACAAATTTCAATGTACATATAAACACAAACAGTTTATTGTTATCGTAACCTAATAATCATCTCTCCCTCATAATCAGAAAAACATCCCAGCAATCAACCAACTGTTTATTCAATGATATTAGTAGGGGATCTCAATTGATCAAAGCTGAGTTCAATAGCAGAATAACAAGTCAACCGTCTACAACCTTAGAAACTTCAAAGTGCTATTGAGGATTTGGAGGGCGGCTGTTAGCAGAACAAATTTGGGATATCCTTATTCTAGCAGCTCTTTGCTCGTGTTGTCCTTGTGAACAAAAACTTCAATAGAACATAACGAATTTTTATGCACTCTTGTTGCTGTCGCAATTGCTTTTAGAATATCAAATGGTTCCTAGCTTGTGAAAGCTCAAGTTCAGTAAACCAAACCACAACCCAGAGCTTCAAGAAGGTTAATTGTTTTTCTCGAGCCTTTAATACGTATTACCTACGTGGGATAGGTTGATCAAAGATCAACATAAACCCATGCTGTTAAGAACTTAAAGAGTTCAAAATTATTAAAAACTTTTAATCCTAATCCAACCCCTGAAGTATGAATTTTCCTTTCCTTTTGGATCTCTAAGCATTTTTTTAAGATTCATTTAGCGTTTGCACATGTTCTTCATCTAGGGGAAGTAATTTTCCAGCATCTGAAACATGTTTTTAACGTTTCCCAAGAATGGGTTCTTGATAACATTCCTACAAAACGAGGTCAGAGACCATTAATCAAAGCAGTTTCATTTGTTTTCTTGGTACGAGATTAGAAAACAGAAACTGTAGCAAACATACCTGCATTTCGGACCCAATAATAGAAAAATTACACTATGAAATACCAGTTAGCATAGTCCAATCTTCCAATTCAAAACTAATTCTGGATATACATTATTGAGAGTCCGAACAACAAGAACCAAGCACATACCTGTACAGGAAATTTAATTACCAAGGAAATGTGTATAGTTTTGGTGATATTTGATAACAAACAGAAAGCGGAAAGATAAGTTACACTGTATCGAGCTATATGAATCATGAAGAATATTAGGTGGTTCAAAAAATTTTAAAATGAAGCGCTTGCCAGCTCAGCCATGCAATTCTTTGTTTTTTAGGTGTCTGGCCTAGCTTACGTAATCTTGGGGACGAATCCCATCATCCAATAACCGGAGCCCAATTAAAGCCGGAGCAAAGCCCCGCATGGACTGGCCTGAAAGAGTTAGTAGCAGCTACGAGATCTAGGCAATTCTTGAGACGGAATAGAGATGTGGGTCTGAACAACATGGACGTTACAAAGCGTAATTCTTTAACCATCCAAGCTTGTTTAATCTCTAAAATATGACATGTAAGCTTCAAATTTATGCTAACCTTGGTAGTCCAACATCTGCCTTCCCCATTGTGAATAGCATCCATCCCCATAGTGAATAGCATCAACAAGACCAGTGTAGTTCCACATCTTGATGATCACATTGTATGGACCATCATGAATCTCCACATCAATAGTATACCCTCCATTATCGATGAGGAATATAATGCTCCTGTGCCCACATCCAATCATCATAGATATATCCTGGGCTGTTACCCGTTCAAAAGGGAACACATTAATCAGCATCATTGGCTTTTGCGTTTCTTCCAACTCAACCAAGATCGTGATCTGACCACCAGGGTATGAGGGACACTTAAAATTCTTATTTGAGTTTGAGATGCTATCATAAAGACGGGGCTAAAAACAAAATTTAGCTTTTGTTCCCAAAAATAGGGTTTCTTGGACATTAATTATTGCTTCTTCTTTTTTTTTCTATCAATAAGCAAAGTAATTTGGCGATTACCTGCGATAATGTATTTGGACAGTCTAGCATTGGCCGCTTACTGTTTTACATTCACTGGATTGGAGGAATATATTAGTAGTTTCACCATCAAATGTATCGAAGTAATGGCTTATGTGAGCTGCAGCAATAATCAATGTTACCGACTGACTGACGGCCCTTTTGCAAAATGGGACGGAATTGCCACATTTTTTTCTGAATAGTGATCAGAAGGTCTATACTCCAACCCCTGTGACTGACCTGGAAACTCCCATCACCAATGCAAGCAATCACACACGTATTTTGCAGCCTGAGCATAACCGAGTGTAGCACCTACAGATCACCCAATGGATCCGTATTGCATCTGGAATTCATAACTGAACGAAACAATACAGGTCATTAAACTTAAATAAATCTATACAGTTCTAAATTTTTCAATAGCTAATATTAAAGCATCTTAAAAGTTCCTTTCTATTAGCCACCTTTGAATGAAACATTGACACAAGCCCCAAAATACTGTAGATTCAGTCGACAAAAATGACGCAGCCCCAACGACACCATTTCTTGGTTGTTATTGTGGCCAAATGAAAAGGAAAACAATAAAAGTAGTACAGAGATTTTTTTTTATCGCATAAAAACATTACCAACTTACCATTGTCTTAATGCAACCTATGTGTTTTTGTATCGTATAAAAACGTGACCATTATTTTAATAAAGCCTACATCATTGTTGAATAACATGAGGTTTAATACTTATTTAAAAGTAGAATAACTGAAGAAGTCATATTGAATGAGCAACCCTGGCTTACCCACAATGTGCAGGAAGATGGAGCTGCAGTGTCTCCACTAAACCACGAGTCCCCCGTCTCTGCAATTACTGCAGTGTCTCCACCTAGCATTTTCTGTTAATGAGCTTGTCTCAATTATCGCCGATCGAAAAAAAAAAAAACTGGTCTTAATTATATGAAGAATGCATTTCCTCTACACAAAACATGAAAAAAGAAAAGATACAGGAAAGAGAGATTATTAAGGGGTAATACTTGATGCATCTACATGGCAAATGGGCCCTGAATCTATCTCAACTTCAAACCTAAGAGGTCTGAAGCACCAAAACTAACCCAGGATATTACTACTAACCAAAGCCTTTCCAATGATAGATTGGAGACAAATCAGACCTAATATTGGGTCGGCCAAATCAGATCAAGCAATCTGACCTAATTCTCATCTTCTAGAAGGCCTACATGTTTTGCTACACTCTACCAAAGTTCTGCAAGCAGACCTTCTGGTAATGTCCATGGTGGTCTATGATGCACGAACACGGACACGGGAATTCTAAAAAAAATGGGGATACGGACACGGAAGGGGACACGCCACGTGGAAAAATATATATATAATATATTAATTTTTTATATTTTTTGTTGCAGAATGTAAAAATAAGAGTATATTTGTAAGATTTTTTAATTGGGGGGGTAAATATGTTATAACTCAAAATAGTTGGGTTTGTAATGTAATTAAACACATATAACTCACAAAAGGCAGTCGACTGGGGACAGCTGTAACTCGTGTAACCAAACATCCAGTTTGGGTTCTCACAAAAGGCAGTCGACTACTGGGGACAGCTGTAACTCCTGTACCCAAACAAAAGGCAGTCGACCTCCTCCTTCCTCTTCTCCTGTTCTGAACAGATCTGGAACGACGGTGAGTACCTCTCCCTCTCTCTCTCTCTCTCTCTCTCTCTCTCTCTCTCTCTCTCTCTCTCTCTCTCTCTCTCTCTCCAGCAGCAGCAGCAGCCGTGTCCCGATCAGTGTCCCCCTTGAAAAATTCAAAAAAAAAAAAGAGAGACACGGCTCAAGGCGTGTCCTGTACGTTTCCCCGTGTCCAATACGGCGATACGGCAGCCAGGAACCGTGTCGGTGCTTCATAGATGGTGGTCAATCATCTAATGTTAAACAATGCTTGTGTCTGATAATGCCCTGCATAACATGTCACAGGGCTGTATTTGCATCAAGGTTTTGTGCAGGGATTTAGCAAACGGAAAATAAAATGATAGGTACAATATTCCATAATTTGAATTGTGTCTTCCTGCCTTTTCTTCCACCTTAATAGAACCCTCTACATATCTGAGAAAGAAATGTGGTTGCCAGAGATGCTTGCTAGAATGCACAAGATATAGTCGGCAAGTTCACTCTTTTCATTGCACAAAAAGAATCTGGCAATCTATCTATAACGGATTTAGCCAGTGTGGCATTTCCTAGGGTTTAGTTGTTTTCTCTTGTACCAACAACGGTTGGGGAAAGCCATAATTTTCTTTCATTCTCGGAAAGAACAAAAAACGGTGAAAAGGAAATAAGCAACAATGTCACATTTCTTTGCTTACCTGAACATCCTTGAAAAGCATGTTGTCTCTAAGAGGTTCATTATTCTCTCGTTCCAGAGCAATGCCAGGAGGGACAAATATTCTACGGTAATTTTCATTAGCGGTGATGTTCTTCTTCAGCTCCTTGGCCAAAGCAGTCAAGAAGTCTACCATGAAAATCCAATCCAACCAAGGCCCGTTACCAATAGTCACGCGTTTGGGCTGCACTATCACAGATGTCTCTTTCTTGATCAGCAAAGAATATCCAACCGAGCTGTAATCATTGAAGATGGGACCCACAAATACATATGCATCGGCGGATTCAACAATCTCGCCGCAGTAGCTGGTGCACATAACACCCCAGTATGTCCCAAAGAAGTGTGGATGGTGCTCTGGAACCAGTCGCTTGCCAGAAGGCATTACTGCTATAGGATATCCACATGCATCAGCAAGCTCCACAAAGGCCTTTTGCGCCTTACCTACCCTTAGCTTCGGACCTGCCACAAGGACAAGTTTCACAGCCTTGTTTAGAAACTCAGCCATTGCTTCCACTGCAGCCTCTAGTCACAATTCGTTGGTCAGCCTGCATAACAATATGAAAACTGGTTAGTTTTGAAGTTGAGAGTGGAAATAAACATCAAAACATGATGTCAAGCTCAATGAACATGGAAAGACTATTGATCAAATACTAAGGCAGCACTAAAAAGAGGACGTGGGCAATATAACAACCGCAAAAGGCATTCTCAGTTAGAATGAACACCTGAGAAAGCACCTCCATGCATTCATGTAAGTGAAAAGTTAGATTCCTTCTGTCGTACTTGATCATATTAAGCTTAAATTTTATTATTCCAGCAATTGAAGTTCAAAAAAACTATGTTAGAGTCAAGACCGTGTTAAGCTTAAAAAAGTACTAAAGTCTCATACACTGAAAACAAACTCTCCACTTACGTATTTCGAAACCGTATTTCTTTCAAAGTTTCATATCAGAGTCATTGAACACACACCTCAACTGCGCAAAGCAATTTTGAAAGAAAAACGGTTTCGAAATACGGAAGTGAATGCACAAAATCTAATAAAACACCAAGAAATGAGTGTGATTGATATCTTCAGCTTACCTAGTTGAATTTTCATACTGCAGTACTACTATAGCAGGAAACTAAGAACAATATATGGACACAGGGCATGGACATGACATGAAACATTCTCCAAAACATTCTCAAACTTCATGTAAACCTCTTAATTGAGACAAATTGAGGTAAAGGATGGTAAATTATCAGGCTAACCGATTTTTGTAGAGTTCAACTTCAACTCTGCTGGCCGATTGCGGTATCGTCTCCGTCTAGGTTTTCTCGTTGGTGGAAAGTAAGTAAGTAACTGTAGGAGAGAGAGAGAGAGAGAGAGAGAGAGAGAGAGAGAGTGTGTTAACACACACACAGTGAAGCAAACCAAAAACCCTTGTTACCATGTGACAATAGATGATAATATGATATTGAAGACTAAAGTTTGTCATATAGACATAGATTTTTTAATTGCAGAAGATTATGACTTAATGGAGTAGTGCAGGTTAGTTAATTCATAAACAGATAAGCTCTGGTGTCAACGAAAGTTTTGGCTCTGACAATTTCGAGTGATGGTTGAAGATGGAGAGACATCGTCATCTGGTTTCGAGAGAACAATTCGGTACAGTTAACCCAATATATCAAATGAAGCTAAAGTGAAGAAGAAGCGTTTACAGTGAGGAGGCAGTATATCATCAGGCCGATTGAGGTATCATTCCCCCTTTTAATTATCAGGCCATTTGATAGTAAATTATCACACACGCACAAACCGAATGTTGTAGCCTACCAATTTTTTGTGGAGTCCAACTTCAACGCTGCTGGCCGATTGCGGTATCGTCTCCGTCTATGTTTTCTCGATGATGGAAGGAACTGTGGGAGAGAAATTGAAATTTTTTACACAGAAGCATAAAAACAAACACCTGGTAGGGTTTCCACCAAACCGAATCATGTACAAAAACAGAGCTATAACACCAAATCCCGAACAAAAAAACCTATGAGAAAAGAAAATCCAAGGGTGAAAATTTTCAAGAAGAGAGGGAAACCTGTCTTCAAGAGATACAGCTGATATGTATACTTCGACGGTTGTCGGCCATGGTATTCAGTCGGCGGTTGTCGGCGATGGTATTCAATGAGTAGGGATGGATGATGGAAGGAAGGAAGAGGATCAAGTGGGAGCGGAGAGGATGCCGTGTGGAGATCGACCGAGAGTAAGAAGGATGGGGATGGGAGAGCACTCGTGAGAGTCTGAGAGAGGCAAGAGAAACTGGTGGGTTTAAAATTTGAAAGTGGTTTTGGATTGACCAGTTGAATTGGGGTTAGGCCTTAGCCCTCCAAAATACGAAGTATTTTCGAAAATGCCACTGAAAAGTTAGTGTGTGAGAGGGATATTTTTAGACCGTTAGATGTGAAGGAATGAATGGTTGAGATTTCTTAGATGGAGAATATTTTATTGAAAACAAATGATGTTTTGTTATATAGATATAGATAGATAAGGAAATGTCCGTGCCTAAAGGCACGGCGCGTCGAGGTTGTTTGATGCTACTGTTTTTGCCGCAATGGCTTTTGTTTTTGTTGCTCAATGGCTTCATGTTAGTGCTATGGTTTTGTTCTAGAAATTACCCGTGCCTAAATGCACGACAGGTTGCATTTTAAGCATAGTATACACAAAGTAGCATACCCACTTTTCCATCGCCCAAACAAACTATTACGCCAAAATTTTCTGATCTCCAATTAGTATCCGAGAAGGAGAGCATATGAGATTGAGATTGCCGAGCACGTAGATTGCTAAATGCTAAAAATGACTTACAGAGGCATTCAGATCAAGAGTTCCATTTCAAAATAAGCATTCAGGAGCATTCCAAGCTTTTGATATCAGGATTCTAATTGGTTCTCACTTAAAGAGAAAAATAACTCAACCAACTGTTCCTTATATTTTTTGGAAGAATTGTTCCTTATTTAGTTCTAATCAAGGATCAACAAAGGTTTTCTGTGCAACCATTTACGTGTTAGATTCTTCTAGAGTACAATGCAAAAAATAAACTTAAAATCGTAGAAGTCTTTAATATGCTTTTCAAATAAACTGAGATTTCAAAAGAGTTGGTAGCTCTAGAAAAACGATGAATACGCTTCAAGCGTTCATCACATGTATAGTGCCATATCTTACTACACGTCCAAAAATGGATGTCATCTCGGGGTTAAAATAACAGTGATCATAAACTCTATCAAGGAAACCTCATGTATATTGTATAACCAACCCAAACAACTAACCAAGATAGCAAACATAGACACAACGCTTGAGTGAAGGATAACATAGCTCCATCAAGAGTCAAACTGTGTTCCCAAATTAGTCACACGTGGAAAAATTGAAAACCAAATTTGTTTATTTCATTAACTCCATCAAATATAAACAATTAGAATAGCCAATATCATCTACTCCAGATTTAAGAACTTCTAAACCGCTAAAAATTCCCATGAAGTAGAACCATCAATATCTTTGTTTCTCTCTCACGAACCAATCAAATATCCCAAATGGGACATAAGGGGTGTTCCGCATCTGATATTTGAAACTATTGAGAGTGCAACTCTAGCTTGCCACAAAGTATCGAACAATCCATTGACAGGATGGCCTTTTTCATTTCAAACTCTTAGAAACAAAACAAAAAGCTCATACCATGTTATTCCTATGAGAAACGTGGAAGTCTCACTGGAAAAAAAAATAAGTTGCTCAAAAATCAAATCATTACCAATAGAATAAGGGAATCAATGTCCTGTGATGCCTCCTATAAAAATAACACGGCAAACTTTGACGTGAGATTAATCCTCGGAGCTCAAAAAGAACCAACAAAGGCAATAAAAATCATCATAAACCTAATACAACCAAAATACGACCATGCGCGCTTCAATCAAAAAATGAAATAGTTGAACTAATGAAATCAAACTTACTTTGGGGTACTCTCTCAATTGATCTCCTTTGGTTTACAGCAAAACAAAAACAAAAAATCAGACAACACTAATAAAGTGAAGACGATGTTAATGTTAAGAACAAATCTAAACCGGAAAGCTCGTACCTCATCCTTCGGTTAACCCAAAAGTTCATGAACAAAGTAAGGAAATAAATTGTCAGAAATTGATTCGAAAAAAAATCCACACGTGGAAAACAGTTGCTGTATTTAAACTTTGAGCCATGTTTCATCGATCGGCAACCACCAACCGATCCTTGATTGAAGGCAAAAGGATAGGATGAAATTTTGAAAAGAAAAAGGATAGGTAGGAGAAGAAGTTGGAGTGAATGAGATAAGACTGGATTGTGTAAGGGTAGTTGTTGGGACAAAGCTAATGGATGCAGCAACCTCCCCTACATTTACATTCACAAAATTACTTTTTGCATTGATCAATCCAATATCAACTGCCTGCACTATAACATTAACCTTACCCAAGCAGCAATGGTACTCATATAATTAGACTTCTCAGAAGTCCAATTCCACATTACTATGCATTAAATGAGTCCAATTTTAAAGGAAAGCAGAAAGTAGTAAAATAAAACCATAAATCCAACCCTACATCTGATAGATAACAATCCTCTTCAGGGACAATCTCACATGCTCGTAACATTCTCATTGAAAGAAATAACTCTAGCATACAATCCAAGTGCATTCTTACAAAATTCATCAATAGGGTAAAAAAAATTGGTTTGGCAAAGTACCTTGTGATGATCTCTTTCCAAAACAGAGTCCTTAGATTTTCCACTCAATAAACATGTTGCTGGTCATCCTTAGCGAGATTCATTCCTGTGATACAGATCAGTTGTTGCATCAGAGCTTTAGAAGATAGCCTTGCTCATTCCTGAGGCTGAGGATGACTTAGGTGAGAGAGTTTTGCGTTGTGTGAGATAACCATATTCCATCATCACATTATAGCTCACTAATAGTTTGGTTTACTTTGCTTCCTATAACTCAATGAAGTGAAAAAATGTATGTCATCTAGCAAATTCAACATTCGTAAATCCTCAAACAACATAAAAAAACACACACACACACCCTTGTGGAAATGGCATAATGCCATCAAAGGGATTTCTACCTGGACCCCCCATTGATAACACACTAAAATTAGTACACCGTAGTGCTTACATGTTAAAGGATCAAAAGAAGAATTAACAATCAGAAGGATCCGTGATCGATCCCCAGCTCTGATGACAATAAAACTACATGGTGGTTGTTGGTGGTCTTATGCAAAGAACTCAAACCTTCTTCCTCCTAGCACAAGAGCAAAAGCAATGAAGGAAAACATGAAAATTTTCAGTATAGTGAAGTCATTACTCTCATGTCCTATTTTTCGTTTCAAAAGGGGCTTAACCCTTAAGTCCTCAAGTAAAATAAAAGAAGAGAATAACGAAAATGAAACATTCCAACTCACAATGCGAGATAACAACAAACGCATCACAGTGGTGGTGTAGACCAAAACCACTCAAAACATCTTTCTATCATACCTTCGGAAATGCACAAAACAACATGCAAACTATGTTGATATCCACTACCAAAATCTAAAATTAAAAAAAGAAAAGAAAAACTCTCAACCAACTGAACAAAAACGAATTAGCAAAATAAATCAAAACAACTACCGTAGTGTTTACATGCTAAAGGATCAAAAGAAGAATTAACAACCAAAAGGATCCGTGATCGATCCCCAGCTCTGATGACAATAAAACTACATGGTGGTTGGTGGTAGTCTAATGCAAACAACTCAAACCCTCTTCCTCCTAGCACAAGAGCAAAAGCAATGAAGGAAAACATGAAAAATTTCAGTATAGTGAAGTCATTACTCTCATGTCCTATTTTTCGTTTCAAAAAGGAGCTTAACCCTTAAGTCCTCAAATGAAATAAAACCACTCAAAACGTCTTTCTATCATACCTTCGGAAATGAACAAAACAACATGCAAACTATGTGGATTTTTCGGCGAACTACTCCCTTCTACAGAACATATTGGCAAAGTACTCCTGTATTCAAACAATTTGTAAAAATACTCTTTAACGCAATCAGGAATTGCGCTAACTCTTATAACGCAATCCTGATTTGCGTTTTTTCAAATTAACGCAATATTGTATTGCGTTTATCCGGCGACATGGCACAGGTGTGGCTGCCAGGTGGACGCGGCTATAAAACGCGTTTGTAGATCGCGTTTTATAAGAGTTAGCGCAATTCCTGATTGCGTTAAAGAGTATTTTTACAAATTGTTTGAATAAAGAGTATTTTTACAAATTGTTTGAATACAGGAGTACTTTGCCAATATGTTCTGTAGAAGGGAGTAGTTCGCCGTAAAATCCAAACTATGTCGATATCCACTATCAAAATTTAAAATTAAAAAAAAAAACTCTCAGCCAACTGAACAGAAACGAATTAGCAAAATAAATCAAAACAGCTACCTTTAGAATGTGCAGAGTCTGTTCTTGCAAGGGCCGTTAGATACCAAAGCCCTAATCGAATCAAATAAGCGGAGAGGAGAGGCGAGATGGGGAGAACCGTTTTAATGCTGCAATTCAAATCTTGGAGAAAGAGAGAGTTCGGTACATTGGAACAGATTGATGGAGAACGTGGATCTGGGCCTTACGTTGGGGTGTAGAAGAAGCCTCGCCCTTCTAATTTTATGATCCGACGGTGATGAAGTATGAGAACAAATTCAACGGCTGAGATTTATGGAAATTCAAAAAGAGTGAGGTTCCTTAGAGCATCATCAATGACATACTCAAATACGAATACTCAAATGTTGCCACATCACCTTTTGAGTATTTATTTAATGGGTTTCTAAAGCTAGCAATGTGAAGCTCTATAATAGTTCATTTTTGTTCATAATCAAAATAAGGGAAAATGTTAGTAATTTTGAGTATCCAAGTTTGATTATTGGGAAAATGTTAGTAGTTTTGAGTATCCAAGTTTGATTATTGGGAAAATGTTAGTAGTTTTGAGTATCCAAATGCCAAAATTTGAGTATTTATTCAAATGCCATTGTGAGCCTTTTTTGAGTATCTAAATGACAAAATTAGAATATTTTTCTATTTGAGTATGCCATTGGGGATGCTCTTAGGCTGAGTTTTTCAAAAGATTTTAATAACCCAGTTGCTAAAACCCTAAAATCAACCATGATTTTAGCATCTGGTGAACTTAAACTTACTAAAATCAACCATTAGCACTGGGTTGCTATCAAATAAAAAACTCAGCCTTATTATTATAGAGATATGGACGTAATACTTCAGTGTAAACTTACTTTTACGTTAATAGGAATATTGAGGCTAAGTTTTCCAATGGATTTTATCAACATTTGATAAAATCAACCCCCTGATTTTATCCATTCGCGAAGACGTGTGATAAAATCTGTGGATTTTTGCATTCAAAAATCTACAGATTTTATCAAGTGTCTTCGCAAATGGATAAAATCAAGGGGTTGATTTTATCAAAATCTTGATAAAATCCATCGGAGAACTCACCCTGAATGAGGAAGAATTTGATTCTTCATTCACTACTTAATTGGTAGTAAAAGTTTGTTGCATTACAACTTATTTTGTAACCATTTGGCACAAACATGAATTGAAAAATAGTTCGACGAAGAATTTGTGATGCCTTAAATGAAAAACAGAAATTGTAAAAATCAAATTAGTCAGAAGACACACACTCATCACACTCCGATAGAGAAACCAAATTAATTGGCAATAGAGAAGTATCGGAGAGCAATTTTTATTTCTCATTTAAATTATTAAAGCCATTTATTCTATCCAAATTCACTTGTTAAGAGACCACACAAAAACCAAGCTCCATCGAATATAATTAGCTTTTTCATCTAGAGTTTTATATATTTTCTTTAAAATTCTAACTAAAACCATTGAACTTTTAGATCAATCGTTTCCCGATATTTGATTGAACCCAATCTTTGCATGGGCTCCTAAAAAATGTATCGGAACAAAATCGACGGTTTTGATAATTGATGTGAGACCTAGAAGCGAGGAACAAAATTGCTCTCGGAGTATTGGCAACTCAGACAGTCCCGACCCTAGGCCTAAGCTCACCAGGCGGTGGCTTAGGGGCCCCCAAAATTGACCCAAAATAAAGGCTCCCTCCTATTATGGGTTAGTATAGTATATTACTCCTTCCGTCCCATATTGTTGGGCCTATCTCCTTTTCTGGACATCTCAAAGAATTGTCTATAATTTTTAATTTATTAAGTTTATTATATTCGACTAGTTGTTGTTTTTTTTTTTTTTGCCCGCTTATAGATCCATGTTCTTGCTTTATGTTTTTCTTTTTTTCTTTTTGAAGTAGGATTTAGGCCTTGTTCATTTCTCTGTTTAGTTTTAGTTTTAGTTTTGATGACATCATCATTTCCCTCATTTCTCTCTCTATCTCTCTCCACTCATTACACCTGCTGACATCATCAAAACTAAACTAAACTATCTAACCAAACACAACCTATAGTTTTCAATATAGTTGTACCTGAATAGAGTGGTATTGGTGGAGGATTAGGAATTGTTTTTTCATGTCATTTTGTGTTCAATACACGTAGTTGTACCTTTCTTGAGAATGAAACATATAAGTCCAATGAATGGAGTATTACATTGTGAAACCGATGGTTAATAGTGGATGAATCAAAATACACGAATGAAGTAAAGCGGATAGCGATTGTTCCAAAGAAAAAAATGTGTAGAATTGCTCAAAAGTTCAACATAGATATGCCATTGTTGTTTTTGGTTTCTTCTTTTTCGATTTTAAGCAATGTTACCACATGAATAATAAGTAAATATACTTTATCATCCCATTTTATTACCGATATAAATGGTCAATTTGGGAACGTGAGTTTGAATTATACCTCTGTCTGATCCATATAGATATTCCATAAGCATTTTGATACTTTTTGAAGGTCCTTGCATATGAGTTAGCGTGTCATGTCCTTCATTACTCTAGGATATCATTTTGTTTGAAGGTGCTTGGTTGTTGTGATGCTCCTTTGTCATCCTTTTTGGCATTAGATAGATAGATGTGGGATGAGTGAATGTGACAAGTTTTTTTTCCTTGAACTCAACCACTTACATTTGTTTCATCAATATTTTTTTTTTATCAATAATTTGTTTCATCAATATTGCATTGCGTAACTCCTGTTTGAGATCATATAGGTCGGTCGTTTTTCACACCAAAAAAAATTCATAAAACAAAGAATTAACTTTTATTCTAGAAAATAGCGGTTAAGTCTGAGTGTCGATCCACAGGGACAATTGGGGTAAGCTACGATGATTTCGATTAATTTATAAATTAATTCTAAGAAACAATTGATTGATGTTTGGTTTTCGAAAACTATTAATTAAAGAAAATTGAAATTAAATTAGATGAAGAATATGAGAGAAAAATTCTAGGGTTTGGAATCCACCCCTACCGCGTAGCTATGCATTCACATAAATCGGGTTGCAATTTAAATCGATAAATAACTATTGCTAGGGCGTGCAATCCTATCAGCAGTCGACAAGAATATATTTGTGATTCTTAAAGGGCATAGACTATTCCATAGCACCGACCGTCTCACTGGCACGGTCAAGCCGCCCAACGGCACGATCCGTCTTAGGAGCATAATCTATCTCAGAACTCCAAGCACAACATTGAAAACAATTACTATATGAACGTGTATTTGAAATTGCAGCTACAAATACGCAACCGATTGAAAGAATAAAAACTATTTCATTAATTGAAAACTGTTTTGAACATATAATCTAATTCGAAACAAATCCCTAATTTATGCAAAATATAATGTTACTTGGAGCGGGGCTTCATCTTTTCGCTACACG
Organism: Vaccinium myrtillus; assembly: GCA_016920895.1. Lineage (NCBI taxonomy): Eukaryota > Viridiplantae > Streptophyta > Magnoliopsida > Ericales > Ericaceae > Vaccinium > Vaccinium myrtillus. Next base: position 19,997,224 of record CM029277.1, read on the forward strand.
AGGGTTTAGCTGGACATGTCAACTGTCAAAACAAACCACAGCCTCCGTTTTTCGATCACTAATCTAATTGCTTGGTCTCTTTATAAACTGTTATATATGTCTCCCCTCTTGTAAAGCCCAACCTACCTCCATTGTACCCTACGACCTTCGGTTTTTATTTCCTCTGATAGCATCCATATTACCTCTTCAAGGCAACCACTTGTTCCCACAAGCTTTCTTAACTCTCAATCAATAGATGGTCTGGCCCACTACAAACATCAAGCCAAGACAAACTCCACTTCCAGGTAATTAAAATTCCAATGTTACCCAATCCCTATTGAGTTTCTAATCAACCCCAATTTAGTGATGACTCCAATTTCGGACTTGGCTGAATCGAGTTCAATGCAATTGTTAGCCAGGCCCATCACTTCGATCGCGAGCTTTACTTTGACACCAAATAGAATTTAACTTTGCGCATTTTTTATATCAAAGCTTCTAAAAACTTACAATTACAAAAATAATGTATTAAACTCTAAGTAACAATATTTTTCAAAAAATAAAATAAAATAAATCCAAAGTAACAATGTTAACGGACCAAACAAAGATAATTAGAAGGCGCTAATGTGAACATTTTCGCATCTATCACATGTAGTTTTATTTGGAAAGCCTTCTTTGTCATATTTTCTATATCTTTGGGTAATTCAAACTTCGCTATTGGACGTTTGGCATCTTCTTGCTCAACATTGCCATTCATTATCCTCAGAGTATTTTGTACAGCAGTCCTTAAAAGGGATGTCAACTCTTCAATTATATATTTTCTAACCAGCAAAACAAATTTCATGTTAGTCACTCTCACTAAATGTTGCATACAATGTTAAAAAGCATGCTACATGAAGTGGTAGAATCAAGTCAACAAAACTAAAATACATGAGAGTATGAGACAACCCAATACAAATACAAGCATCAAGCGATAGTTAAACTAAAGAAAAATTCATGAAGTACCAAAGAAGAGAGGAACATACATAAAATTTTCTCTGCATCAAGGTCGCCCGTGAAGTAGGCCTATGGCTATAATGGATCAGATCCAATTCAAATCTAACTCGAAAAAAATTCGATCCGAATTTTAAATAAAAAAAATAACTGTCACTGCATCAGAACCAAATCCCAATAATTTTTGCCATCTCTCTCACACAGGCACATCGAGAAAATTGCAGCGACCACCACCCACTTCCGGCACCAGAGACGCCATCGACCAACCCGTAACTTTGACTCTCTATGTGCCTTGAGAAATCATTCACCCCATTTGTATCTCTCCTGTTAGTTTGATTTTAACCATGATCGCTCCCCTTTATGAATTTGGCCCGCGCATGCGGCACCCTAAAAAATTTTAACCATAATTACTGGATCAAGAATTTTTGGATGAAAATATAAAAAACAACGGCAAAAATAGTTTATATTTTCATCCAAAAAATCTTTACCCTATAGGCCAAGAATTTTTGGATGGAAACATAATTAATTTTGGATGAATTTCATCCAAAAATCCTTGGTCTAGTAATCATAGTAATCATGGTTAGTAATCATGGTTAAATTTTTTAATATTCATGGTAAAAATTAATTCCACCTTTTAACATAGCCCATGGTAAAAAACTCTCTGAAAGGACACAGTAAACATGGTAAATTTATCCTTCATAACAAGTTACATCATGGTATATAATCGACATTTCATGGTAAAAATAAAAAAAGATCAAAAATCATGGTAAAAAGATCAAAACAGTTGCTGCGTGAGCCTATATAGATAAGGAGTATATACACTCTCCCTGTACCTATAAACATGTTAATAATTATTGAATTAACATCTTGAATCATTGTAAAAAAAATGTCAAAAATCATTGACATGATTGTTAGTTTGATTTTAACCATGATCGCTCCCCTTTATGAATTTGGCCTGTGCACCCTAAAACAATTTAGCCATGATTACTGGATCAAAGATTTTTGGATGAAAAGATAAAAAACAGCGGCAAAAATAATTTATATTTTCATCCAAAAAATCTTTACCCTATAGGCCAAGAATTTTTGGATGGAAACATAATTAATTTTGGATGAATTTCATCCAAAATAATTTATGTTTTCATCCAAAATAATTTATATTTTCATCCAAAAAATATTTACCCTATTGTTTGGTTCTTTACTTCTTTACAATGGAAAATAATTGTGTGCGAGCGTGCCAGAGAGAGTTTTCAGTCTCCTCCCTCAGATTAACTTTGGAAAACCAATTTAATCTGGCGATTGTGTTGTAATGGTTCAATTACCTCAATTAAGAGTATTTTTCTTTCAAAGTGAAGAAATATAAACCAATATACTTAGGAAATCTAAGAACAACAAAGAAACAATATACTTTGATTAATGAATCCAAAGTAGACTTACTTCGAAATTGTCCTCAACTTCAAATAAAAGGTAACAAGAACTTCGAATAATTGATTGTTACAAAAACAATCAAGATATATTTCCTAAACTGTTTCCTAATCTACTTCCTTACCTACTTTGAACTGAGTCGAAATCCTAATTCTATTTGCCAATGAACAAACCAAGCATCATTCTTTGATAGCTGTTTGTTGAAGATTTGTCCGGGGGTTTTCATTCTTCAATTTCTTCTATTTCTAGGAACTGCTTGTGATTTGAACTTCCCGCTCAAAGAGTTTAAACTTGGCATGTTTCGAACGTCATCTTTTCACTTCAAATTGGCAGTTTCTTCCCTCCAACAGATCTGATCTTTGAATTTCTTTAATCTTCCTTTAGAAGCTTTAATTTGAATTTGCACGGTTGCTTAGACAACTCAACTGATTAAGTATAAAATAAATAACTGTCTTGCACGATGTGTTCCACGTGTCTTAACTATCAACTACCTCGTTTCATATGTTCACACGTGGAATTCATGCACTTAGCAGTTGAAATCATGGCTTTGAAGTCAACTTCTTATAATAGCTTCGACTTGTAACTGCCAATAACTGCTTTTCAAACTAATAACTAATACAACATCGTATTAATCCATCTGTAGTCTATTAATCCAGTGCTTCTTAATTAACATTAAGCTGCCAACGTTTGGTATTTCTTATTACGTGTCAATTAATTATTGGATTTGTTAATTTTATATGTAAACACCCACATGCCAAGAATTTTTGGATGGAAACATAATTAATTTTGGATGAAAACATACTTTTTAGTCCTTAATCTCCTAGTATATGTGATGACCCAAATTTGACTTTGGTGGTGCTTGACGTGTTACCGAGATGAGCCTGGAAAGGAGCTACAAATGATTTATGATTCGCTTTGATTTGCTATCGTCGATTAATTGTGCACATTTTCATGTCGAGCTATGTTTATTGTCCTCGTATTGCACATACTACCCAGCCCTTTAATATTTTTCAGGTGGTAAAGGCTAGAATCAGAGAATTCGGAGAATTAGCTTGAGATGCTACTTGCAGATGTCATATTTGTCATTTTGAGGATTTTAGAGCTACTGTAATTTTTGGAGCTTTGTTGTATAATTTTGAGGATATTTGGAAAGATTATTGATTTCGAGGTGTTTCAAATTCGGGTTGTCACAGTTGGTATTAGAGCGGGTCCCGACCGGAAATGTGAATTTCACATAGCTCGGGGTGAGATCCTAGGTATTATTTGAGGTTTATAGGATTTATCAGAGTTTAAGAATTACAAGGGAATTAGTGGGAACAATATTTTTGAGGCTATAGGAAAATATGAGTTTATAATAGAGTGCGCAGCGGAAGCGAAGTCGTGACTTTTGAGGTTATAAAAAAATAAGATTTATTAGAGTTCGCAGCAGAAGCCTAGTTATGATTTTTGAGGTTATTACGATGCCTAATATTTTGAGGTTATAGGGTCACTTTATTTTGAAGTCTTAGAGCTGGGTGATCAATATGAAAGGATGCTTATTTTGAGGTCCCGAGAACGGCAAATTTCGGGGACGAAAATTCTTAAGGTGTGGAGACTGTAACACCCCGAATTTTTATTGAAAGCAAATATAGTTGAATTACGTTTTTCCCTTATCTTTAAATAGAAAGTTGGAGCTTCTACTAGTATGTTATGAAAGATAAGATCTGATAGGCAATTTGCTACGTGTCTTGATTTGTAATGACTTAGCATGGGAGGCTACAAGGTGGAATGTGAGTAAGCCATGGACTTTAATTGAGTCGGTGAGTTTTGTGATGAGCTAGAATTATACTTGGATGACATTTATATAAGAGCAAGGAGTCCAGCTAATTCCCAAATCAGGGAATCAAGTGAGAGCCGAGAAAGAGTGACTTATGAGTGAAAGGAAACATTGGTTTCTTTTGGAGTTACAAAAAGAAAAAAACGCTTTGATTTAGTTTCTATAAAACCTGATGGCATGAGGGAGCTTGATCACAATGGGATTTTGATAGTTCACGGAGCCAGGTTTATGTACTCAACGGCCACGATCGTAATTTAAGGTACCGGGTAGTGTGCAATGCATTCCTAGCTAAATCTCTTTGCAAAGAGTGTTCTTTGACTCTCTCATATTTGTACTCTTTTTTATATCTAAGTTTATTGGCTCAGTTATTGTCACATCTTGTGCCGTGACACAGAGAAGATTTGGCTGAAAGCCATGGAGCAGATTGGTACACGTGCAAGCCCACCGGGTGAATGTGTCAGGAAATATGGTTGATTTCCTTGAGGGGGATCTAATGTACTTTTATATGGCCCGAAAGGGGGCACACGAATTTGACTTTGGTGGTGCTTGACGTGTTACCGAGATGAGCCTGGAAAGAGGCTGCAAATGATTTATGATTCGCTTTGATTTGCTATCGTCGATTAATTGTGCACATTTTCATGTCGAGCTATGTTTATTGTCCTGTATTGCACATACTACCCGGCCCTTTTATATTTTTCAGGTGGTAAAGGCTAGAATCAGAGAATTCGGAGAATTAGCTTGAGATGCTACTTGCAGATGTCGTATTTGTCATTTTGAGGATTTTAGAGCTATTGTAATTTTTGGAGCTTTGTTGTATAATTGTGAGGATATTTGGAAAGATTATTGATTTCGTGGTGTTTCAAATTCGGGTCGTCACCGTATATATATTTATATATACAATCAAGGGAAAAAATGGGTTTATTTGAATCTCGGGATGGAAACATAACTCTAAAAAGGTTCACGATGATTTTCTAATTTCAAGTGAGTAAAATGATGATTATTTAAGTGCCCCTTATTTAACTATTCAAAATTCAATCAGTTAAACCTTTTTTTTTCTTTAGCAAACGAAACTTATATTATAGGAGTACCAAATACTAACACATACATAAGCGTTAAAAGATATCCTTAGCAAGTTTATGAGGGACTCTCACCACTTGCATGGATGCCTTAGTTACAACAAAATATTGAAATTTACCAAATTATAAACTAATAACTTCTCTAATTCCATTAAATAAATCCACACTAGCCACATCCAAATCCCTTAAGCTGAGATAACCGAAATCGCATCCTAGTTTTTTTGCACCTGTTTGATATCGCATCCTAGTATATTTGCACCTGTTTGATATTGTTGTGAAAGCCCAACGCAACGCTTGCAAAACTGCCAAACCCTCCACCATCTCTGCAAATGCAGCCATCACCTTTGTATACTCTGATTCCCCAGAAAATACCTTCTTCAACACGCCAAGCAGCAATCTACCATTAGCTACTCCTTTCCAAGAAATTGGGGTGCTGCTCTGCCATCCGATTGTATTTTGGACAGTCAGGATGTATTTTCATTTTTTACTATTAAAAATAAATTAAATTAAATTAAAATTGCCAAACGCATCCGAGCCGTCCAAAACACAATCGGACAGCCGAGGGGTGCACAACACCATGTTCAAAACACAATCTGACGGCCGAAGGGTCAGCAAGTATTTTATTTTTTTATTTTATCTAAAATTACACTTCTTTTCACAGATGAGACTTAAACAAGAACCGAGCAGATTATAAATGTATAATAAATGAAGGTACATTAATGATTCTCATTTGTAAATATCATAATAGGTGAAAAGGTATGAAGTCATTTTTTCACGTAAAATGTAATGCGCTTATACAATTTGTAGATTTTTTTTTGGGGTAAATCAGCGTGAAAATAAAAGGGGCTAAACGAATATACAGCCTACAAGGGGCATACCACAGGAGGACAAAACAAAAGAAAGGAAAGAAAAGAAAACAAAACAAAATAGGCCAAGCGGCAACAAAAATTGAGGGCGGCCAAATGGCTACATGGGGAATATAAAAGGGACCTGCCTATACATGGTCTAATAAAACAAAAGCAAACTGCATAGCATCCAAAAGAGTTTCTAACCCATCTAGCAAGATGGACCAGAAACTCTTCAAAAGGGTGGGATTGAAATCCGTAAATGAAACCACAAAAGGATGATTGTGTGCGGCACGGTCCTGGACAAGGCCCAAGTACTCTTCAAAAGGGTGCCACCCGGTTTTGTTTGAGCCTTCAACTAGGACGGCCGAACTGAATTTGATCAAACCAGAGCTAAGTAACTAGCTACCACAACAATCTAGCTAACGTGAATCTTGGAGCAAAGCACACAACCCGCAAACGGGAGGACAACCCCCTCCCAAAGGGAATCACACGAGCCAAGGGACAGCCCCCCTAGGCTAGGCAAAAAACCATAACAAAAGACACGAAATAAATGTAGTAACCATGTTAGAGAACAACACATAGCCAAAGTAGCACTTGGGTAAATGGACTATTGAACTGAACCCAGAAACATTGGCCAGATCAAATGCAACAAAGCAAGATGTAGACGGTCCAGAAAATCCAGCCTGTTCAGACGTCCAAAAAATGCAGCATGTCCTGTAATTAGAATTCAACACTACATGATAATTCAATATGCATCCTACCCAGAATCAAGTAGCTCTCTGCTACGGTTCAGATTAGTAGCTAAATCAGCTCAAGATAAACAATAGTTGCAACAACAGGTGCTAGATGTGGATACAACAGTGTTGGAGGCAGTCCAGCAATTAGAGAAACTACCCGTAGCAAAAAATATATGTGTAGAGGCTCACCCTTCTTCTCCCTCAAAAGCTCACACTCCTTGCTCTCTCTAAGGATCCAATACACCCTCATCTAAGCCTCACCAAGCTCCCCCTCTAGTTATTACCTCCTCTCGCAAAGGGCTCAGTGGCACAAACACTCTCTCACTGGGCTCACAATCTGGTGGTGCACACAACTCAAAGTCCTTACCTATGCTACCACAGGGCTTAAGGGTTTAAGATATACCACCTGATACTAGAAGTAATAGCAGTCCTCTAATTGTGAACTTGTGAACCTTCAAGTCCTTGAATTGAAATGAATGGAACCTGGTAGCTTTAAATGTTGCAACCACCTCTGCTGAATATTGTAACCACCTCTGAGTGTGATGCCTTTGAACCTCTGCTGGATGTTGCAACCACCTTTGTGGCCTATACAATATGCAATGCAGTTAATATTTCACAATGAGATAGAGCATAATTGCAAAACATTACCCACTAAGATGCCATTTAGACGATATTGTGGTGCATTTGGGAGGTCCCCCAGTGACAACAGTTTGAGTCTGACCATTGAATAGATCTTACTCACAACAACAGGGACAGGGCATGCAACATTTTGGAATTTGCGTAGGTTCCTTTCTATCCAAATGTGGTATACTGAGGTTATAAAAACAAGTTTGGTAATGAGTGTTTTAATTGACTTGCCTTTGATTGTGGACATGTGGTCAATCCAGCTCATCCAAGACCTTGTAGGCCAAGAGACATTAATGAGACTGAGAATCTGTGCCCACACCTGGGAGGTGAAAGGACAGTTGAAGAACAAGTGATCGTGGCTCTCACTACCATTACAGAAACTGCAGCATGAGATTGCCTTGGTGCCAAACAAAACCAATCTATCCTCATTGTACAGTCTGTTCTGGATGGCAACCTAAGAGATTAGGCTGCATTTGGGTACATGTCTTGCATTTGGGTACATGTCCAGAGAACCATAAAGTCTTATGCCAATGGACTTTTGGGAAGTGAGACCTAAGGTGATTCCAAAGAGAAGAAATTGTAAATTCACCTTTGGTAGTGAGAGACCATTTGGGGTAGTCATCCTTGTCCCCCAAGGGGGGGATGAAGTTGGGCTTTTATCTCCATGAGTTCCAGGGTCTGAGTGATGGGGAAGGCCCAATGGGAGCCCTTAATAACAGCAGCCGCCTTAGAGTCTCTAGGAAGGCCAGAGTCATAGAAGACCCTAGTAGCAAATTTGTCAGCTAAAGGTCCCAAAGGGTGCCAATTATCAAACCACAAGAATGTGGAATTGCCATTGCCAATAGACTTTGAGGTGGGGATGGACAATTGGTCTAAGAGCAAGAAGTTTCCTCCATACCCAGGATGGATCACTAGGTATTTTGACTTCCCAAAAGCTCTTACCCTTTAGTAAGTATGATTTGACCCATTGGCACCACATAGATTGCTCCCTACCAGAGATGAGGAACCAGATATGTTTGGCCACAACAGCTTTATTCCATATTTGGATGGATTTAAGGCCAAGTCCTCCCTCCTGTTTGGGGGAGCACAAGTGTTCCCATGACACCTTAGCTCCAGATTTTTTGAGCTCAGGGCCAAACCAGAGAAAGGCCCTGAGTATGGCCTCAACCTCTTTGATGACTTTTTTAGGAAGTATAAAGAGGGATGACCAGTAGTCTGCATAGAAAAGAGCACATTCTTAATCAATTGCACTCTCCCAGCATAGGTTAAATCTCTGTTGGCCCAATTCTTAGTTCTAGCAGTGATTCTATCAATCACAGACTTACAATCACTATGTTTTAGCTTGGTGGACAATAGAGGGACACCAAGATATCTTACAGGCAATGAGCCCTCATTGAAGCCCAGTACTTGAAGTATGTCCCTCCTTGTAGAATGTTGAACTCAAGAGAAGAACACACTACTCTTCCCAGGACTAGGGGAGAGGCCAGATAGAGATTCAAATTCTTGGGGAGCTTTCTTTATGTGTGTGACAGAATTCAATTCACCTTTGCAGAAGATCATAAGATCATCTGAAAAGCACAAGTTGATGATTTTAGTTTTACTGCATCTCCAATGAAATTGGAAATCAGCAAGTTCTGCCTTTTCCTTAAGGATGCAAGTGAGAGCTTCCGTCACAATTACAAACAGGTAAGATGAGAGTGGATCCCCTTGCCTGAGCCCTCTACTACCCTTGATATATCTAGTGGCTTCACCATTGATATTAAGGGAATAATTGGCAGTAGTCACACATGCATGAAGCCAGCTAATCATTCTGGGATGGAAATTCATACTCTTAAGAATATCCCATAGAAATTCCCATCTGACATTATCATACGCTTTCATTATATCCACTTTCATAGCGCATCTAGGAGAGGGGGATGCCTTATAGTACCCTCTCATGAGCTCCTGGGTAAGAAAGATGTTGTCTGCAATTCTTCTACCCTTTACAAAACCAGATTGAACATAATCTATAAGAAGAGGCAGAGCAGCTTGAATCCTCTTGGCAAGGATTCTAGCAATGCACTTGTATATGATGTTGCAACAAGAGATATGCCTATAGTCACTAACCTTGGAAGGGTTAGGGATTTTAGGGGCAAGGGCTACAATGGTTGCATTGGTCTTGGCAAGCTTGCCATATTTAAAGAAGTTCTGCACTGCAGCAATAATATCATGTCCAATAATAGGCCAAGCCTCATGGAAAAACCTTGCATTATATCCATCAGGTCCAGGAGCCTACTTGGGATTAAGCTCCCAAATTGTGTCTTTGATTTCAGAATTTGTGATTTCCTAACTCATAGACATGCTCTGAACATCTGTCAGTTTTTTGTTGATTAGCTGATTAACTCTTTTAAAGCCATCATAAGAGGAGGTATGAGGCTTGCCAAGAAGGTTATTGTAGTATGTGGCAAAAGAGTCCTTGATGACAACCATATCATGTGTGATGGTTGAACCATCAAGGACAAGACTTGTGATTTTACTCCTATTTCTGTTATTGTTTACAGACTTGAAGAAAAAAGAGGTACATTGGTCCCCTAATTTCAACCATTGGATTCTAGATTTTTGTCTAGCAAGACTTTCCTCAGCTCTGGAGAGAGTAAGGAAATTCTTGAAGACATCCCTTTCCTCACTTTGTATGGCAGGGGAGGGATTAGTGCTCATTTTTAACTGTAGATCATCAAGGTGAGTTTTGGTCTTCAAAACTCTGTCAGAAATGTCACTATACTCCTTGATGTTCAGTTTCTTGAGTTCCACTTGAAGTAATCTCAGTCTCTCATATACACAGTACATAGGGTTTCCTAAAACAAAGTTTCTCCAAACTTTCTGAACAATAGGAAGAAACATTGGATGATCTGCAAGAAAATCAAAAAACCTAAATGGTTTGATGGCTGGTTTAGGTTTAGGAGTGATGTACACCACTGCAGGGGAGTGGTCAGATATCCCAGGGGTTGGGAAGAAAGCAGAAGAATAAGGATAGGTTTTAAGCCAATCCTCATTAACCAGAGCTCTATCAATCTTAGAAGAGACACGGTAAATCGAGAGGTACCGACGCCCATGGTACCGACGGCGCCGGGGACCCCGTTGTGGGTCTCAAACGGTCGATCCAATTTTTGAACGAAATGGGGTGATTTTGGATCGAGCACTTAGGAGCGTCCAATTGAGGTGATTCCCGCATGGGCCCCCTCGGAATTCAATTCTGGAGAGAATGGACGGCTCGGATCGACCGTTTGGGACCCACAATGGGTCCCCGGCGCCGTCGGTACTATTTGGTCGGTGCGGGTAGAAGAGTCCGAAGAGACATGATTAGGAGGTTGTTGTCTATTAGACCAAATAAGATGGCATCCAGAGAATCTCAAATCCTCAAGCCACTATGGTACAAACAGGAGTTGAATTCATCAACATATGAGGGGCACAGTGAAGTACCACCAGATTTTTCTCTGCTTGATCTAATGACATTAAAGTCCCCTAATACAACCCAGGGGGCGAGATTATTGAGACACAACAGGTCTCTCCACAGTTCTTGCCTCTCCTAGTGATCATTAGATCCATAGACAAATGTAGCATAGAACCCAAGATCCTCATGCAGAACCTTAACCTCACAATGTATGAACTGTTTGGACATGCCCAGGATTTGGACAGACAAAATGAGAGGGTCCCAACACACCACTATTCTCCCAGAGGGGGAGTGGTTGCAGTTATGTGCAAAAGACCAGTGGGGACTAACAAAATTCATTACCCTTTTAAGATTAGGTTCTTTTATTTTGTGCTCAAGTAAACCACACATGGATAGCTTATTATCATGCAAAAAGTTTTTGGCAGGCTTAAGGGAATCATTAAGACCCCGCAAATTCCAAAACCCAAAAGATACACATGCACTAGACATGGCATTATTTGACAAAAAAGGCATAGTAAAGAGTTTAGGTATTGCCCTGATTACGAAGTTTACGCTCTTTCTTCAATCTTTTCTTTCCGGAGCTGCTAGATTCTGAAAACCCCTGCCCTCCTGAATTAGTGATGGTGGAGTCTGCTTTGGTATAATGATGAGAGGGTTGCCCCCCAATCTGATCCTGAGTGAAGGGTAGTAACTCCTCTTTATCACGTATTGTCATCTCTTCATCTACTGTCTCACTGGATGTATCATCAGTTGAGAGGAGCAATTGGGTTTGGGGAACAATTGAGTTGGGTATGGGATGGTTTATTTGTAGTAAAGGGGTGTGTGGAGAGGGAATTTGGTGGCTGAGTGCTGGAAAATCCAGCAGAGAGCGAGCAACTAGGTTCCCCTGGCCAGAGGGCACCAAGGGATTCACAATTCCAATCTGAATACCTAACTGTGTTTGAAGGATTGAGGGGGAGATTTGGACTTCCTGACCCATTTTAGGAAGTCACCCATGTCCTGATTATCAGTCCTTGTTGATGTTGCTGTGAGCTTGCCTTTGCCAACCACAACCCATTCCTCCCCATAATTTGCTGGCTTGGGGACAGTTTTAGGGCCACAAGAGTGCCCAAAAACCTTACAGTTCTCACACTTGGGTGGGAGCCATTGGTATTCGACGCCTAACATTACGGAGCTAGTGTTGACTGAGATAGTTATATCGCTGGGTAGTTCATCTCCCGCATCTATTTCAACACAGATGCGAGCAAAGTCTAGCCTCTTCTTGCTTGTCGTGGCCTCATCAACATGGATGGGCTTGCCAATAGCACTTGCTATCTTACTAAACCCAACATGAGTCCAAAATTCTAGAGGCAATTTGTGCAGTTTGATCCAAATAGGTATGGTTGAGGGATGATTTTTACCTGGTACCAACATCCTTGTCCACTCCTTTAAAACAAGATATCTTCGTAAGAAGAAATAAGGGCCTCCTTCCAGTATTGCGAGCCTGGAAGCTTCGTCTTCAAACTCAAATAGGTAGCATGAACCTATTTGCTTAACAGTAAATTTGCCATGATCCTTCCAGACAACTCGAGCTGTGGCAGTGAGTAGGGGGATTGGCATTTTGCCATCCAGAAAATTGCCAATCAGACAATGTTTACCCAACCCATCATCTAGCTGAGTCTCATCGAAGCTAACATGTGTTTCCTTCCCTCTTTGAAACTCTGGACAGTGCTCTACTTTCAGTGAATTGGATGGTGCTTGAGTTTTGAAGAGGGAGGACCCGTTCTTTGCCTGGGTTTGGTTTGGATGCTTAGTTTCCTTTGAGTTTCCTCCTGCTTTAGATTCTGAAGGATGAGATGGTACCTGTTCATTCTGCACTGAGACATACTCCCCGTCAAGATCAAAGTTTGAGGGCAGATCTGTTCCTGCCTCTTGGAGTTGGATGAGGTGATCCTTGAATTTTGAGAAGCTGACGTTAACCCATGAACTTTGCATTTCACCCTCAATGGCTTTGACTAGTGAAGCCAGTTGAGTTGCACTATCCAAACGGTCCCCCGTCTCCTGAAACACTCTTTGAAGTTTACGGGAGGGACTAGGTCCAGAGTTGGAAGGGCTGTGGAGGCCAAATCGAAGCTCAGTAGCTGCAGTAGGTACCTCTGATGCTAGAGCTGAATCGCTGAAGTTAAGGATTTTGGGGTTAGGGTTTCCCGGCTGGTTGAGATTACGATCTGTGGGAATTGGATTGTGAGAGATGTGGTTAAGGGTACGGGATAGGGTAAATTTGGTGGGGGTGGAGTATGGATTGACTGGATTTTCAAGACCATTATGGATTTGCGCAACACTCGCTTCTGGGTTTGGGTCTGGATGTGATGGATTGAGGGTGTTGTTCGACCTAGGTTTAGATCGCAGTGGGTAAACATTGGATTGTACAAATCCTTATTTTGGTGAATCTTGGAGAGGAGGAGTAACCTCCGGAGAATCTGGAATATCATAACCCAAACCTGAAAACTTTTCAGGAGTGGCCATGGAAGACCTTGGAACCCTCGATTTTCAGGCTAGAACAGAACTTATACTTGATCGTGAGTTGATGATGCTTCTTTGTTTCATACGGACCTCGTGTGAATCAACTGTCTTGAGCCCTAAACCATCCGCCATTGTGATTGATCCATCTCCCATAGCTAGATCACGAAGAACTAGAACGAGGAGGACCAGATCGCACAAATTGCCTGGGGAGAGATGCTGACATCATCTATTCTAATATATAAAGGGGGAGAAGCTTTTTGGTGTGGAGTAGTTTTTGAGGCTGGCTTACAATTTTAAAATCCCAAAATACCCCTAATTCCAAATGAGAAACATTACATTACCCAATAACCATAAGGGCAAAAACGCCATGGGCAGTTTTACACGCCTAATTCCACGTAACTGCCATGGACAGTTTTACACCCCCACTTTTTCCAAACCGTCTCCTTCCACAACAAAACAGCCTTCTTCAGTTCTTTGTTTTACTTTTTTCTGAAAACAATAGTAATCCTACAGTCCTACATCATCTTTGGCCATGGTTTGATACTTTGATAAGGTCTCTCTCTCTCACCTCAAGAAAAAATATTTTCCCATTACTACAGGTATTTCTTCTCCTTAATTTTATTTATCATAGAGCTCCATCAAATGGTAAAGTAACTTCAGTTTACCAAATGATAGTAACGACCAGTTTACAAATCTTCTCCAAATTTGTTTCTCATTTAATCTATGTGTTTTGTTATCTATCATCATAATTTCCATAGTTTCGTTGTTTTCAAAACTTTGTCAAATCTCTTAGCACCCAAATTTAAGGGGGATTTAAACTTAGAACACCCCGTGAAGAAAAAGAAAAAAAAAACAAGGTTGTGAATTTTTTTTCTTCAAAAGCAATATGAAAATAGTGCTTAAAGTGAAAGAGTAAACGAATCGCTAATTAAGAAATTAATACTTCATACAATAGGGAGTCTCACTTTTTTTTGGGTTTATTAGTTTTCGTACTTTAAAAATTGTTACTGTGGTGTCCTCAAAATATCCGTAGAGCCTTCTCTAGTGATTCCAAACCCGAGTGAACGGCGAGCATGTGATGGCTAACCCTTCACGAGCTCCTGCACAAGCAACACCCATCGTTAGCACCAAACCTGGCCGGAATGTGGCCAGGGAAGGTACTCCGACGATCTAGTGAGAGATCGGAGAGGGAAGGTATTGAGAGAGTTAGTTTAGAGAGACAAAAGAGTTGTCGTGATTAGGGCCTCTTCGTTTCGTTTATATAGGCTTCCCAAGGACAGGGGCAGCCCAGTTGTAGACACCCCAATTTTAATCCAAGTGTTCCTTCATCATCGTGTCTCATTCGAGACTCGAACGACATAGGTCATGTCACCATCGGGTCGCCTCTTGATCAAGGCACCCCTGTTTGTCGCTCGAAAATCTGGCTAAGTATGGAAAATTAACTTTTTTGGGAAGTTTTGATTTGGCCAATAAAAAGTCCCGGTATTTGTTCCTTGGATTTTTCTAATCAAAATGGTATAATCGAAAGCTATTTTTGAGCAAGGCAAAGTCATCTTTCGCCCATTTTCTTCGGAGAAAAATGTGCCCGTTTTAGGTTTTGTACTAAAAATGGGGGGATGAGATTTTGATTGGATTGAGATATCAAAATTCTGACAATGTCATTGTTTCCGAAAGGGGGGTACTTCCTTATTTTCATAAATAAATTAAAGTAAAGATTACACAAAATAAGTCCCCAATGAGTAATCTTTAGGGGGGACTTCCTTATTTTGATTGTAATCTTTACTTATTCCGAAAGGGGGGTACTTCCTTATTTTGATTGTAATCTTTACTTAAGTTTGGTTTATGAAAATAAGTCCCCAATGATGAAAGAAATGTTCAGTGGTACCTTGGGATAACTGAGAACAGCTACTGTGAAACTTCAGAATTCTGGACAAAAATACCCCTATGGCACCTTTCCAAATCAAAAAATTACGTTTTAAGCCCTCTATGGCACCTTTCCAAAAATTACATTTCTTAGTCCTCAGTGACATTTTCCAATTCTAAGTCCTCGACGGCATTTTCCAATTTCAAAATTACGTTTTGAGTCCTCAAAGGCATTTTCCAAATCAAAAAATTACGTTTTGAGCCCTCAATGGCATTTTCCAAAAATTACGTTTTGAGTCCTCGATGATATTTTCCAATTCCAAAATTACGTCTTAAGTCCTCGACGGCATTTTCCAAATCCAAAATACGTCTTAAGTCCTCGACGGCATTTTCCAAATCCAAAAATACGTCTTAAGTCCTCGATGGCATTTTCCAATTCCAAAATTACGTTTTAAGTCCTTTACGGCATTTTCCAAAAATCAGAAATCATTTTAAGCCCTTTACGGCATTTTCCAAAATTCAGAGATCATGTTAAGTCCTCAACGGCACCTTCCCAAAATTAATGTTTTAAGTCCTTTACGGCATTTTCCAAAAATCAGAAATCGTTTTAAGTCCTTTACGGCATTTTCCAAAAATCAGAAATCATTTTAAGCCCTTTACGGCATTTTCCAAAATTCAGAGATCATGTTAAGTCCTCAACGGCACCTTCCCAAAATTAAAGTTTTAAGTCCTTTACGGCATTTTCCAAAAATCAGAAATCATTTTAAGCCCTTTACGGCATTTTCCAAAATTCAGAGATCATGTTAAGTCCTCAACGGCACCTTCCCAAAATTAAAGTTTTAAGTCCTTTACGGCATTTTCCAAAAATCAGAAACTATTTTAAGCCCTTTACGGCATTTTCCAAAATCCAAATTAAGTCCTCGACGGCATTTTCCAAAATCCAGAATTAAGTCCTCGACGGCATTTTCAAAAAATTAAGGCATTTTCTAAAATAAAATCCAAAATAAATAAGTAAGTCCTCGACGGCATTTTTAAAATCCAAAATTAAGTCCTCGACATTTTCAAAATCCAAAATTAAGTCCTCGACGGCATTTTCCAAAATCCAAAATTAAGTCCTCGACGGCATTTTCCAAAATCCAAAATTAAGTCCTCGACGGCATTTTCCAAAATCCAAAATTAAGTCCTCGACGGCATTTTCCAAATTCCAAAATTAAGTCCTCGACGGCATTTTCCAAAATCCAAAATTAAGTCCTCGACGGCATTTTCCAAATTCCAAAATTAAGTCCTCGACGGCATTTTCCAAAATCCAAAATTAAGTCCTCGACGGCATTTTCCAAAATCCAAAATTAAGTCCTCGACGGCATTTTCCAAAATCCAAAATTAAGTCCTCGACGGCATTTTCCAAAATCCAAATTAAGTCCTCTACGGCATTTTTCATTTTTCACAAATTACAAATTAAGTCCTCTACGGCATTTTTCATTTTTCACAAATTACAAATTAAGTCCTCCACGGCATTTTCCATTTTCCAAAATCCCAAATTAAGTCCTCCACGGCATTTTCCATAAAATTCAAAAAATTACAAATTAAGTCCTCGACGGCATTTTCCAAAATTACAAATTAAGTCCTCTACGGCATTTTCCACAAATTTCACAAATTACAAATTAAGTCCTCTACGGCATTTTTCATTTTTCACATATTACAAATTAAGTCCTCGACGGCATTTTCCAAAACCAAAATCCCAAATTAAGTCCTCAACGGCATTTTCTAAATTTCATGATTTCACGTTAAGTCCTCGACGGCATTAAGTCCTCTACGGCATTTCCATTTTTAATCTGTTTTCTCGCACTAGGAAGAGTAAAATTGAGATGTCTATATCTTTGACGCAACTTGCATCACAGAATGATGACTAAGTCTCGTCAAAGAGGGGCAACTGTAGACACCCCAATTTTAATCCAAGTGTTCCTTCATCATCGTGTCTCATTCGAGACTCGAACGACATAGGTCATGTCACCATCGGGTCGCCTCTTGATCAAGGCACCCCTGTTTGTCGCTCGAAAATCTGGCTAAGTATGGAAAATTAACTTTTTTGGGAAGTTTTGATTTGGCCAATAAAAAGTCCCGGTATTTGTTCCTTGGATTTTTCTAATCAAAATGGTATAATCGAAAGCTATTTTTGAGCAAGGCAAAGTCATCTTTCGCCCATTTTCTTCGGAGAAAAATGTGCCCGTTTTAGGTTTTGTACTAAAAATGGGGGGATGAGATTTTGATTGGATTGAGATATCAAATTTCTGACAATGTCATTGTTTCCGAAAGGGGGGTACTTCCTTATTTTCATAAATAAATTAAAGAAAAGATTACACAAAATTGTAATCTTTACTTAAGTTTGGTTTATGAAAATAAGTCCCCAATGATGAAAGAAATGTTCAGTGGTACCTTGGGATAACTGGGAACAGCTACTGTGAAACTTCAGAATTCTGGACAAAAATACCCCTAGCCGTACAGTTCACCATTCAAGCCGTACGGTTCACACTTCTCCGATTAAGCCGTGCGGTGTAATCACATGAACCGTGCGGCTAACCCTTTCAGAAATATTCGTTTTTTTTCTGCAGAAGCATCTCATCATTTTTTTGGCAGGAACTCGTACTCATTAATATTCCTTCTCCGGCTATATAAACCCTCCCCCTCTCCCATTCTGAAGAGACAACAACTCCAGTACCATTCCGGCGACACGCCGACGAATTTCCCGGTCACTTCCCCGTTCCAAATTCCGTCCAAACCTCCCCAGAAATTTCGAGCCTATTCCATCTCTTTTATTCAAAATCCCCTGTGATCCATCAGTACGTATCAGGTCCGTTTCCAAGGAGTTCAAACCCAGAATTTCTGAAGTTTTCAGAACTGTTCAAAGTTCCCGCGAAGGTACAATCGTGTTTCTAGAACCGAGCCCAAAACCTTGGTTCTTTGAGGGGATCCACACGGGTAGAGGATGGTTCCAGTAATCATTCCTAGGCTCGGGTGGCCATGTTTTTACTAAAATCAAATCTCTCGAATCCGTATCGGGCGATATTTTCGGTTATCGCAAGGTACGGTTCTTGCGAGGAGATACACTTCATTTATTACTTTTTTTTTTAGTATAAAAACATTTCAACAGAAGTTATTTTTATCAAAAAATTGGTTTTTACAAATAAAACTGAACTCCTGTTGAGAAAACAAAATTTTGAGAAAACCCTCAAAGAGTTAACCGTACGGTGTGTATAGGTGAACCGTACGGCATACCTATGTGAGCCGCGCGGCTAACCTTTGTCAATACGAAAATCCCTCTGTTTAGGCTCTGTCTTCTCGATTTTCTGCAGTTTACTCATTACATCTTTCTCCTTCTACTCTTCTAATATTACTATCAAACCCTTTGTTTAGTTTTATTTTCGTTATGGTTTTATTTACTTATTGTTATTTCTCACTATTTCTCTGCTTATGTGTCCACACTCTTTTTTCAATAAAATGTTTTCCAAAAACCCACAAAAATCTAGTAGAGACCGGGAATATCCCGGGCGAGCGGGGTGCTTTTCAATAAAACCTTCCCCGTTCGTAACCTGGCTTCCGAATCCAAGAATCATTTCGCAGATCAAATCTTTTCCAAAAACGGCACAAGAGTCATCAATTATTTTCAACGGTTTCTCGGGTACCAAAATCGCTTTCTAAGTAAATCCCGGGTGGCGACTCATTTTCCATCAACTTTATATTTCTAAACCGAAGAGCCGCATGGATCAACCGTCCACACCAGTCATTTCGGCTCAGGTGACGTCACCGAGCGTCACGAATCGGCCTCACGAGTATTACATTCTTGTATCCCCCAATACGGCTGTGACATGTGGCATAACCGTTCGGCGCAACTCACGCTGATGCGAAAACAGCTGTGACGTGCACATGGGCTTTCCCCAGTTTGTTACGAGCGTTAACTGCCTCGGATGACGTCGTAGAGGACGTCACCGAGATCTCGGAACATCCTTCCGAGCCATCTCGGGTGAGACCTATCTCGGATGAGCCGTCCGGTCCATGGTTTTCCGGCCGAGACACCGATTTGTCTCGGACGGGCCTGGTTCGGTTGGCCCAAGGTATTTTGTTCCTTGGCTGGCCTGGAGATCTTTTTGGGCCCAAACCCTGTTGGGCTCATCAACCGAGCCCCATTTGAGTTGCTAGATTTCGGCCCACTACAATAGCCCCTCAACTTCTTCCGAGCCTCTTTGTTCCGAGAAAGGAGTTGACTGTTCCTGTTTGGGCCGCTGCAATATCCCCTGGCATACGTGGAGCGTATCCGAGAAGACCAAATTTCTTCCGTTGTGTTTCTTTTCTCCGAGCCCCGGTCTTGTTTACTTCGTGGATCTCCTCGGATTATGACACGTGGTGATTGCGTGTTGGCCGAGATTCAAGCACGAGGATCGGGGTTTAGATGTGAAAGGGCACGCCCATGTGAAACGGCAGAGGATAACCTAGCACGTCTCAATCAAGGACACGTGTCAAAACGCCCGTCGCGCCATCAGTTGCTGCCTCGTTTCCCGCGCTGGCATTCAAACCCTTGCTCCCCTATAAAAGTAGGAGATCTAGAGAGAGAGACGTTTGCTTTCATTCCCTCCCTTCGCACGCGAAACTTCTGTGATTCTGTCTTCTCCGGCGGAATCGAGATTTGAGTTCATCAACCATTACGCCGCCGTTCGTCCGTCGTGTTCTACCACTTCTTCAGCCCTCAACTGGTGGAGACCACCACGCCTGCAAACATCCGCCGCCGTCGTCTTCACTTTTTTCCGGCGTCTCTTGAGGTAAGAAAAACTCGTTGATTTTTTTTTCTTTTTTTCTTTTTTCTCATTTAATCGTTAATTTCGCCATCATTTTGCTGTTTTATGTTGATTAATAGAATCTAAGTTTAGTAGAAAGCGGTTTCCTTTGGTGATCTGTTGAGAGATTGTTGAAGTCATGATGAACAGTGAACTCAAACGTTCAACTGTTCATCGTGTTCTTCGTTATAACAATCTTCGTGACTTTTCGAGTCACTTTTTGATCCTTCAACCCTCAGGTTTTAAGATTCAGTTTTGTTTGTCAACCGAGGCAAAAACCGAGACAAGAGATCCGAACCTTGGCCGAGTTTGAAACCCGAGCCATCAGTAGCCCTCCCCTTGCCTAGGATTTCTGAGGAGCACAGATTGTGCCTAGGTTGATTAGGGTTTTTGGCTCGGGATTAATCCGAGCCAATGTAGCCAATTAGTAATCTCCACAGAAGCTTGTAGATCACTATCAGTTATATGGCTAACTGTTGTTCACCCGTGCACTTTTCAGGTTCGAAAATCCTGGAGCCCATAGTGTTGTCATTCGGCAGTTCGAACCGATCGGGTTCCACCGCGTCCCCCATACACAGTCCTGAGGCCTACGGTTACCGACTCTGGCAAGCGGTAAACGATCCTGACGTCGGAATGGCCTCGGCTGATATAGGCCCAGTAGACGATGAGTTCAACCCCCTTAACCCTATCAACGCCCACTTCGCCCCTCGGTCCGGTAGTGAGGGTTCGGTGAATCAGAGAGAGCTAAGCAGCGACCATACCGACTCAGTAAATCTCGGGGAAGGGAGAGACGGCAACGGTGCCTCGGCTCAGATCCCAGATGTTCAAATCATAGAAGTTGTTCAGCGAGGGGCGGACAACTCTGGGTCGGTGTACGAGCCGTCGACTGAAGGCCCATCACTCAAACCTGTTGCCAACGCTCCTATTGGGACCCATGCTTCCGAGGTCCAGCCCCGAGAAGCTCGTCGTTCCAAGGCGAAGCCATCTGAGAAAGAGCCCAATCCGTACCTCCACTTCTTCAGCGGGGAGCCAGGGGAGTATGAGACTTTTTGCGAAGAGTATAATATCCCGAGCGACGTGGAGATTCGCTTGGTCCCTCAGGATCAAATCACATTCTCCGAGGACCACATTACTCTTCCCCTCATAACGATCACCGAGGGGGGAGTTCGATTCCCGATGAATCTCCTGCTACGTCAGTTCTTGTATGAATACAAGCTCTCCCCTAGATTCCTTGCCGTAAATTCCTTCCGCATCATTAATGGTGTCTATGTGCTCCGGGAGAGGTTCGGGTTTATCTTCAACGTTTCCGACCTTATCGGCGTTTACAATGTATCTCGGACCAGTCCGGGGGGGCGTAGATTCTTGTCCCTTCGGAGCATTCCAAAGGCACCCCGAGACTACCTGTTCGATCACCTCCCGGACTTTGACCGCGGAGCTAACGACTTCGTGGAAATACGGGGCAATTTCGAGTTCGGTCCCAATGATGAGGATCTTTATCCCGTCCCTCGGCAGGACACATTAATAGGTTTAGATTACTTTACTTTTTATCTCGTTTGCATATTCTGTGGTTTGAACTGTACTCACCGGGTTCTATCTGTCTTGCAGAACCGTCCCCGATCTCTGCTCGGTTGATCAAAGCAAAAAATGATGACAACATCAGAGCTGCCTATGACGTTCCAAGGGAGGAGAGGTACGCTCATGTCCTGTTAGGCTACGAGCCCACTTACACTTCGTATCTCCAAAAAAGGAGGAAGAAGTCTCAAGAGGAGCTTGCAGCTGAGCAGGCTGGTCCGAGCAGAAAGAGAAAAAGATCATCTTACAAGGGTAAGTCTGTTGAGGCGATTGAGTTGAGCTCGGAAACCGAGGTTGATCTTCACAGGACCCGAATTCAGGACTTGGCTGGGAGGATCAGAGAGCCCCTCGAGGAGGAGTTCGAGGAAGGAGAAAGAGAAGAGATGGGGGGTGATCTCGGTAGTCTCCCGAGCCTTATTCCGAGCAAGAGGCTGAAGAAGTCCGCCACTCCATCTTCTAAGGGCGCACCATTTCAGGTAAAGCGAGCCCCGGTCACTACCGAGACTGACACAGCCGAGCTCAAGAAACAGAAGCTCGCTATAGGGTCAGGCTCCGGGAAGGACTTGCGAAAGGAAAAGACTGTTGTTGACAAAAATTCCCCCGAGAAGGCTCATAACGAGAAAGATGCCCCCCGAAGGATTCGAATGCTGAAACCTCCTCTCCAATTCCTTTCATTTTTGCCCCTCAGACCAGACAAGGACAGCCTGTGCTACTAACCGACAGTGTCCGAGCCAATCCAAGGCTCGGTCTCCCCGTACTTCAAGGGGTGTGCCTTCCCGAAGATATGAAGCATCTTCCCAACGACCTCGAAGGCAACATCGTGGATATGTTCTCGCACCTGACTCTGGTAAGCCTTTTGACGTGAGGTTAACTCTTTCTTCATCCTTATATCTTGCTCATTGTTATGTTCTGTTTTTAGGCTAACCAATCCATTCTCGGCTACCACCAAAAAGTGGTGAATCTCTCCTCTTCTTTCAACAACCTGAAGCTGAAGTATAGGGAATCTCTCTCGAAGAAGAAAGAGGCCGAGAATGAACTGGCGGCCGCGAAGCTCCAGCTCTCGGAATTGGATGAGGTGAAGAAGCAACTCTCTGACTTGGATGATTTGAAGGGGCAGGTGAAAAAGTTGCAGCAAAAGTTGTCCGAGGAAGAAGAGAGGTCGAAAAAGGCAGTTAGCGTTGCGCACTCGGCTGGTTTTTAGGAGGCGAAGGAAAAAATTGTGGAGCATTATCAAGGTCAAGTGGCCGAGATCAAGAATATGGGCTTTCGGAGGGGTGCCAAGATTTATTACTTCAAGGGAGTAGCCAAGGGGTACGAGCTCGGATTGGAAGCTGGCAGCATTCTCGCTGAATTTGCTCTCCGAGCTATTCCTGAGGTTGAAATCCCCAAAATCGAAATCCCTTCGGAGGAAGAGGAAGACGGTGAAGAAGAGGAAGTTGCTGAGAACGCCGAAAAGGGCGCAGAAGAAAATGCCGAGAATGGTACCGAAGCTGCCAATCAGGAGCTCGGAAAGGATGATTGAATCCGAATTTCTCTTTTTAATTTTCCTAGGCAATATCTTTCCCCTCGAACTATTTCTTGTTTTGTCTTGCTCACGGCTCGGTGGAATTTTATGCCGAGCCGTTCGTGATTTTTGGCACAATACTTCTCTTCTCCCCCAAACAATTTCTTGTTTTTGAAACGGCTCGGTGGAATTTTATGCCAAGTCGTTTATTATGATTGAATGAATGGGATGTTTGTCTTTGTTTCTTCTGTTTGCATCTTGTTGAATGAGTGTTTCCGAGATATTATAGTAATACCCCCATTCGTCTCGGCTTAGGGCAAATAAATACCCCTGGCCTAAGTTGAGATGAATGTTTTAAGAAATTTTGCTAAGGCATGCAAAAATATCCGAAGCAATTGACAGATCTTCTCGGATATATTGCCGAGTCAATTGAATGTTCATAATTAAGACTTAATTGGGAAAATTTTCACAAGTGTTGTATCCGAGAGTGATATCAGTGATTTGATTTGGAATATAGAACATGTCTCGGTTTGTTTGCTCGAAAAACTGAGTCAATTGTCTAACTTAGGAATATAAGTTATCATTGAAACAATACCCCTAAAAAAGAGGTTATTTTGCTCGGTTAACTTAATGGATACGCCCGCGAAGGAGGGTATGTTCGGTTGATGAAACCGAGTTCATAGTAATCAATTTAACCAGCTCGGTCATGACACCGAGATATTGATATTAGTACCACCGAATAGGTGTATTATTTTGGTTAAATCGAGTGATCTCGAGATTAGCTCGGTTGACATCGACAGGTCGTATGGGATAGCCCATATGTTTCATGTGCCTTGGCCGAAGCCATTGGGTATAAATACCGAGACACGATTAAGAAGACAACAATTGAGATCAAAAAAAGGCTTTTCATTGATAAACTTCCGAGAAAGTGATACATCAAAAATTCTTCATAATTGCTCTAAGTCTGAAACTCATCATCCGAGAGTAGTAC
This sequence comes from Vaccinium myrtillus, assembly GCA_016920895.1. Classification (NCBI taxonomy): domain Eukaryota; kingdom Viridiplantae; phylum Streptophyta; class Magnoliopsida; order Ericales; family Ericaceae; genus Vaccinium; species Vaccinium myrtillus. The sequence continues at coordinate 20,021,407 of CM029277.1, forward strand.
CTTTAAGCATAATATTTTCTCAAATTATAAGCATTCCAAGGCTTGTCCACGAGCTTCCCGTCCATGTCTTCAATCTGATAAGCTCCTTTCCCAACCTTCTTAACGACTCAGTAGGGACCGTCCCAATTGGGCATCAACTTCTTTTTCTTGTTTTTGTCCGTAACCTTCTTGAGAACCAGGTCATCCGGGCAGAACGTGCTCAACCGAACCGTTTTGTTATAACCCTTAGCAACCTCCTGTTGATAAGCCGCCAATTTTACCCGAGCGGCGTCCCGTTTTTCCTCGGCGAGATCCAAGTCGTTGCTTAAAGCCGTGTCATTGGTTGTTTCATCGAAGTACTCGGTTCGGATTGTCGGTAACCCCTTTTGGATAGGTATAACAGCTTTAATGCCGTAGGCTAGGGAATACAGAGTCTGACCAGTAAAGCGTCTCGGTGTAGTTCTGAAAGCCCAGAGGACGTGTGGTAGCTCTTTAGCCCATTTTCCTCTTTTAGCAGTTAGCCTGCGCTTAAGACCAGCCGCGACTGTCTTGTTAGACGCCTCGGCCTGGCCGTAACCTTGAGGATAAACAAGCGTGGAGTTGAAGAAGCGTACACTGAGCTTGTCGCATACTTCTTTCATTTGTTTTCCCGTAAATTGCTTCCCGTTATCCGAGACGATCGCATACGGAACTCCATACCGAGAGATGATGTTCTGCCACAGAAAACTTTTCACATTCGCCTCGGTAATGAAAACCAGAGGCTCGGCTTCCACCCATGTAGAAAAATAATCTGTAGCAGTTATAAGATAGCGAAATCCTCCCGAGGCAAGTGGTAGTTCCCCGACGATGTCCAGACCCCATTGGGCAAAGGGCCATGGACTGGTGATCGGTTGGAGGTCCTCGGTGGGCTGGTGAATCATTGGTTTGAACAGTTGGCACCTGTGGCATTTCCGAACAAATTCTTCAGCATCTTCCTTCATCTTGGGCCACCAATACCCCTGGGTAATTGCTCAGTGGGTAATAGAACGTCCACCCGAGTGGCAGCCTCCACTGCCCGCATGAAGTTCGTGGAGTATTGAATGGACTTGGTTCTGATGGACCACCATGAGGTACGGTCCAGTCCGAGAACGTCTGTAGAGAGAGCCCGTTGGTGAGAGCCAATAGTTTGTAGTCTTGCATCTAATCCTATGGGATTTCTCGTCGGTCTTTGGGAAGCTTGTCGTCTCGGAGGTAAATAACCAGCTCATCCATCCAGCTTGGTCCAAGCTCGATGTTCAAAATTTGCACCCGAGGTGGTTCGAAGCTCGGAGCTGAGATCGTTCCGAAGGAGATGGTTCTTTGTTCGGAGGCTTTGCATGATGAGGCTAATCCAGCGAGTGCGTTAGCGTGGGCGTTGTGCTCTCGGCCCACCTGGTGTACTTCGATTTCTTCAAACTGCTCGGTTAGACTTCTTGCTATGCTAAGATACCTAGCCATCCTTTCGTCCTTAGCATCATATTCTCCGTTGAACTGGTTCACAACGAGTTGAGAGTCGCTATAAACCATTAGGGTCTTCACGTCCATTGCTTCGGCTAGCCGAAGGCCAGCGATCAGGGCTTCGTACTCGGCCTCGTTGTTAGAGGCTGGGAAATCAATTGTGATTGCGTTCTCGGGAATAACGCCCTCGGGGGAAACTAGTACGACACCTGCTCCAGCTCCTCGCTGGTTTGAAGCTTCGTCCACGTGCAGCTTCCAAGCATTACCGTGGAACATATGCCAAGTGGAGAAAGGCACGGTTGCTTGTTCTTTATACGCGCTCTGACTCGGTTCTCCTTCCGAGAGAGGTTGTTGCGCTAGTTCAGCTATGTTAGCTTCTTTGTTTGATTATTCGTCCGAGACATTATTGGTCACATCTTCAATTGCTACGGGTGCGTTAGGGTCTTCGGTTGGTTGCTCGGGTAGGGATGGGTTGGGTTCTTCTTTCCTTTGTTTTTCTTCTCCTGGTGTTAGCTCGGCTATGAAGTCAGCTAACACCTGCGCCTTTATAGCTGTTCTTGGCCGATATTGGATGTCAATGTAACACCCCGGGTAAAAATCAAATATTTTATGCGTTTTCACATGATGCTAGCGGATTCATTGGTATGCTTTTAGATGTGGGAGTGTGTTTAATATTATTGGGCGAGAGTATTCTTGGATAGGTAGTGTGGTTACACCCAATAATTTTCCTATGAGTGGTGCATTATTGGTGGGCAAAGGCTGAATTATTGAAAGAAAAAAAAAAGAAGAAGTTGGACGTGGTAGGCAAGAGGGGATGGTCCTCTTCACTTTCATTTATCACTTGTGGAAAAATTGGATGCATGACTGCATGAGACACCTCATCCCTTGTAGACTCCAAATCAATACCAAGTCTCCCACCAAGTCAATTGGGTGACTCTAAGTCAATGGGGAAGATTTTTATTTCCCCACTTCCTCTGCCAACAATCAGAGAAGAGAGAGGGAGGGCTGTAGAAAGAAGAAGAACAAGAAGGAAGAAGAAGGGGAGAGACGAGAAACCGAGAAAAATTGGGGAAAACCCAAAATTAAGGTACGGATTGAAGTTTAATTTTCCGAAATTCTTAAGTTATGTTGTTCATATACAAGTTAATTTGGTATTTTGCATCTCATAAGAGTGATTTGGGGTTTACTTTTACAAAATTCGTGGAAGGGAGTAGAAGTTCAATGACTGGTTTTATGAAAAATCAAATCTGCCATGGTTTGTGGCGAATTTTAAGACATGGTTCCTAAAGTTGGAAATTTATGAGATTTTTACAGTAGCTACCCATGGAAGTTATTTATGTTGCGTAAAAATTTCGGGGTTTAATTTGAAGTACAGAAAATATGAAAATTCGTGAACCAATCTGCTGTCAGGTTCGTGCTTGTACAAACAGCACTGACATATCTTGGGAAAATGGTTATAACTTCTAGCTCGGGTATTCGATTGGTACACCGTCTTTTGATTCTGAAACTAGACTCGTATACCTTTGAAATGATGTATGGGTTGTGCCTTAATTTCTTCCTGAGAATAGCAGTTTTTAATTTGAAGTTGGAGAAAATCTGATTTGGGGAAATTTTCAGCAAGTTCTGGATCAGTTTGACGGTTGATTAAAAATAGTTGAAGAGCTCAGAAAATTCTGAATTTTTGATATGATGATTATGTATGAGTTTAGAGATTGTGGTAAAACTTTCGTGGAAAACGGACAAGTAGATTAATTCTGAAATTTCGTGGAGTGCAGCACTGTTGGGTCGTAGGATGCATTTTCATGCATTTCACTTGTACTTGGGCATAAATTTTGGTAGATAGCCTTATGGGTGTTGTATAATTGGTATTATAGGTGATGATGTTGTAAGGATGGTCGTGGTTACGCCTCTGGTGCGTAGAGGTTAAGTCGATAGCGAAGTTGGTTCTGTTGTGACAGGTGAGAATGTACAGCTTCTATAATAAATAGAAATGTGCGGTGTTTTCCAATGTGTTGTGTTTTCAAATGTGTTGTGTTATTATTACTGTTTTGAAAACTCTCTCCTTATGTTTTGTTTGTATATTTTAGAAGTATTGTGTTTGGATGGATTAAATGAATTTAGTGATGGATCAAATGATTTTTGGGTGGGTGGAAAGAGAATGTTTTATGCCTCTTGTGCCAATGTTTAGTTTGCAAGGTTGGCAACTTGCATTCGTGGGCTGTGCCATCTGGCTGTGTGCCAGCATTTTAGCCAAAAAGTTGCAAGGTTGGCATCTTGTAGCGTGGGCTGTGCCAATATTTTTAGTTTGCAAGGTTGGCAACTTGCATTCGTGGGCTGTGCCAAATGTGAGCAGTGCAAGCTTAGTTCTTGCTTTCTGTGTGGATTGCACCTACCATTGGTGATAAAGAATGGCCCTCATCACCGCCACTATATGTGAGCCTGTGAGCGAGGTAACGGTACCGTCTTAACTCCCGGTCGTGAGGTAGACGACTCGTTGGCACATTGGGTAAATTGATATAATATTATTTTATACTGTGAAAGAAAATGTGAAATATTTTGCAAAACTTGCAGAGGTGTGTTGATGAAATGGGCCGGTGGGCCGTGTTTTTTAGATGAGCCGATAGGCTGTGTTTTTTAGATGAGCCGATCGGCTGTGTTTTTTTGATGGGCCGGTGGGCCATGTTTTGAGATGAGCTGGTGGGCTGCATTTTTTTAAAAATAAATATGGTGGGCTGTGTTTTTGAGATAAAAGTGTGGGTGGGATGCTTAAAATTGTGATCCATCTAAATTGTTTAAGCAAATGTGTTGGTGTGTTGTTTATGCTTCGGTCCATCTAAATACTTATCATTTCCATTTATTATGTTGCTAAGGTACATTCTCCTGTAACCTTTTTGGTTGCAGATTTTCAGTTGAGCTAGACGTTGGTCCACTACAGTGCCAGAGTGTCCGTCAAGTGTTCCTAGAGGTTGTGTTTTGTGGTTTTCTTAGTCAGAGAGTATTGTGGATAAACAGTATTTTGTGAGGTTGGTGTGGTTGAATATACGTCAAATACTTTGACTGTACAGTTGTTGAAAAGGTGTGAACACCTGTTTTACTTATGACAATGGAGTTTTGGTGTAATATTATCCTTTGACTGCTTCCGTTGCGAGTTTGAGGTTGAGGTTGAGCTTTGTACGATATTTTTGTGAGAAGCCTAAAAGGCGTACGGGTGGTGACAGATGTCCTGTCACTTTGTGCAGGTTATATCCTGCCAGAGTGGGGTGTAACAGTCAAAGCTGGCCATTTCACATGACCACTTCGAGATCCGTGTCGAGAGATCAGCTCTTCGGAAAATTGCCTTCAGAGGGTACTCGGTCAGAACAATGACTGTGTGAGCCTGGAAATATGGAAGTAGCTTCCGAGATGTTGTGACGAGAGCAAAGGCCACATTTTCAAGAGGGAGATATCTTGTCTCGGCTCCCGTCAAGGTCTTGCTTGCGTAGTACACAGGTCGATGCTCGGTTCCCTCAGCTCGGACAAGAACCGAGCTGACCGCGTGTGGGGACACTGAAAGGTAGATGAACAGGTCTTCATTTTCCCGAGGTGTCTCCAGTAACGGTAGCTCGGTTAGATAGGTCTTCAGGTGTTGCAGAGCTTTTTCACATTCTTCTGTCCACTGGAATTTCCTCTTGCTCGTCTTGATCGATTGAAAGAGAGGGCGGCATACGTCAGCCGAGCGGCTTATGAAGCGGTTGAGAGCTGCTACCATCCCTGTAAGCCTTTGAACTTCCTTGATCGTGCTCGGTGAAACGAGCTGTTGTATGGCCGTTACTTGACTCGGATCTGCTTCAATACCCCTTCTTGTTACCAAGTGGCCTAGGAATTTTCCTGACCCAACCCCGAAAGAGCACTTCTTGACATTGAGCTTTAGGCCATGCTGCTTCAGCACCGTGAACATCTTGCTGAGATCTGCAATGTGGCTTCCTTCCTGCACGCTTTTCACCACCATGTCATCGATGGATGCTTCCATCGTGTCCCCGAGCTGATCTTTGAACATCCGAGACACCATCTGTTGGAAGGTGGCCCCGGCGTTCTTCAGCCCGAAGGGCATGACTCGGTAGCAATAGAGACCTCTTGGTTTGATAAAAGCGGTTTTCTTCATGTCTTTTGTGTCCATAAAAACTTGGTGGTAGCCCCTATATGCATCCATAAAGCTCAGTCGAGCGTGTCCTGCCGTAGCGTCCACGAGTTGGTCTATCCGAGGGACTGGGAAACAGTCCTTCGGACATGCGTCATTGAGGTTCGTGTAGTCTACGCAGACCCTTAGCTTACCGTTCTTCTTTGGGACCACCACCGTGTTCGCCAGCCAAGTAGGGTATTGGACCTCCTGGATTGCTTGGGCTTCCAATAGTTTGTCAACCTCCGACTAGACCGCCTCGGCATGAATAGCGGAAGACCTTCTCGGCTTCTGAATAACTGGGCCTTTAAGTGGGTCAACATTAAGCTTATGTTTGAGGAAGCTCGGATCAACCCCAGGCATCTCGTACGGTGTCCAAGCAAACACTTTCATGTTTGCCTTGAGAAATGTCACCATCTCCTCCTTATCGACCTCGGTTAGTGAGGATCCGATTAGAAAGAAACGGCTTCCATCCTCATTGATTGGGACTGTAAGGAGATCTTCTACAGATTTTGCCTCGGCGGGTCTCCCGACATCTTCCAAAACCGGCGCGTCTGGTATCTCCACCCATTGCACCTGTTTCGATTTCTTTTTCTCCTTTCTGCCCACGATTGAAATGTAGCATTTCTTGGCAGCTATCTGATCACCTTTTATATCTTCTTGCTTCCCTTTTGCCCCAATAAACCGGAGCACCTGGTGGTACGTTGATGCCACGGCTTTCATCGCGTGGAGCCAGTTTCTTCCCAGTATGATATTGTAGGGGCTTGGGGAATTCACAACAATGAAATCCACTTGTTGGGTTTCCAAGCCAGTGATGACGGGAAGAGTGATTGTGCCGAGCGGATACACTGGTGTACCACTGAAGCCGACGAGAGGGATCTCGGATGGTTTAAGATCCTTGCTGGTGAATCCGAACCGTTTAAATAATGAGTAGTACATTACCTCGGCAGCGCTCCCTTGGTCCACCAAAATCCGTTCCACCATGGTCTTCCCCACTTTGAGCGTAATGACGAGGGCGTCATTGTGAGGGAACTGAATTCCTTCCAGATCCTTCTCGGTGAACGTGATTGCCCACTGAGACTCCTTAGTTGGGAGGCGGCGTTTCGGTTGCTGTTTAACCAAGAGCACCTCCAATGCTTTGGTAGCTTGCTCGATTTCCCTAAATACCCGAGCCTCCATCACTCTTGTAACCGGACCGTGGATCACATGCATCACCACCACGACCTCCTGGGCGCCCCCTCCTGCCACTGCTCCCTGGCCCTGCGCCCGAGCCAAGGTCTTATCCTGGTCGATGTAAGCGTCCAGGTTTCCTGCCGAGACGAGGGTTTCCAAATACGCCTTGAACGGTCTGCAAGAGGTCGTGTAGTGACCTTGTTCTCGGTGGTAGGTGCAATAGACCTTTCTATCCTTAGTCTTATCTTGAGTTCCCATCTTGTGGTCCGGCCAGTGAAAGAACCCTTCATTCTCAATCTTTCGTAGGATGTATATTGGCTCGGTGAATACTGTGCGCTCGGCTACAAAGTCGCTTGCCTTTGGGAGTCTCTTTGTTGCGTCCGCTTTAATAGTGTTTACTGCCTTCTTCTGATTACCCGAGACATGGATAACCCTTGGAACGGAGGAGGAGGTTGGAGCATCACGCTCGGTTAAGAGTTCCTCAAGCTCGATATATTTGTTTATCCGTTCCATCAGGTCGTCCATGTTCTTTGGTGGGTCTAACATCAGATCTGTGAAGACAGGGCTCTTGCTCTCCAAGCCATGCTTAAAATGTGTTGCAGCAAGGGTATGATCACAACCCTGGACTTGGTGGAACATCTCCCAATACCTAGCATCGTACTGGCGCAGTGTTTCATCCGGGCGCTTCCTTAGACCGAGGAGAGAGTCTACCTCCTTTTTCTATATGTTACTTGTTACGAACAGAGACAAGAAAGCCCTCTCCAGAGCCTCGTAGCTTCCGATGGATCCTTCGTCGAGCTTGTTGAACCATAGGGACCCGAGAGTCCCTAGGCTTGTGGGGAACACCTTGCACATGATGGCTTGATCCGAGGTGTATAGGTTGATAATCTGCCTGAAGTATATAAGGTGGTTGTACGCGTCCGTGAGGGCGTCGTAACGGTTGAACTTCGGGAGCGTGAATCCAGCTGGCAACGTTGCCGAGGTGATCTCCTTTGTGAAAGGCGATTTTGCCAACTGTTTCAATCGTTCATCGACGCTCGGCAAAGGAGGGAGAGATGAGAGAGGAGGAAGGGACGGTATAGTAAACCCGTCACTGGTACGGGAGCGCTTCTCGGTATAAGTACGGTGGTGCTCATCGTGACAGCGCTCGTGGCGATGCTCGTGGTGACGAGTTTGCTCCCGGGGTTCTTTCTCCTTTCTTTTCCCGCCAACGTCGTCACGGTGAGCTTTTTCGTCAGTTCGGTAGGCGTGACGTTTTCCCGTATCACCATCTCGGATGACGGTTAGATTTGGCTCTTGCGGAGAAGTTTTCTTCAATTGCTCTACTCGAGCTCGGAGGTCAGCGGATTTTGTTGGCTGCGGAGGAGTCTTATGGCGCCGTCGGCCAGAAGAACGCTCGGTCAGGGCTGCCTCCTTGGGATCCTTCCGGAGATAGACTGGTTTGTATTCGCCATCTTCAAAATAGTACACCGTCTCGTGAGACGCAGACAACTGTGAGTACGGTGAGCGGGCGCTTGATTCCGAGATCTGTGAGGAATAGTGCCGGGAGGAATCTCCTTGGTGGCCCCTTGAGAGGTGCTCGGTCGACAGGTTCCCGTGCCGAAGCACGAGAGCCTTATTGCGAGCCCTCTCATTGCTAGGGTCACCAATGCGATCCTTGACCGAGCGTCTTTGGCCGGAGGCCCCACCGTGGGATGTTGCAGTGATCTCCACTGCGGCCTTCTTCCCGACCGTCTCGTCTAGCTTGGAGAGCTGAGCTCTCATTGCCTCCATCTCAACATCTCGCTCCTCGAGATGGCGAGTGAGTTGATGGATGGTGAGTTCATGCGAGTCTGGGCTCGGAGTGAGTCCGTCGTGACCGGGAAGAATGGAAACAGAGATATGAGGGGTTGATTTGGGATCTTTATAGGAGGGGTGGATCAGTGTGAAAGGATTTTGATGAGTTGGTTGGTTTAGCTCGCCGCCCATCGTGAGTTAGGGGATTAGAGAAAGGAGCAAAAGGGTTGGATCTAGGGAGGAGCACCGGAGATTCTGGGTTAGTTTCCCCAGCGGAGTCGCCAATTGTGGTGTCCTCAAAATATCCGTAGAGCCTTCTCTAGTGATTTCTAACCCGAGTGAACAGCGAGTATGCGATGGCTAACCCTTCACGAGCTCCTGCACAAGCAACACCCGTCGTTAGCACCAAACTTGGCCGGAATGTGGCCAGGGAAGGTACTCCGACGATCTAGTGAGATATCGGAGAGGGAAGGTATTGAGAGAGTTAGTTTAGAGAGAGAAAAGAGTTGTCGTGATTAGGGCCTCTTCGTTTCGTTTATATAGGCTTCCCAAGGACAGGGGAAGCCAAGTCATTTCGGCTCGGGTGACGTCACCGAGCGTCACGAATCGGCCTCACGAGTATTACATTCTTGTATCCCCCAATACGGATGTGACATGTGGCATGACCGTTCGGCGCAACTCACGCTGATGCGAAAACAGCTGTGACGTGCACATGGGCTTTCCCCAGTTTGTTACGAGCGTTAACTGCCTCGGATGACGTCGTAGAGGACGTCACCGAGATCTCGGATCATCCTTCCGAGCCATCTCGGGTGAGACCTATCTCGGATGAGCCGTCCAGTCCATGGTCTTCCGGCCGAGACACCGGTTTGTCTCGGACGGGCCTGGTTTGGTCGGCCCAAGGTATTTTGTTCCTTGGCTGGCCTGGAGATCTTTTTGGGCCCAAACCATGTTGGGCTCATCAACCGAGCCCCATTTGAGTTGCTAGATTTCGGCCCACTACAGTTACTGTTGTAGATGTGGGTTTGGATAGTTGCAAACTTACAAATCCTACTTCACTACTAGAAATTGATCGAGAAAAGCCGGTGGCGAGGACGGCGTTAGCATAGTAATGTATGGTTTGATTACGTTTAATCTATCATAATACATTGCATAAATATGGGAAGTGTGAATAACATATTCAGGGCCGGCCCATGGGTAAGCCCCGCAAGCCCCCGGGCTTGGGCAACCCCCGGGCTGGGGCAACCAAAAAAAAAAAATTCCTGAAACCTAGATATAAATTTAAAATACTTTCCACATAAAGCATAAACCTTGCTCTTGGTAAGGTGGCAACTGGGTGATGCCCCCTCATGCGAGAACTCAGGTTCGAGACTCCTAATGCACTCTTTCTTAATGTTGTGACTTTGCTTTTTTCCCTTTATTTCTCAATTTTTATTAGTTTTGGCTCTTTTGGTTTTTCTTTCAGTCCATAATATTCAAAAATCACATTAATAAATTACTTTTGTTAGAAATTTGCATTTAACAAGTGTACCATTAAATTTTGATTAAAAAAATTATCCCCATGGTGGGATTTCAAAGGAAAAAAAAAATTGACCTGGTTTATTATTTTTCTCACACATGTTCAACTATGAAGCAAACATTTTTTATTGGTTTTTTTAAAAAAACTCTTACAATCATATCTTTTTAAGTTTCTAAGTTGAAATTGATAAAAAAATTTACCTTCGTTCTAGGCCTGTCAATGGACCGGAATGGATCCAAATCTGATCCAGATTCAAAAAATGCACGGAGAAGTTGGTTTCTTTTAATCGGAATCATAAAACACTATAATTGTGGTTACATTTTGATATAATTCAAGCTAATAATGCACAATGCAACCGTGAATTTTTTTTTTTTACTTTTATATCTTTTTATTTTGTATGACATAGTAAGTGGGCAACCAAGTCTGCGGTCGGGCTTGGGCAACCTAAACATCGGGGCCAGCCCTGAACATATTTGGTGTGATATTTTTTTATAGTAGTGTTGTTTATTTGTCAAAAAAAGATAATGCAATGCAAACGCGATCTTACGATAAGCCGGAAACTTTTGTGCATGATTTTTTTTTTTTAATTAAAGTTCGACTTGCACACGCATCGCGTGTGCCCCGACCTCTAGTCTTTTTTGTACAGCTTCCCCACCCGTCCCGTACAATTTGTAGATTATAACCTTTATCTCACTTGGCTGGGGTCATGTTGATAATGCGTTTTGCAAATAAAGAAAGAAAGCAATAATAAAAGACAAGTTATAGATAGGAAGTTTCTTCAAGAACTATCTATCGTGAAAGGATTAATTTTCAAGACAAATAAGACAATATTTCTCTCTCTTTTTAAAACTCTTATAATAGAGCTCTTGGATGCCCACACTGCATTCTGAGATTGAGTCTCATTCCCCCCTTCCCCATCTACTAGATAGGAATAACCGAATGACAAAAAAACAACAACTAATAATTTAAACCCCCATTAATAAGTGAAGTCTGCAAACATTTAACTTGCATATATACAAACTTTGAGAACTAAAGTGCAAGTATGCATTTGTAACACTGCATATATATCATAAACTTTCTACTGACTCCACCTCATAAGTCATAATGCATGTTGAGCGTGTGTGATCGTGAAAACGTCTTTCAAAAACATTTCTAATTATTTGCCCCCGAAATATGACCGCAATGTCCCGTAGACCTCCAAACTTCATTAAATGTTAATTAAACCTCCAAACTTTATAAAAATTTTCAATTAGGCCCACTTCGTTAGAGTTCGTCAATTTCCAGAAGGAAATTAATGGCGTGTCCATCCTCTCACCCAAAAACGACGTCGTTTTGGGGGCAATTCAGGGAAGCCATTTTACATGGTCACGAGGGGCCCACTTTTAGGGCCCCACACAAGCGATCCGAAAAGTCCAATTATTTTAAATTAATTATTTGAGTGTTTTTGTGTAGTTTTAGCCCAATCGGTTATTTATAAGTAATCAATCTTAGTTGTTCAGTTATTCATTCAGAATTCAAGTCCTGCTCAGTATCATCTTGATCTAAACGGATATATTGTAGGACTTGTTACGAAGAACATCTAATAAAATAATTATTTTGATCAGACATCGATATGCAAACATTAATTTAAAAAAAACAAATTTGTTTTGATACCTATCGATATCAGATCAAGAATTTTTTTTGATAAATGCTCTTTTTAACAAGCTCTACGATATCAGCGGCTCAGATAAAAAAGATACCGAGCACATAATTGTCTAACTTTTTGTCAATTCTTTCAATTATAGGGCTTGAATTCTGAATGAAAACTGCGAGACTTGGAACAATTACTATAAGTAACCAACCGATTGGACTGAAACTAGACAAAAGCACAATCATGTAAAATGGCCTCCTTGACTTGCCCCCGAGACCATGTCGTTTTGGGAGAGATTATGGACACGTCATCAATTTCCATCTAGAATTAACGGAACTTGACGGCTCGGGCCTAATTTAATGAAGCTTGGAGGTCTACGAGACATTGCGATCATAGTTCGGAGGCTTTTTTGAAATTTTCCCTTACTAAAAATAGCTAAAAATAGTGAGGTCAAAAATTGAGAGGACGAGCGTAGAACAAAGATGGAGAGCGGGAGTTGGGGTACCTACCAAACATTGACCGAGTTCACGACCTCAAGCTTTCGTCAGTTGGGGATGGATACTCCACTTCATGACAAGAAACAAAATATGTTCCGGCAAGTTTCCATTTGTTTTCCCAATAATAACTACGGAACTTTTTCTTGAATCAACCTAATAAAAAAAAAAGATTGACAAACTATACACAATAAAATAAAAAATAGATTTAATGAAACTTAAACATAGAGTAAAAGTATGAAGTGGGTTGCAGGCTGCTCAATCATCTTTTCCTACCGTACCCAAGATTTGTCAAACATAGGAATTCTCTTGTTATGCACCAAACGTTGCATTTCTCATATTACCCCAGTCAGTATGATCAAACATTCCACCACAGCATATGGCTATCAAATTGTCCACACGATAATAATGATGGTTCGTGCAGATCACAAACGATGATTTCTTCTTTTGTAAATATTCACGTCGAATACCATTACGGCAGTCCAAATAAATATAGTACAACATTGTAGAGCTAATAACGGACAAGCGCATTCACATTTTACTGGAGACAGCAAGGTATTTAGTATGTCGTCCGCGAGCAATAATTTTCCCTGTCGTTTTTCTCCTCATTTCAACACTGACAACGGCAATAGCCTTCCCAATACGCAGAGGCTTGGCCTCTATCTCAATTTCCTCCTGAACGAAACAAAAGTTCCACATAACTTTTAAGAATGCAGAGACAACATATGGACACCTAAGAAGTACGGATATTCACATAGGGACAGACACCATGAGAATTGATAACACACGCACGCACACCATTTCATACCCAACACAGGCTGCGTTGGTGACAAAATATCACAACATTTTGTCTTTTCATACCCAAGTTATAATTTACATAAAAGAAAGTATCATTTCTAACAAAGCATATTTTAACAGTATAAAGTTATACAAACAAAAGTCGCTAAAAAATCTTTAAGAAATAAGCCTCCATCACAAATTGACCACGCCCCCACTTTTTAAAATCGCTTCCTAACCTTCAAATGTCTCCCCAGCATGCCCTAGTATATTCCAGACCGACCAAGCATAATATACACAAAACAAATCAAACAAATTTAAGAACACGTGTCAGGAGTTTTTGTGTTAACATATCTGTGTCTAAAGTCTGACCAAGCCCCATTGGAAGCACTGCTGGAAATTTCTCGATGCGCAATCTCTAGACGAAAGTTGAACATGATACATAATGCCTGAGACCCTATGCAGCATGGATACAGACATGGGATTTCTAAAAAAAAGGGGACACAGACACGGCAAAACTAAATAAATAAACAAATAATATTTATTTTATACCAGTTGAACAAAATTACATGTATAAGAATGAAGCATCAAAATATACAAACAAGCATCATAACATCATGTTAACACTTTTAACCCAAAAATTTAAAAGTAAATACACATGTATCCCCCAAAAAGTTTTTAAAATTACATATTTAACCCCTACCCTATCCCTACAGGTGTTTCAATGCATCCCCGCCAAGGCCCGCAAATTAAATACAATGGACATGCTACATGGTGTCCTAAACGTATTTTGAGGTGTCCCCCGCATGTCCCTGTGTCCGCACCGATGGCCGTAGACACATGTAAACCTAGTGTCCGCACCACAAGATATTTGAATATGTTTTTATAGGACAAGAAGGTAAGTAGTGGTATAGTGGGATGAATTAGTTTTCGATTCCGTAGGGTAATGGGTATGTATAATTCTAACGTTTGTGACGAAACAAAAGGCAGTTGAATATTAGCAGTCTTCTTTTGTGAAGAAAGTGGCTAGGTTCTCCTCTATTTGAGCCAACTAGTGGTTTTCCTACCTCAAAGTGGACTCTCTCCTTACATTTTGTTTTTATTTCTATGATGACTACATTCATATCAAGTTGTATTAATACTAAGGCCACTGTTTCCCCGAAATGGTTCTCCAGCGAGATTTTTTGCTTGCACTATGCACAGATTTAGAAGAGTGAAGGCAATTCTTTCGAAGATGATGGAGGACACCAACCAATTCGACAAATCTCTAGATCATTTTATCGTGCCAATCAAAAGAGCTTAGTATGGTATCATACAGGATGCTTCTCAAGGACCAGGCAAAATCAACTGCTAACAAAGTTGAATTTGTTTCAGATGAAGAAAAGAATATTCTTGCTGTAAATCGAACATTCACTCAACGACTTGTATGTTGGTTCAAAACTGCAAGAGAAACACGTCCTTGTTGCACTAAAAGTAACGCATAACATCACTTTTGAACAGATGTGATTCCTTCGCAAGAAGACCATTCTGCAATTGTAGATTTTTGGTTAAATTCCACAGAGACCCCCTCATCTATTCCCATTTTCCACGGAGACCCCCTAACCTTTAAAAGCGTCCATACTCACCCCCTCATCTATGCGAAATGCAAAACACCCCTTACTCCGTTAATGGAATGATGAAAATGACTATAATACCCCTTAAAAATCATCCACACTCACCCCCTCATCTATGAAAAATATCCAGAGGCCTCTCTGTCTCTCTTTTTTTTTAAATTTCGGTTTTCAAAAAGAAAATTTAGGTGAATTTGTTTTCTATTTCAAAATCAAAGTTTAGTGGAGAATTTTTTTTGAAATTTATATGTATATTTGTTTCATTTAAAACACACACAAACACACACAAACAAAAAACAAAACAAAGATAGATGTATTAATTTAATTTTCGGAAAAAAAAACAAATCCACCTAATAAAAATGAAACATATAAATCTAACATATAATTTCATCAAAAATCCATAATAAAACAAAGAATGAGATAAAATAATGGTGGCTTTTCATTTCTCCCTATCAAATTGAATCAGACCCACCACAATACTCCACTCGTTCGCTGCAAATATTGTCTCCAATGGCTGCCATAACCACACCTCGCCGCCGCCTCCACCTCAATCACGCCTCATTGCTGCCGCCCCTTATCGTCGTCGTCTTGGTGTCGTCGTCCGTCGTCCGCTGTTCACCTCCGCCTACTGAAGAAGAATCTGAAAAAACCATTGTTCACCATCGTCTGTCGTCGATTTGTGTTTTTGGGTGGCGAAGATGGGTTTCTCGGTGGGTTGCAAGGTTTGGATCGATTTAATTGATTGAATCGATTTAATTGGTAGAATCAATTTGTGTTTCTCGTGCGGATGCATATATATGTAGTTTTATGTATGGATGTGTATGTATAGGTTGAATATGGGGGGGGGGGGGGGTGTATTTGTGTCAATCTGTGTATTTCTGTGTTGGCGGTAGGCGGCGGTGGTGGCCAAGATCCTATGCATTCAAGGTTTTAGCTTATTCTGTGAAATGGGTTCTAAAAGGGTTTTAAGGTTTTGGCTTAACAATTGCTTAACATAGATCTATATTTCTTGATTTTGTGATATGGGTTGTAATGGGTTTAAGGTTTTGAATGTGTTCTTGTTTTTGTTCATCAATATGCATGACTTGTTCCGAAAAATATGGCGTAAATGGGTTATAAATGTGTTTTTGTTTTTGTTCATCAGTATGACTTAATCAAGGGCATTTTGGTCTGAAAATACCCAAATTAATGATATTCTTCCAGTTGCAAACAGCTACACTAACGGAAGGGGTCTGAATGGCTAACGGGGAAAGATGAGGGGGTGTGTATGGACGCTTTTAAAGGTTAGGGGGTCTCTGTGGAATTTAACCAAGATTTTTCATCTATAAGAATACAGGAACTTGGAGGATAATCTTTATGTATTTTCAACCTTAAGGGCAAGGTTGATTTTAAAGAGATGGGCTATGATGCACGGACACGGACACGGACACGGGGACACGGCAATTCTAAAAAAATGGGGACACGGACACGGCGGGGGACACGCCACGTGTATATTTATTTAATTATATATTTATTTACACACATATATATAATATATATTGTAAAACTTTCAGGGGTAAAATTGAATTTTTTTTTTTTAAATTTGGGGGTAAAATTGAATTTTTTTTAACTTTCAGGGGCAAAATTGAAATTTTTTAAAACTTTGAGGGGTAAAATTGAAATTTTATAAAACTTTCAGGGTAAAATTGAATTTTTTTTAAAACTTTCAGGGGTAAATTTATAATTACTCATAAACTTAGGGTAAAAACTGTAATTTAGCCTATATAAACACTCCATCTTCTTCGTCAGTCATCAGTTACAACTTCTGAAGCCCTAAAAACCAGATCTGAGAAAACGCCGCCGCCGCTGGTTGCTGCTGGTACGTCGCCTCTCTCTCTCTCTCTCTCTCTCTCTCTCTCTCTCTCTCTCTCTCTCTCTCTCTCTCTCTTTTTCTCTCTCTCTCTCTCTCTCTCTCTCTCCCCCGTGTCCTCCCGTGTCCCCATCCAAAAAAGTTGTTTAGCCGTGTCCAACGCCACGTGGCGTGTCGGGACACGTTTCCCGTCGTGTCCCTGTGTCCCCGTGTCGGGACACTGCAGTACGGGGTGCCGGAGAGGTGTCGGTGCTTCATAGGAGATGGGACTCTTACGTACGCATTTTGTTACAAGTTACAAAATATTTGGTCATATTTTTATTGGATAATAAGCAAGTGACGGCCAGAATTCCGGTTGTTGGGTTGGATAGTTGGATGAGTAAGTTTTCATATTTGGTAGGGAAAGGGGTAAGGCGAAAGTGATCTTTTCATGTTTAAATATGGTCTCACTCTGGATGTTAGCAACCTTGAGCACAAATCGAAATGTGATGAACTCTTCCCATGATAACTGCGTTTGGAAATTGGAACAAATCTATACCAGGAATCACTTTCCCAAACTAAGTTGGAATCTGATCTCTCCCCTCCCCAGGCTCACTCCATCAAGGAAATGTAGACTCTAAAAGATTTTCCAAATGAACATTTTCCTCAATAAGATAAATGAACATATAGTGGGAATAAAATTACCTTGGTATTGAATAACAATGCATTTGATTCCTCATAATCAATTTCTCATTCCTAACAAAGATGATGGGCATCCAAGGTAATAAGCTTTGTGAAAAAGTAAAAGATCTAAAAGTCTTCTATTGTGCAGACAGAAGCCAGGTTCCCCTTTATTTCAGCCAACCGAAGGGACTCTTCTCTTCCGTCCTTTCATTTTGGTTTTTAATACGGAGTAGAACTTGAAAAGCGTCTCGCTTGTCTCGCTTTCTACCTTTTGCATTAACGTCGATTTATATGTCATTAAGACTTCATTCATATTATTGCTTCACTTCCAAGCCCACTAATTCTTAATGTGATGACGAGGTAACAACCTGGGGGGATGCATGCATCAATCATCCATATACACATCCTTACTTTTAGCTGTACTCAAACATGGACATGAACAAAACAAACTGATTCAAACATAAAAATAAAATGGTTAACTGGTAAAGTCAACAACACTCAGGTGGTTTATAACAGAGAGAGAGCAACAAAAAAAACTTCAATGTACTAGAATAGCAATAGAGCGAACATATTGGATTGAACATAAATACAGAGGAGGGCACTCACACCAGCATAAGCAGCATCCAAGTAAGAGACATTAATCTCAACAGAAACACCGGTAACCGGAGCACCCACTGTGTATATAACAGCCGAGCCCACCAAGTCGACGAGGGTCGCTGTGGCACCACCATGCAAGAAATTCCCAGTGTTCTTCAGAGTTTGACCCCACACACAAAGACAAGAAAGAATCAACAATGCCCATTTCTTGATACGTTTTAATATTCTGTTTAATCATATGTTTTGATATCGGGAATAAAAAAATTCATTAGAAGGAGAGGGAGACAGATAGAGTCATGGTTTCAAATACCAGTAAACGTGGAGGTACTTTCATGGAGCAGATGATGCGGCCAGGTTCCACAAGATCGACACGGAGGCCTTGCATCACGAAGGGCTCGAAGAATTTAAAGGGCATTCCATCGATATTCGTCGCATTTTCGTTGCAATCTTTCTCCAAGTATCTCTTCACTGAATCCAAATCCATTTCTCGATGCTCCTCTGTTTGTCGAAATATGAAAACATTGGACTAATTTAAAATAATATATACCATTATAGAATAATTCTAATAATAGTGCAAAACACACTTTGAAATCGTGTGATAATGCATAACGAAATCGTGTGATAATGCATAATGCACTATCAAGATGTGTGGCATTTAGCTCTTGTGGCCTTAAAGCCACGTTGACAGTTAACATATGACAAAGATGCAATAATAATGCATGTTGATAACGCGCTAACACATCTTGGTAATGCTCAGGAGGAAAATTAGTTTCATCTTCCTCTGCCATCTCTCTCAGTTGCCGCTGTTCCACCGCTGGCCATCTCCCATCTCTCTCCCTGTATATACTTGTGAGTATATACAAACACAATATACACATATACACCTACACATACGTCACACACAATACACGTGTATATACACACACACTGAGCACACACAAGATGGTGTTAAAAATTCCTTTTCTATGTGTTTATATTTTCATTCCTAGGTTCACGGAATACTAATAATTCTACTTTACGTCTAGTAAAATTTAATTGATTCAAACATGTGAGGTGGGTAATGGATTCACTAATGAAGACATCCTGCTAAACAAATTTCTAAGGCTATTCTCTCTCTGTAGGCCATCTTATACGAGGCCCTAGAACTACAACATAAATAGAGTAGGTCAAGCAATTTCTACAAACGCACATCCACCTTATTGTAAAGTGTAGAAAAGAAGAAAAAAAATTGAGTACAATTCAATATTCACAATGGCCAAGTTCATGAGAAAAGGTAAGGTAGGTAGTTCCCTTTTTTCATTCAGTTTGCTTGGGATGAGCAAAACGCATCCTAGGTAATTAAGAGTCTCTCATTTAGGAAAACTACACCTCATCATAAGCACAACTAAATCACTCCGCTCCAAAGAATTTTCATATCGACCTTCTATCAAACACATGGTACGGCATAAAAAATGCACAATCAATTACGGACATACAGTTAAATGCTTACAAAAAATGAAGTTTGACAAAGATACAGATTGAGAAGTTTCAAGATTATTAGAGAACTCCATTTCATTCCAGAAAAAAGAGAAACGGAAAAAAGAAAGTTACGTTCACTTTTCCTCGAAATGAGAAAGAAGATGGTACACTTGAATTGTATTATTTAAGTGCTTATTGCTTGCCAAAGATCCTACTTCACAAAATCCACGCAAACCCATAATCTAGTTGTTGACTTCTCACCCCTCCCTTTCTTTCTCCAATTTCTTTGAATTTCACATAAACTCTCTCTTCGTGCAAAATCTGAAAATATAATGAGGGAGGCTAAACATATAGAGAGAAAAAAACAAAAAAAAAAAGCATCAAATCACGGTAGGTACCACGCTACTATTTGTTAAGATGATGTTTCCATCAATTTAGTACTCAATTCAATGTCCGTCAGGATGAACTTAACCTTACAATGCAGTGAAGAGTTGCCTAATCCCGATAACTATTTCATGAAGATTGGCTGGCGGAGCTATTTCATGAAGATAGGCCAGCGGTGTTGGGTGGAGAGGAGAGCCTGAGAGCAATCTCACCAGTTCACGCTACGACTTAAGAGGGAGGTAGAGCTTGCGTGATGACGGTATAAGGTGCTAGTGGCAGTGTTGGATCTGTGGTTAGAGTGGGAGAGATAGGAGAAAGGGCAAGAGAGTTAAAGAGATGTGGGAAGGGACTACTGGGATGATAAGAGGGAGAGAGAGAGAGAAGAGAGAAGGAATACAAATAACCCTTGGTTAAAAAAACTCAGGCCGTTGGATTACGTTGAACAAATTAAGACCCCTAGATTTTATGTATGGATTCAAAAACTGATTTATATAATAACCCTTGGTAAAAACAACTCGGGGCATTGGATTAGGTTCAACAAATTAAGGCCCTTAGATTTATGTATGGATTCATAAACTGAGGTATCTTATTAAATAGAATATATCTTTACACTAGCGAATTATCTTCTCTGTAACAAAAATCTTTAGCTAGCTGCTTAGCACTGCAAACTTATTACAACAATTTGGGAGCTCTTTCAATTTTCCAATTATGCATTTCAACATGATTATGCCAAAATACTCGGTGCATATACTTCTTCCATTTACCCGTTTTTGGGCACTGTTATTGTACTCCTTAATTGATAATTTACACTTTTCGTACATACATTAAACTAAAAAAGAAGGGGAAAATGCATACTTAAATAGCGAAAATACCCTATTTCAGTTCATAACATGTAAAAACTCCGTAGCGGATGTTGATCACTCCATTCAAACAGTACAGTACGATTTCCACTCCAATTCTAAGCAATTTCAACCGAGACAAAACTAGTAAAAAAGATAATAAGAAAGAGGTATGTTAGCCATGATACAAATCGTATAACCAAATCAAAATCTTGCAAAACTTGATTGTTAAATAAAGAAGGTAAGGCAAGATCTACTACACCGTTCTAACAACTACACTGGCAATATATTCAATAGACTTGTTAGCAACCAACTGAAATAAATCATAACAAACTGCTCATTTCTCCATAATCTCACAAAACGAGCAACTTAAGTGTCATTGGTGCACCATGGGGGAATGCCGTTTAATTGAGAAAATAAGTAGAGAAATCCACCAATTTATACTCCAAACACCAGAGCACATACATTACCACCACACATAACATAACTTCAGTTGACTAAAAATAAGATACTCTAAATTTGCACTTTGCATAGTTTTGATGCGACAACTGGCCAATAGGAGGATCTAGTGTACAGGATCTAGTTTTGATCTGAACTTTCCCAAAAAAAAAAAAAAATGACCAGCAAATTAGACTAAGTATCCTGCAGATAAGCTTCTTTTTTTTTGGTACTTCGGAAATATATCCTGCATATAAGCTTCAGTAAAGAAACAAGTATTACCTTTTTCTTATGCACAGGACCCTAAAACAATTAGCAAAATGACTCCCTTGTCTAATAAGAGAACACCTACAATGGAATTTAACATAGTGTTTGCAATCACAGAAAATATACACCTATGCAAAAATTTGAATATAGCACTCTATGAGGGTGAACAAAGCAATTGATAAGATGGTATGTAACACACCATTCCCAGCAACGTGGAGAAATAACATCAATTTAATGGAACAGCCACCATGCCCACCAGAGTAAACATAAACCTTTTAAGAACAAATAAAAGCATCCAGTGCTGAAGGAGAATTTCTATTAAATCACCACTAAACTCATAATAATCTGTTTCTGTAGATTACGCTTGGGATGCATTGTCTTTTCCTTTTTTTTAATTTGGGGCACAACACTCAAATAGAAGAAATCCCAGTTATAACTACCCAAATTATTTAATAAAAAACAACCCAAAAAGCAGAGTACGTTTCCTATTTGAAGGAAACGATAATTTAATGGTGCTGAAGGTGAATTTCTATTAAATCACCACTAAACTCATAATAATCTGTTCTTGTAGATTACGCTTTCAAATTTAGGGCACAAAACTCAAATAGAAGAAATTACAAATAAATAAATAATCCAAAAAGCGGAGTACAATGGTATTTATCCAGCAACAAAACCCTAATTTATTTTTGATAAGGAAATTAACCTTTTAGATGGTAAGTGGCAACGGGAGTAAAATGCAATTTGTTGTCGCCGAAGGTTGGCGCTGTGATGATAGCGACGGCGGTCGGTGAAGCGGAGTTGAAATCTGGGAGCACAGGTGGTTGCCGGCTGAGAAGGTAAGGGTGAGAGTGGATAGGTGAAATGACAAATAAGTGGGAAAGGGCAAACCTATTATACTCTCATGACTGGTTCTCGCCAATCACTTCATATACAACAAGGAAGTTTTGACCAATTCTATTCGCAACCGTGGAATAGCTAAATTCAACCACTAAAAACTCAAAACAGAAATTATTTTTAACCCATTTTTTACTAAATGCAAACAACAATTTTTCAAAACTTTCTCAATCTACCCCTCTATACCCCTCTCCTTCCTAACATTTATTTACTACCCAAACTACCCCTCTTATTAAA
This sequence comes from Vaccinium myrtillus, assembly GCA_016920895.1. Classification (NCBI taxonomy): domain Eukaryota; kingdom Viridiplantae; phylum Streptophyta; class Magnoliopsida; order Ericales; family Ericaceae; genus Vaccinium; species Vaccinium myrtillus. The sequence continues at coordinate 20,043,620 of CM029277.1, forward strand.
TCTAAACCCTAAAAATCAAAACCCTCAAACCCATCATCGTCTTCTTCAGCAAAAAATGGAACTCAAACCAAGCGTTTGGCAGCGACCACTCCCTCCGTCCTCTCCTCTCTTCTCTCGGGTTTAGATCTCCAAAACCTAATCCAATTTTATTTGGTTACTCATTTCCATTTGTAAGAAATGAATATGTTATGTTTCAATTTGTAGGAAAATATATATATCGTTTTTGTAAAATACGAAAGTACTTAAGCAAATGAACATGTGTGACTTGTTCAAGCATTAACAACTGAATATGTAGTCTGTTTTATTACATACAAAGAATTGATGTGAGAATGAAGTTCGTTTTTACAATGTGGCTTTTAGTTGACATTTGACGGTAAGAATTAGCGAAGTACAAGCTAATTTTTAAGTTATGTGTTGTTTTAAGAAGCAAGTATTGTTTGCATTCTTTTGTTGTAAGTAGAAGGGTATGCCCTTCTTGACAGTTGTTGTCCTTTGTTTCGTAAATGCGTGGTTGCCAGCACATATTTGCAAAGGCATCAGGTCACAGATGTTGGATGCGAGACAATGTCCTCTTTCAAGACTAGGCTCACCCGCAAAATCAGTAAATCGAAAGTTGATTCAAATCGGTTCCAAATGCCAAAATTCAAATAGATGAGCATACTTCAGAGTTCCTATCATTATAAAGCTGTAACTTGACATCAACCCATATATTTGATGCTAATGCAATTTTTTTGGCAGTGGTATCATTTCTGCAGTTTTTGGAGCTACCGGGTTTCTTAGGCACTATCTTGCTCAACAGCTTGGTGAGTTGAATCTCTGTTCTCTCTTTCAATTCGTAATTTGCAGAAAAGTCATTTATGGGGTTCATGTTGAAATATGATAGTCCATAATATATTGCTCCTACGTAGTGTCCTCCGCTATGTGTTTAGGAGTCTCTGGACTATCTCTCATGGTTGGGCTCTGTATCATTAACGGGTCTGCTAAGAAGGTTTTCGACCAACTTGCCAATCGGGTTGATTTTTGTTTTTTCTGAGAGTCAGTTGATGATACTGTATTTTATAGAAAAATATGCATAAATTTCCTTCTTCATTTGGATCCCACTGGTCTTTCTACTTAAGTAAAGAAGAAAAGAAGAGAACCAAGGTCTATAACAGACATTTCTGTTCATATAGAGACTGTAGACCCTGGATCCAAGGTCTGTAACAGATATTATTTCTTTGTTTTTTTCACCCACTTTTCTAGGAGTTTGGGTTATGCAGACAATATGAAAGAGAAACGATCTCATATGGAGATGGTATCGGTGCAGGCTACGGCAGGAATGTTAGTTTGTGCTTGTTCGTCAGTTATTACGATCTCATATAGAGAAACGAAGCTTGTTGCAGAGGACTATTTTTTTTTTTTGCGTTATACTGTAGCATAGATTGTTTATCAGTAGGTGCATCCACATTTCTATTTTTACTAGCACATGTACTATGTTATCTTGGGGGACGCCCTAGGTTTTTTAGATTTTCTTTGGATATATATCAACCTTACTGTGTTACTCTTTGTTACGGAATTTTTTTACTTGGATCTTTGATGTAAGGAATGTTGGATACATTGTATCAATGGTCTCGGTTTGATGATATTGGATGCAGAGGCTTGGTATTAACAGTTGGGTTGAATTAAATTTATCAATAAAGTGGAGAATATTTCATCTCCAGTTATGGGGACCACTTGGTGTTATTAAAACAGGAATACAAATCTGCTCATGATGTTTAAGGATAAAATTAATATGTTAATTACTGCAATATTGCCTCTCTTTTTTTGATTATTTTATTGAAACTTTTGGTCGTAGTGGTACTACAGGTATAAGTTTTTGTACTACAGGTATAAGTTTTTGTACCCAAAAAATCAGAATGGTTTTCCACAATTGACTTGGTCTTGTAAGTTTGTTTGGCTTTCCACAATTGAATCTCTCTCTTTATGCTTTGCATTACCGTGTCATGCATGGCACGGTTGGGGTTACGCCTCAAATTAAAAAGAAAGAGTACCAGATTTCGATTTTTTAAATATGAATTACACTAAATGGTTCAGATGTTAAAAATTGAATATTAAGGTTCATATGTTAAAAATTGAATATTAACTACTAATTCAAAACTTAAAATTTGGAATGAAACACAAAATGTAGAAATCAAAATATGAAATAGTAGAGGCTGCGTTCATCTTTAAAAAGATGTGTACATGTGTACAAGGGGCATACCCTAGGCAGACCAAATTGAAAAATTACAAATATTGTATAAGGACATAGGTGCACAGAGAGATGCACAAGGACAACATTATAAGTGGAGGCAGTGAGGGTCTCGTTCAATACAATAATGGTCCACCCATCATAAGTATGTTGTGTTACATTTTCGTAACATAATCACTTGCATGCTACATTTTTTGGTACATGTTTTTTTCCCCATTGTGGCTAAGACAACAAAACGAACGATTTTATTAAAGTGTAGTTGTCCGAATTGTCAAAGTTGGCCATTGCCTAATTGCATGAACTTTTGTTACCAAACCACTTCCAAACTTGATCAAGTTTCACCTTATGTGCATCTTTATCAGATGCCACCTTGTCAAATGTTGTTTTTACAATTATTTCTCTTTTTCCTTGTGGTTTTTTCGTATAAGTAGAACTTTTTTATAGGTGAGAAAAACTTGGGTGCAACTAGGGTTTGGCTGACGCGGTGTCCGAGCGTTCATTTGAGCTGTCTAAAATACTTTTGGATGACCCAGATTTCTAGCTCCCTCTACTATCTCTCCTGTTTCTCTATCGCCACGTGGTACCCAGCCGAGATCCAAGTTTTTTTCTCTCTTTCTAGAATGACAACAAACAACATTTCACAGAAGTACCAAAAAACTTAAGAGCTAAGGAAATTGAAACTCGAATTTCGGGTAGCCATTAAACTTTAAAACCCAAATTGAGTTACATAATTCACGTTTAATTCACTCACTTCGACTATAGTCAAAATTAAGGGAATTTTGTGTTCTTATGTGCAAACATTGCCTCCAATGGATAGTGTTCAGGGTACAATGGAAAAGAACCGCAAAAGAGTTGAACTTGGCACACACCATCTCGATCAAATTGTTGGGATTTGTGTAGGTTCTTCAACAAATGGACGGAAATGCCTTTCGGTTATCCGGTTTTGTTGCTATCTCGAATAAGATTGTTTTCTCTTGGATTGATTGCTTCCTATTGAACAACCAAAAGTTTGGAATGACCCATCTAAGCAACATATGTTTGAATTTTGACATTAGGATTTCTCGTATCTAAGCAACATATGTTTGAATTTTGACATTAATAATTTATCTTAAATCTCAGTATCAATAGTTATGCTAAGTTTGCCATTAAAAAAAAAACAGTTGTGCTAAGTTTAAGTTAATGGTAAAGAATCACCAAGATAGAGAAATTGTATTCCTTGCAATTTTTTAGGGACCAAGCTAGCTAGTTTGGTGGGCATAACCACTAAGTCAAGGACAAGAGGGAACTACGAACCCCTTTTTTTATTTACATGTTTCACTTTGTAACTATCAAAAGAATGTGAACCTTTTTTTGGATCGGAAAAGAATATGAACTTCTTGTAATGCCAATACATATTGTAACAAGTTGTAAATTTTAATATTTATACGTCGAATTACCATGTCATGTGTGGCATGGTTGGGGGTTGCGTCTCAAATAAAAAAGAAAAGAGTACCAAGTGACCTTACAACGATTTCAATTTTCAAAATATGAATTACACTCTAGTGTTCAAATGTTAAGAATTGAATCTTAACAAATAATTTAGAACTTAAAACTTGAAATGAAAACACATAATACATAAATTAAAATATGAAATAGTGGAGCCACGTGATGATCTACAAAACCAACAAGTATAAATATCCTTTGTTTCGCCTGTATATTGTAGATGGTTTTGATTGTGGTGCATTGCTAGGAAGTAGGATCTTCATGTTTAATGGAACTTAGGATTTGTCTAGGGTTAGCAAGAGTAGTTAACATATCCACCAACAAGGACTCCTGCTTCGAGGATAATGACATAACCGTGTTGTTCACCGGTACTTTTTATCCACTTTTTTAAGGCATCATCAATGGGAAACACCAACCAACATTAAAAATTCAAGTTTTAATAATTGAACACATGTTACAAATTCAAAATTTAAAAGTTGAATTCTTTACTACGTTCCGGACATAAATAATTGATGTAAATCTACACATCCCATGTTTTCCCATATTCGGATTTTTAAACTTGAAATAATTGGTTTAGTTCACATTTTAATTTATGAATATTTAAAACAAATTCGGATTAAAAAAAATGAAGCATACAGCGGAAATTAAATCCACTAGTTTCAAACAATATCATTCATGTTTTAAAATCCAAATTAAGGTACATCTTTCAAACTTTAAAATCCAAACACATTGTTAAAATTCAATACTGGGTATCCGAATAATGGACGACGAAAAACGAAAAATTAAAATCTGGGTCTTTATATCTGTGGTGCTTTTGCCTCCCAGAGCATCATTTCATTCCTAAATTTCCTTGTCGACCTCCTTGCAGCTTGTAATTGAAAATTTTACCCCCATTGCCGTTTCTTCCATTTCAAAAAAGGAGCATTGTGGGTCAAATGTAGGTGAAGAACCTTCCATGGAAAGCTCCATTGGATTCTCCATAGAGGGAAAGGTGAGGAATGAGGAGGGGAGTGAAAGTTATTTATGGTTTAAGGTGGGAGATGGAGATGTGGGAGATGGAGATGTGGGAGAAGAGAAGAAAGAGATTTTTTAGGGCATGTAACAAGAAGAAGAAGAAGAAGAACACGATGGTGGAGATCTGGTTTTTTTTTTTTTTTTGCTGATGATTGTGTAGATGGGTTGAAGATAAGATGGGTTGTAGATTTTTTGTGGTTGTCTTTTAATCGCTTTGTGCTATTTGCATCCCACTCATTAAGGACAAAAAAGTCTTTTTATGCAAGGGCATTTTTGTCTACCATTGATTAAATGTTAGTGGGTTGAATTTAGCCTCGGTTGCGAATAGAATTGGCCAGAAAATAATTCTACATCGATGACACCGGGCAATTGATTGACGAAATTATCCTTGGGTAAAACAGTATAATCGATAGTATAGTATGAGTGCCATGATTTGGTTTGTGAGTGCAACACAAATTGTATCTATCCGATCTTTTTTAGTTAGCCGTTTCAAATTCCTTATCTTTCTCATTCACTCAACTCTTTTACAAAATAAACAGATGAGAGCCGAAATACTTTACTCATTATCACGAACAAACAAGTCTTAGGACATGTGATAGACGTACAAATGAATATCTTTGAGCAATGAATTCCCCATTTGAATGATGATAAAATCAAAAAAATCACCCATTGATTTTATCAAATGAGAAAAAAAGAAGAAATTTTATCAATCCTCCTCCTCATTAAATAAAACCACCCTTAATTTTATCAAATCTTTTGATAAAATCAAACAAGAAACTCAACCTAAATATTGTACCGGCTAGGGTACCGGTTTTTCTTACTAGTATACTACGGTACTAGTACTGGCTGATACTGGATACCGTTCCAGGTTTAGCGGTAGTATATATGTATAGAAATTTTATATTACACATAATTACTGCTTGGAATTTTTTCTAGTACCATTCATTTCAATGATTTCATCAATACAGAACTTAAATTAGACAAGAAACAAAATACTATCAAATAATCAAAAATTAGTCTTTTACATATGTTTAAAATTACTTCGCAACAATTACCCACAATTAATAAGAGGCAGCAGTACAGTCTAAACATGTAAATACCTTTTCTTTTCTTTTCTTTTCTTTTCTTTTTTTATAACACCGCGTAAATACCTAGACCCTGCATTTTCCTTTGTGTTATAAAGTATAAACAAATTAATATGAACCAATATCCACTTATTTAAAGAAAACGACTGTCACTCTCTGTGTGTGTCTTTCTCATCTCTTCTTCTTTTTTCCTTTTCTTTTTTTCCCATATCATCTTTCCCATTTGGAGTTGAAAACCAGATCTTCTTTTCCTCATCTCTACTATTGCAACATCCACCACTCCTCTTCTCTACTCCATTTCCTACGTCACTGTTCATGAAATCGTTCAACCAAAAGTTTTCTAACAAGTTAAAAGATTGTTGGAGGCCATACGAGGTCGCCAGAGACAAGTTGAGTTCCTTAGAGAAACAGATCAACATGTTTTGGTGATATACCAGTGCGAACAAGTACCATTTGAGGCTTCGTTTTCGAAGCATTTGCAGGTATCCATGGCACTGAATTGTACCGGACGGTATTCTCATTTTCGCCGATATGGCTGGTATTTATCGGTACGGTCGATATTGAGCACGGTACGGTTGCTTGCGACCTTGGATTGTATTCCAATACTATTTCCCCAAGCGTAGGGTTTAGGCCGGCGGTAGCATGATAACCGATAAGTCCGGGTCGAATCCACACGGACCGAACGCACCCGACGTGAGAGTTGTCTTGCAAGTGTAGGTTTTTAGCCTTAAAGCGGCAAACTGTGGTTTTGTGATTTGTTTGGTAGAATTCTCTCGACTTCGAGAACGACTCGGAATTAAAAAGACTAATATAAACTAAGACGAAGTCTAGGGGTATTTAACTACCATGACTCAGGTTAATCCATCCTCTCTTGATAACCGGCTCGGGGCATCGTTAAATGCCCCCGAACGGAAGATTTAGATTTTAAAACCTTTTACAAGAAAATGTGTTTACCAAAGATTAGGGGTTTCCGGTACATTTTGCAAACGGATGAGTTGACATCGCCCAAAGCATCACACGTGCTAAGTAGTCAAGCTCTTGGCTACGTGTGATCAAAGAGATTAACAAACCCACACTTTGGTACATAAAAGTGCAACCCCAAATATTTGATAAACAAGAGGTGTATGTTATTTGTCGAGATGGACGGATTAATCCCAAGTCATGGAGTGCTAATCACCCCATGACTTAGCCTACTTAAACTACTCACCCATTACACTAGTTAACAAGTCTAGAATATGGAAGAAAACTAAAAACATGCTTAATAAACTTAAAAACCAATTTTTATGGTTAATCCTAGGTTTGCCTACCACGTTAACTCTTGAGAAAATCACAAACAACAATTACTAACTTGAGTTTAAGAAGGAAATGACTAGAAAAGAGAGAATACAATTTAACCGGTAAAAACGTAAACAAACTTGATTTATATAGAGATCCAACGAGTAGCTACAACATTAATAAACGACAAATTAACGGGAACTTAGTACTTACTTGAGTATTCTAGAGAGAGAAAGCTTCAAAACCCTCTCCCATGGAGGAGAGAGGGGAGAGCAAAATGATTAGCTAGGAAAATAAAAGAGAAAGTGTGAGAGAAGGAGAGAGGAGAGAGGAGAGAGGAGAGAGCCCAATATAGTCTTCCACTTCTCTCTCTTACAAATATCCAATAAAGCTCTCACATTAACAAAAACTTGCCATTAATAGAATGTACATAAAGTACACTAAATTGGCCACCCGCGGTACTTTCGATCGATCCACTAGGGATCTGGATCGATCCAAACTTATCTGTTGGACGTTTGCTGCTTGCGACCTTGGATTGTATCGTAGATGGTGTCGCCCCAAGCGTAGGGCTAGGTATCGCATAGCATAATAATCGGTAAGACCGGGTCGAATCCACAAAGACCAAATGCACCCAGCGTGAGAGTTGTCTTGCAAGTGTAGGTTTTTAGCCTTAAAGCGGCAAACTTGGCTTTTGGAGTTTGTGTGGTGGAATTCTCTCGACTTCGAGAACGACTCAGAGTTAAAAACGAAAAATTAAACTAAGGCAAAGTCTAGGGGTATTTATCGACCATGACTTGGGCTAATCCACCCCCTCTTGATAACCGGCTCGGGGCATCGTTAAATGCCCCCGAACGGAAAATTTAGATTTTACAACCATTTACAAGAAAAATGTGTTTACCAAAGATTAGGGGTTTTCGGTACATTTTGCAAACGGATGGGTTGACATCGCCCAAAGCATCACATGTGCCAAGTAGCCAAGCTTTTGGCTACGTGTGATCAAAGGGATTAACAAACCCACTCTTTGGTACATAAAAGTGTAACCCCAAATATTTGATAAACAAGCAATGTATGCCTTAACATGAGATGGATGGATTAATCCCAAGTCATGGAGTGTTAATCACCCCATGACTGAGCCTACTTAAACTACTCGCTCATTACACTAGTTAACAAGTCTAGAATATGGAAGAAAACTAAAAACATGCTTAATAAACTTAAAAATCGATTTTTATGGTTAATCCTAGGTTTGCCTACCACGTTAACTCTTGAGAAAATCACAAACAACAATTACTAACTTGAGTTTAAGAAGGAAATGACTAGAAAAGAGAGAATACAAATTAACCGGTAAAAACGTAAACAAACTTGATTTATATAGAGATCCAACGAGTAGCTACAACATTAATAAACGACAAATTAACGGGAACTTAGTACTTACTTGAGTATTCTAGAGAGAGAGAGCTTAAACTCTCTCCAATGGAGGAGAGAGGGAGGAGCAAAAACTAAGAAAGAAAATAAAAGAAGAAGTCTTGAAGAAGGAGAGAGGAGAAAGCCCAATATAGTCTTCCACTTCTCTCTCTTACAAATATCCAATAAAGCTCTCACATTAACAAAAACTTGCCATTAATAGAATGTACATAAAGTGCACTAAAAATGCTGCCCGGAGTGTTCTGGATCGATCCACTATAGGTCTGGATCGATCCAGATTCGTCTGTTCAGACAGATTTTTTACCCAACTTCACGGGCACGCCCCGGCTTCATCCGAACTCGGAATGAGGCGATTCTTGAACCGTTGGAAAGCTCTATGAGTCTACTTTCCAACCCAATTGACCTCATATACATAGCTTTTATATCTTGAAATTAATGAGTCTTTTTCTATCAGTTGGTCTGATTTTTTCGAGGCTCGTAACTCCAAATTTCTTGTTCTTTTGTTCCGGGCCTTCCTTGAACCTTCCAAAGCTTCTTGAATCAACTTATAAGCTTCGGCGATTGTCCTCCATGGCATTGCGGGACCTTGGGTACTTCCGGATACAATCGGGGATTATTTGGAGCTTTGGACACACCTTTTAGCTCTGATTTTCTGAAACTCATCAAAAACACAACTCGCGCAAAATCAATCGTATAAAGGCAAAAAATGCACATGTGTGTGATCACAATGAGCGAGATAAGCCCAGATATATACAACATTTGGGGCTTATCATTTGCTGTGAAGTGGATTGATCCACTATAGGTCTGGATCGATCCAGATGGCTTTGGAACAATTTGTTGAAGTGTGGATCGATCTAGATGAGTTTGGAGAATTTTTCACATATGTGGATCGATCCACATTAACTCTGGATCGATCCAGAATTGTCTGTTCATGCATATTTTTTACCCAACTTCGCGGGTACGCCCCGGCTTCGTCCGAACTCGGAATGAGGCGATTCTTGAACCGTTGGAAAGCTCTATGAGTCTACTTTCTAACCCAATTAACCTCATATTCATAGCCTTTGTATCTTGAAAGTAATGAGCCTTTTTCTATCAGTTGGTCATATTTTCTCGAGGCTCATAACTCCAAATTTCTTATTCTTTTGTTCCGGGCCTTCATTGAACCTTTCAAAACTTCTTGAATCGACTTCTAAGCTTCGGCGATTGTCCTCCACGGCATTGCGGGACCTTAGGTACTTCCGGATACAACCGGGGATTATTTGAAGCTTTGGACACATCTTTTAGCTCCGATTTTTTGAAACTCATCAAAAACACAACTCGCGCAAAATCAATCCTATAAAGGCACAAAATGCACATGTGTGTGATCACAACGAGCGAGATAAGCCCGGATATATACAACATTTGGGGCTTATCAACGGTATTAAAGGTTTTTATTACGACTTTTATGCCAAACCGGTATGTACCGGCCGGTATGGCATGGTATTCACAACCTTGATGGAAACGGACCCAAGGTGCAATGTTGTGATCTATTTCTAGAAAGTTTGGTTTGACCACATATATAATGGCAACCCATCTGGACCAACGCGGATGCAATGCTTTTGTTTGGGTGTGCAACACGCTTGCATACAAGGTGCAATGGCAATGGACACGGGGTGCAATGCAGAGAATCTATTTCTATAAAGTTTGATTTTACCTCACCAACATTAGTGCAATGCTTTTGTTTGAGAGTGCAACACAGTTACATGCAAAGGGTAATTGAAATGGACCCAGGGTGCAATGCTGAGAATCTAAATGGAGTTTTATTGCTCTCTTTAGGAAACTTATTACACTTTGAAACAAAAGTATTGCACCCGTGTGAATCCAATTGGCCTTGTCAGTGTGTGGTCAAGATCACGCTTTTTGTTCGGAGATTCTTAGAATTGCACCAGGGTCCATGCTGAGAATCTAAATGGAGTTCTATTGCTCTCTGTATAAAACTTATTACACTTTGAAACAAAAGTATTGCACCCATCTGAATCCAAATTAGGCTTGTTAGTGTGTGGTCAAGATCAAGTTTTTCGTTTGGAGATTCTTAGAATTGCACCCTTAATGACATAGCATTGCACCTTGTATGTAGCACCAATGCACTCTGAAACAAAAACGTTGCACTCAACCTCCATTGTCATCCCTTTCACCAATTGAAGTAAAATCAAAAGAAAAACAAAAGCATTAGGAACAGTGTTGGCGACCAACTCGGGGTTCAGAGATTTCCAACACCCATGGCGTTTTCATTCTCTACTGGCTCATTCGATCAACTCAACGACGACTCACGACTCGCCCCCAAAGCGCAGGCTTCTGACAACGAAGGCAGCATATGCATAAGCTATGACTCGTTATCCAACTTCATTGGATCAGATTCCATCGTCGACTCGGCCATCGGCTGTGAGTCACCAGTATAGGTCTCGGTGATGCAATGGTTGGTGATGCCACCAGAGAATTGAAGAGGAAAAATAAAATTTGAAAGAGGAAGAGGACTTGATTTGGATTTATCAAGACTTTGAAGGGTATATTGGTCTACAAAAAATAGGGATTCCATGTGTTTATAATTACTCTACTGTTTGCCATGACTTGATGATTTACAAAAACCATGTCATCACTCTGAAATTCATTTCCCTGACAACCACTAATTTGTCATTTTCCCCAAGTGGATACGGAGAGAGAGAGAGAGATCTATTGGATAGCATCAAGTCAACAATCGTTTGATAAAAAGTACTACTAATACAAAAGTAAGAGCATCTTCAAAATGTTTTATGGCAAATTCTAAAAAGTGTTTCGAAATGTGTGAAAAATTTATAGAAAAGTCCGAAAATGCACTAAAATATGTAAAAAGTGTTTAGGGATGTGTGTATTTTTTTTTAATCTTTACGTGTGCTTATTGTCAGCCCAAGAAAAACCTTAAATTAGCCAGTCAAGTCAAAAATACAAAAAAGAAGAAGAATAAACTTTTTCATTTTTTCACGTATGCGCTCTGTAGCATGGCACTTGCATAGAGAGAGATGGGGTTGATTGATTAGAGAAGAAAAAAAATCTAGGGTGAGATGGGTTTAATGTTTTGTTGCACCGTTATCGTCCAAGTCAGGAAATTCCGTTAGTAATTTAACATAATAAGACGGAAGGAGTAATTTTGACTAACAAGGATAAAGTTTGGAAATAAAATTGATATATATATTTTTTAGAGTTTGGGGGCTATAAGACATTGAAGTCAAAGTTTGGGGATATTTTGGCTGTGTTTGGTTAGATAATTTAGTTTAGTTTTGATGATGTGTGTAATGAGTTGAGAGAGATAGAGAGAAATAAGGGAAATGAATAAATGATGATGTTATCAAAACTAAAACTAAAACTAAAACTAAACTGGGAAACGAATAGGACGTTTGAAACTCTCTTTTAAGCGCCACTTCATACTTAGGCCTCCTTTGGGTAAAAAAACCATTGTGGTTTATTTTTCGTCTTTATTCACAAAACTTTAAGTTTGACTAATAATTTTATACTTTTTAGATTTCTCTCGTAGAGAGGAGCCTAGAAACCACAACAAATCGACCGAAAACTAACAAATGCAAAAAAAAATTGAATAAGGACAAACCAAAAAAACCAAAAAACCACCAAAAAACCAGTTTTTTCAATTCACCCAAAGGAGGCCTTAATGTAAATGAGGGTGATTCAAACTTGATTACTTATTATTTACTACTAATTTATTCATTTTTTAAGGCTACGTCAACCACGTGTTACCGCCAATCCCCCCATCTACCCTGCATATAGTCCATAAACCCTAACCCTTTCTGTCAAGCAGAACCTACGCAATTTCTCTCCACGAACTCTCCGTTCTTCGATCGTTACCTAATTCCAACGCATGCAAATCGACATGGTATCTAACGCCGATGAAGACGATGAATTGTCCGGAAGTGAGGGCGACGAGGGCTTGGACGAGGACATGGAAGCCCTGAGGAGGGCCTGCATTATCACGGGAACCGACCTTAATTCCCTCCAACCCTCCTCCCCTGCCCCCACCACCGCCGACAAATCCGGCTTTGCGGCGGCCTCTGATTCCGAGGAGGAGGAGGATGACCTGGAATTGGTTCGCGGGATACAGCGGAGGTTCTCGGCGTGCAATCACGCGGAGGTACCTTTCTTTCTAAAGCCCCTCAGCACGCTTCCGCCAGCTGTCTCCGACCAAGATGATGATGAGGACGATTTCGAGACACTCCGTGCGATTCAAAAGCGTTTTGCGGGATATGATAAAGGTGATTGATTACCTACTGTCATTTTGGAATTGGTGACTGGTGTTCGGTTGTTTATCTTGGTTGGGTTTGGTTTTATTTGTATTGGAACCTGTTATTCGAGTTTGTCGTAACAACACCATCTCCGGCCTTGTTCAAACATATCTCCACCCATTCTCGAATTGTTGGAGTAACACCCCCGTCTAACTGTTCATATCAAGGTCATACTTCAATCATCCATTAAGATATGAAAAAAGTTGATCCATTAAGTTAGGTTTTCCTTTTCAGATGGGAAGTTTTAGGTTTACACTACCGAAATTTGTATTCTCTTCTTTTTTCAAGTCTCAAATAGTTGTTATGTATTGCCCCGCAGATGTTTGACGTTTTGTTTCAGAAGTTTTGGGGTTTGATTTTCATTGGTTCAAATCTCAGAACACTGTCGAAATTGGTTTTCAGCCACCATATCACGAGAATTCATGTGATTAAATTCTTTCTGTTACAGATACAGTTTAGTTAATATTTTACGCTTTGAACCGTTATCTTTGTATAATAAAAATATATATTCAAGATGCTGCAAGTGCCTTTTTTTTTGTTTTTTCTTCTTCTTAAGTGGCTGTTTTTAAGGTCTGTAGCTTTTGTTAAAAGAATCTACTTTTTTAGTGTGTCTCAACAGAGAAATTGTTGGAGACCATATTTGTCAAGACATCAACCAAAGTCAAAATTGTAGGTTTTTAAACTTAATTCTATCTTTAGTAACCATTTTTTCACAGACACGAGACTTTACTTTTATTTTGGTTCTTGTGGTGTTGTTATATTGAAGGCAAAAAAGAGTACACAAATTTGACCATTATATTTTTAAATTTATTTAAACTAATTAGTGGAAAGGAAAACCTAATGCCTGAAGGCAAATGGGACTTTAGTATAAGGTAGTTGAGTAAAACAACACTTGCAAAGAAAAATTGTTGGCGTGATGTAGTTATGTAAAGCAACACTTGAAGTTAAAATTGTTTGTGAGGTAGTTATTTAAAGCAAATTTGTAAGGAAAATTGTTTGTGACTTGTGGGGTAGTTATGTAAAGTAACACTTGAAATAAAAAATGTAAAGCAACACTTGAAATGGAAATCGTCTGTGTCAGCGATTTAACCCAGCTTAGAGGGCCTTAAATGAGTTTCAGTACTCATGGGGTGGCCACGTGCCTGATCTATGGATTTGGGTCGTGGCAGAGTTGGTATCAAGCGCTCCCTCGGGGACTTATATGGTTATACCTACGCCCGGCCGTGATTTTGAGGTCACCATCGAAACCTTCAGATGTTTTCTTTTGAAAATGATGGATTAGATTCTCTGGTTCTCTCTCCCCCTCCACCAAGTAGAAGTGCTGCTCTTTTGGGTGACTGTTTTAAAATGAATCTGCATTTTTTCTTTTGGTTTTGCTTGCACTAGTCTAGATATCATTCTCTTGACGTTAGATAGTTGGTGTCCTTTAACTTTTCTCTAGTTGTCTTTTCTTTAATGTTAAATTGCTCATGTAATTTAATTCCCTTTATCTTTCGTATAGACTTGTGTATAAGGTAATTTCTCCCCCCTCATGCCATGTTTGGGAATATCAAGAAAATAGTTACTGTTTGTTGTATTATTTGACGTAGATAGGGTGGTTTTGGAAGGTTAAAACCACACAGGTATGGGGTCTATACTTATGGTTTCTTTGTTGCATCTGCATCCATTCTTCATATTTTTCCCTATCTTTAGTATCCCTTTGAAAGTTGTGAGCATCTTTTCACGTATCTGTTTCTTATTCCTTGCAGACAGTCAGAAAAATGGCACAGACGAACTTATGAGTGAAGTGGAGCAGGTCCATGCCAACAACATAGCCTTGGAGAAGGAAACTTCCATTACCTTGGTTGTAGACAGAACTAATGTTTCTGAGGGATTTCCAGATTCTTTAGATTTGTACAACTCCTCCCGGAGTTCCAAACCGATTAATAACGTTATTCATGGGATAAGTCCATCGGGCTTGATTGAGTGGCATCAACCAGACAATCATAGTTTGTCTACAATGCCATGCAGCAGTTCTAGCTTCCCAAAGTCTGCACAGATGTTTGTTGATGCCATCAAGAAGAACAGGGCCTGCCAGAAATTTCTTAGAAGTAAGTTGATGCAGATTGAAGCAAGGATTGAAGAGAACAAAACACTGAAGCAGCGTATTAAACTACTGAGAGATTTTCAGGTTAATTGCAAAAAGCGGACTGGGCGAGCATTGTCCCAGAAGAAGGATGCTCGAGTCCAGCTGATTTCTGCCATAAAGCCTAGGGCTAATTACAAGGTCAATCTCTTAGTCAACTTTGTGTTGCCTTTGATTTAGTAATTATTTGAATTTTATTGGATTTGCTACCAGCTTCAAAATGTTTTCATTTGTTGGGTAATCCGGTAATGTTATTATGTGCAAGACTAATCTGTGAATATAAGCCTAGTGGGCTTGGTTACAGCTGAAGGTGGTAAATCTGAATCAGCATTATTTGGGGCGTGTTGGGGGTTGGGGTGGTTGTGGTTGTGTCTTTTGTGTCCATATGTTGTACCTATGGTATTAACAACCAACAAACTGGTACTTGGAATTTCGCTGTGAATTGTTATTGTCTAAAACTCTAGCAGAGGAGCGGTGGTGAACGATATCAAGTTTCATTCTTATTTTCTCAGGCAGGAACTAGTAGATATACTTTTTTCTTTGTCCATTTGTTTTATGAACAATATTACCAATCAATGAAGCACCGGCACTTCTATAGGTCGCCGTGTCCACGTGTCGAACACGGCGGGGACACGCCCAAATACGTATGTGGCTTGTCCCTTATTATTATTATTTTTTTGAATTTTTTTGGGGGACACTGTTGGGGCCAATTTGTAGTTATTTTAAATTTTTTCAGGGGTAAAAATGTTATTGCTCAGACCCATATATACACATTTAGCATGGAAAAAGTGTTTACATTTTATATATTCATTAAAAAGTGTTTACATTTTGCAAGTTAAGCATGGAAAAAAATACATACATATATGTGTGTGTGTGTGTGTGTGTACACCCCACTTCTAGTGTGGGATCTCACACTTTGTTTAAAGTGTGGGAATCACTGAATTCTCAACTTTCCCGATCAAATTTCAATGATTCGAACCGTTCAATGTGTTTAAAACATGTTTTTAAGGGTCCAAGCGAGGAATCATATAAAAAAATGACCGGGAAGGGCTTGATCCGAGTAGTTTTTGACAAAACTGTACATATAAAGTTTTTATTGAAAAATGCTCGGATCAAGCCCTTCCCGGTCACTTTTTTTTTTATGATTCCTCCCGTGGACCCTTAAAAACACGTTTTAAACACATTGAATGGTTTGGGTCGTCGAAATATGATCGGGAGCTTTAGCAAATTGTGAGATTCCTCATAGGAAGGGGCCTCTCTCTCTCTCTCTCTCTCTCTCTCTCTCTCTCTCTCTCTCTCTCTCTGTCACTAGGACTTACCCATAAAAATACCCGAAAGGGCTTGATCTGATCAATTTTTGATAAAAACTGTACATATATAATTTTTATCGAAAACTGATCGGATCAAGCCATTCCGGGTAATTTTTTTTGGAGATTCCTCGGCCTTTAAAAACATTGAGCGGTTTAGATCGTCAAAATTTGGTCCGGAAAGTCGAAAATACCCCTAGGTCCGCATGGAAACTTAAAAAAGGATCCCTTATTGGAAGGGGCTCCTATATATATATATATATACAGCAAATATCCAATAAGGGCTCCCTTACTTTCTACAGTGCGGAATTTTTTTTCGGGATCTAATTTCGACAATCCGAATCGTTAGATGTGTTCAAAACGTGTTTTTAAGGTGATCAGGTCTAATGCGAGGATTAGTAAAAAAAAAAAAACCCGGAAAGGCTTGATCCGAGCCGTTTTCGATAAAATGTGTATGTACATTTTTATCAAAAATTGCTCAGATCAAGCACTTCCAGGTAAATTTTTTTTTGACAAATCCTCGCGTTGGACATTAAAAATGCATTTTAAACACATCTAACAGTTCGGATCGTCGAAATTCGATCTCGAACGAAAAATCCCGCACCGTAGCTTATATAAGGGAGCCCTTACTAGAAATGCCTCACACATATCAGTCAGGATCCTATCAGGACTCCCTGACATAGTCTTACGTCCGCACCTTCCCATCTCCTGGCCATTTGGTCGGGATCCGATCCGTTGGATGTGTTTAAAATGTGTTTTTAAGGGTTTATGCGAGGATTTGTCAAAAAAAAAAAAAATACTCGGAAGGCCTTGATCCGAGCAGTTTTCAATAAAACTGCACATAAATACATATATTGCAGTTTTATCAAAAACTGCTCTGATCAAGCCCTTCCGGGTAATTTTTTTTTTTTTACTAATCCTAGCGTAGACCCTTAAAAACATGTTTTAAACACTTTGGACGGTTCGGATCATCACAACATGACCGGGAAAAGGGAGGTGTGGACGTAAGCTATGTCAGGGAGTCCTGATAGGATCCTATATATACAATTTACTCCCAGTCAGGGCTCCTGGATTTTTAAAAAAATCCACACCTCATAGATCTCGATTGAATTTCGACGATCTGAACCGTCCAATGTGTTTAAAAGGTGTTTTTAAGGGTCCCCGCGAGAAATCAGCAAAAAAAAATACCGGGAAGGGCTTGATCCAAGCAGTTTTACATAAAAACGAACATATACAGTTTTTATGAAAAATTGCTCGGATCAAGCCCTTCCCGGTATTTTTTTTGCTGATTTCTCGCGGGGACCCTTAAAAACACCTTTTAAACACATTGGACGGTTCGGATTGTCAAAATTCGATCTGGAAAGTGGAGGTCCGGATTTTTTTAAAATCTGGGAGCCTTGACTGGAAGTGGACTAGTCTTCTGTTAACATTTAGTCCATTCCTAATTTGGGGCTTCTATTGAATATTTTATTATCTGAATAAGTAGAGGAAAGTATTTGAATATGCACTTTGTGGTTTGCAGGTGAATGGGAATAATGGCTCTCCTTTATATTATGGCCCTAATGAGAATTCTCATGTTACTAGTTATAGAATGGTGTTTAAGAAATTTCCGATCTTGTTGAATCGCGAAAGGTGGTCTCGTGAAGAAAGGGAGAATCTCGCTAAGGGAATAAAACAGCAATTCCAAGAACTGTTGCTTCAAAAGTCAGTTGATTTAGTCAGGTATTTTTTCTCATGATGAACTCTGGATGTTTGTGCAGCTCATTATATTTTTAAAGTTTTTTGTTTTTTCCTTTTGACTTTTGGGAATGGGCTTGTTAATGTTTGGAAGGGATAATTGCTTATTGGCGGGAGTGGAGTAATTTTGGTGTTTTAGTTCACTTGCCATCAGAATGGATATTATTAGGACTTAATTTTCTCTATGCCTTAAGTACTTTAATCAAGGTTGTCGAATCGCGAATCGAATGAAATCGTGAATCGTAACGATTTGGTCCAAATTTAAGAAGTACATTGGGTAATGTATCTATGCACCTACATAGTAAAGATACATTTTAAAATTGTAAATTTTAAGCTTTAATCACTATTGAAGTTTGTTTTCTAATTTCTGCTATTAGGTATGAAACTAGCTTCTATGTCTACATACGTGGGTTGGTCTGAGGCTCTAAACCTTGTCCTTGTGTATTATCTTGAGGATACAAGAATTAAAAAGATCAATTTGTGAAATTACACGTCCATGTAGGATATTATCCTCAATAATATATACAGCTACTTGTATTAATACCATCTAGCAAACTAAAATTATACTCCCTCCGTCCCAAATTGCTGGGCCCTCTTTCTATTTTGGGATGTCCCAAAATGAAAATGTTGGTCCTATTTCTAAAAACAACTATCAAAATATGTTAAGCTTCCACTTTTACCCTTAAAAGTACTTTTTCCCTCACAATTTATTTCACAGTTTTTGAAATTCGTGTCATTTCTAAATCTTTTATATCTTTTAGTATATAAGGTTTTTCATGATTTTTAAAACTTTGTATAAAACACCTAATTGAGATCTATCAAACAAGATCCATAGGGCATATATTTTGAGATCCATATTTCATATTTTTTGAGATCCATATTGAAAGATATAAACAGTTTAAAACCACTTAATAAACTTCACAATTTTGAAGGATAATTTTGGAACTCTAAGACAATAATTTTGTCTCCTTAAAAAGTTAGATTCCCCAAAAGAAACGAGCAATTTGGGATGGGGGGAGTAACATTTAAAGACATTGAGCACGTCTATTGACTCGTACTATAATAAAATATGAAAAATCAACTGAAATAAAATAGTTAACTCATACTAGTCGAATGCAACAATTGTGATAAACCTTGATTTGCCTATAGATTCGTATCGTTTTTTAGTGTACGATTCACCACTGATTTTATATAAACCTTGATTCACTTCTAGATTCGTATCGTTTTTTCATGAATCGTGTATTGAATTGACAACTGACCTTGTAATGCTTTGCCTGTTTTACTAGGAATTGTTTCTATAACTTTACAATCTTAACTCTGGGAGTTTTATTTTTAGAATGTTTAAGGACAGTCTAATCTTCTCCCGTTGGAGTACCATCTTCAAGTGTATATTTGTCCAACATTTAGGGATTGTTATCCAAAACTATTATTTACGTGTTTGATGGAGTATTTATTCTCACCTGTATATCGACTGACAAGTTTTGCTTGACAGTGATGCAGAAAGATCTTCTGGAGATTCAAATGACTTTGATAGTATGATTGCATCAATTAGGGATCTGGATATCGCCCCTGAGAATATTAGATCATTTCTGCCCAAGGTTAACTGGGAGCGGTTGGCCTCTATGTACGTCGCAGGTCGTTCTGGTGCAGAATGTGAAGCAAGGTAACTTAATTTTTTTTTCCCTTAAAGTGGAATCATCTATTCCTGAAGTTTGGTTGGGAATATTGTATGTACTTTTACATGCTTGATTCATATTGACCTGCATATTATTAACCATCTATGCTCCAACGTCTTCATCAAACCTCCAGTAGGTCGAACAATTCCAAAATTGAGCAACAAAAAATTCTTATTCAGTAGGCCGATTATTCAGTAGATCAATTTTACTTTATAGTCATGTACAACTCTTTCTTTTGATATGTGCATAAGTTATTTGAATTCATAAAGATGTTATTGTGAAAGTGGAACATATTGTTTTTTTTTTAATTTTTTTATTTTCCTGTACGGGTAGCGTAGTCTTTCTTATTAGGTTTTTCCTGAGGTTATTAAGTGTTGGCTTTATAACCAACCATTAATCTTGTGACATTTTGATTACTGGTGCCATACCATATCTTTTGCCGCCTCCTCTCTTTGGATTGTTACATGTTGTCATATCAGTCACGCCAAAATTTGCAACGGCCACCACTGGAGTTGGCTCCCCTTACCATATGAGATGACATTGCAGCCCACCTCATCGGCACTACTCTACACTGTTCATGGGCACAATTCATCTTACTGACCATTGATATAGTTCGTTGTACTGTTCCTCATCGCAAATTGTATTGCAGGCAGTACCAACCACCGCCGGCTCATCTTACATCACGGATGACCACCCTCGGGCCTCGTCCAAATCGTCATGGTAACAGCTAGTAGAATCACCCCGTTGCTTTTGTCAAACAGGATGCTAGGTCGGGCCGCTGCTCAATCATTGATGGCCCATGCCTCGTCATTTTTAACAATTTTTAGCCCTAATGTGGTACATAACAGTTTTAATCCGCTACGTCCAATCCTGTCAGTGCATTCTCTGACCCCACCAAAGCCCCCTTTACCTTCAGCAACCACTATTGGGCCTCCGAAATAGTTTTTGACGCAGTATAGACCCTTTTGTACCTCTATAAACTCCTTTTCCACATCGGTCTAACCTTCAGACACCACCGGCATTCTTTTTTTGATGTCTCACATCTTCTGATGCAACAACGAAGGCTCCCAACTACTCTTTGTTGCGTGTTTTTGGTGAATATGCATTGTTCCTATTCCAAGAAACAGTGTAGCAAGCTGGCATGTGAGGTTCTCTGTATTTTCTTGGGGTTTAGTGTTACTCAGAAACGTTATAGGTGTTATGATCCAATCACTTGCAAGTTGTATGTCTCAGCATGTTTGTTTTCTTAAGCGTACCCTTATTTCATTCTTCCCCCCACAACACCATCTTTGTTGAGGGAGGGCAAGATTCATATTCCGTTTCCTCCTAATATGTCTTCTGAGGAGTACCCCTTTACCCTTGATGTATCAGGTATTCCCACAGGTCTTGCTGCTCTCCCTAGGTCCACTCTCCTCACATCTTACCCTTTGGTTTACTCTCGTCATTATAAAGCTTCTCGCCCCAGCCTCGTAGCTCTACTCTCTCTCTCAGCCTCAGCCTGCTTCTTTGGATTCCGATTCTCTAAATGCCGACATCTAGTCGTGATCACCGTCCATCTGTAAGAGTTGGTTTTACTAATTCCTGTTGCCGTCCTTCATATCATTCCTTCCTTCCTCGTATATAAACATACCTTGAACCCAAGTCATTACAAGAACTAAATTGGTAAATGCCATGAATGACGATTAACTGCTCTTGCAAAAACTCACACTTGTAAGTTGGTTCCTCTAGCGGATGACAGAAAGTGGAGTGCAAAACTCATTATGCACGAAAAATGTATGTGGATATTTATAGGGAGAGAAGGGAGAGAGAGAGAGTTGGAGAACGCGGGAAGCGGATTTGGAGATGAGAGATCCATCATCATGAATACAAATTACTTATGCTCGTACCTGCTAGTTTTCAGGGGTGTGTGAAACACTGAAAGTGTAGCATTTAGCTTATTGTTAGTTTTCAGGGTTGTATAATCTTTCACGTACCTGCTCCTATGAACTAAGCGTACTTTTTTAAGATTTAAAGAAAAAAAGTAAGCTGCTGGATAGAATCATGTCAGGTCCCCACTACAGAGGTAAATTAGAGTTCTGTTCCCTTCCTTGTCACAGAAGGCCTACTAATCTATGTTAAAAGGAATTATAAGATCAGATCTTTGTTTCCCAAGTTGGGTTCCTTGAAGCTTCAGTTTTGTTCAAGGAAGCTAACTTGGAAGTTTAAAATCACTGGCACCTAGTGCCAAAGTTTTTTTTTCCAACAAATGGTGCAAGTGAGTACTTCTGACAAGTTCATAGCTTTTTATTAAAACGAGTAATCAACATCTAGTTGTGTTGGGTTTCCTTTTGAAGTACTTGTTAATCAGAATCAGCTGCTAGATAATATGTATCCTCTTTAAGGAAAACACTTCCAGAGGGGAAAATGTTTTCGAGAGTAGAAATCCTCGAGTCTAGTAAAGGGAGCTTTATTATGATCCTCCACAGGCTTTTGACCATGCTATTTAGCTTGAAACCTTTCTTACTTCTAAAAGTGACGATGGTCAGCAGTCTTGCTCTGCAGCACCCTTTTCATTTGAAACAAAACTTAACTGTGTTCTGCTTTCTTCCTTAGAAAGGTAATATATCTTCAGACCATTAGCATAATGTCTGGCATTTCCAGTTTCGGTTTCTACAGTATTTGACTGGTTTTGTGCTTTTTGAACTTTATGAAGCTTACATGTTCTTCCACCAAGTTGCATCTCAGACATCTTAGGTGACAACCATGACCGAGACATAGCCATTGTGCGATTGAATTAACACAGTCAATGCATCAGGTGGGAACGATGGCTGAATGGAGTCATACTCAGATTTATGGTGCTTTATACACTTGCAACTTCTATTTGTTTTGGACTTCTGCAATGCTGTCATGTTTTTATCCCCTTTGAATAACTGTGATGATGTTGTCAAATGGATTGACTGGATTACAACCCTTTTTAGCTAATGAAGTGAGAAATTATTGCAGGTGGTTGAACTGTGAAGACCCCTTAGTCAATCGCCACTCATGGTCTACAAGGGAGGATAAGGAACTTCTACGTATTATCCAGGAAAGGGGTATCAGTGACTGGATTAACATTGCCATTCTGTTGGGAACAAACAGGACCCCATTTCAGTGCCTGGCTCGATATCAAAGAAGTCTTAATGCTTCGATACTGAAGAGAGAGTGGACTGAGGATGATGATGATAAACTTCGTGCTGCTGTAGAAACTTTTGGGGAGGGTAATTGGCAGCTCATAGCTTCTACTTTGGAAGGACGGACAGGTACCCAATGCTCTAATAGGTCAGTTAGCCATCTCAATGAAAAGTGCTATTGGAATTTGACTCAGGCTATATGAACAATAACAAAGTAGTTAAGGTACTACACTTCTCAGTTCCAGAAATGATGGCGGAACATCTGATACTCCACTATTCTCTGGTTTAATTTCCTTAACTGTTGTTTCTCGTTATGGATGTAATTTATTTCGTACCATGCAGATTGTATGGCAAGATGGCTGATTTATTATTAGAGGAGCTAATTTCTGTAGCTGGTGATAAGTTCACAATTTTAAAATGCATGTTGGTGAAAGTTTTGTTATTAGCGCACTATCCAACCGTCTGTGCTCGAACTCAGATTCTCTCATTGGAAAATCAGCCTTCTGTTAATATCTTCCCTCAAGCTCAAACTCTACATTTCTTTGCCCTTGTTCCATTGGCGTAGATGTAAATGCTTGCGATTGAGTTGGTGCATTAGCTCAAGGGCTTATGATTTTGTAGGAAAATAAAATGCAAACCATTGGAGCTTGTTGGGCTTTTTAGAAAGAGTGGAAGGATGTCTTTGTGGGCGGTGGGGAGGTAGAATGGGTAAGTGAAGGAGTAATGGAAGCGTGGCTGCTTGCTTGAATTTGCTTGATGCAGCTTATTTGTGATTGAGTTGGTACATATAGCTCAAGAGCCTTACGACTTTGTAGGAGTTGAAACTCTAAACCATTGGAGGGAGCTGGGGTTTTGAAGTATGTGGAGGATGTGTTGTGGGTGGTGGGGAAACAAAGGAGCAAGGCGAGCGTGGCTGCTTCCTCCCTTTTGCTTGATGCGGCTTATTTGGAGCTTACATCATATGAAAACTTTACAAGGGTATCTAGGAACCAATTGCTAGATGAAAAACTCCATTTTCATCTATTTTGTTTAGTTGGCGTTTTAGGTCTCACATGCCTTTCTTGATATGTGGTAACACCATATTTCTCTTTTATATATGTCCTCGCGTATTTGTTGCTGACACGTGTCAAACACAGACACGACACGACTCTGTCTGGATACGTGTCAAACATGCCTAAATACGTGTCTATATGTACACACACACATTCTCAGATACGTGGACACTAGGACAAGTCGGGTATTCTCTTGGAACACGCTGAGCGCATTAGGAGGTTTAAAATATAATTTTAAATCTTGGTCAGGAGTTAAAATTTCCATAGACATTTAGTTTATGTACACTTACATAGTGACCGTTGCTTTGTATCTTTGTGACTTTAATACTATTTGCGGGTTTTATCTTAGTTTGATGAAATAATGTTTTCGATTGTTTATACAAATGGACAAGATACCTCTATAGTACAATAATATAGATTTTACTCAATGTGTCCTCATGGAGCCAACTGCCTGTGTCCGACTTTTAAAAAATGACGTGTCCGTGTGTCTGTATCATGTCGTGTCCGTATCTATGCTTTTTAGATATATATGTAACTTCTTTGTTGCTAACCAAACACAAAACAAATCTGCTATATCGGATCTGCCACACTGATTTCTTCTTTGGTTAGAGTGAAGTTTCCTTTGGATTAGCAAGGGGAGGATATGATACGCTGTTAATAGCTTTTGATGAATATCATTTCTAGCAGTCTTACTCATAATTTGCTATATCTTCTTTCTTTTGGGGATTTTTTTGTAGCTTCAGTGATAGGATTTAGGCTTTTTTGGGTATCTATGTAAGATAGGAAGAGTTCACAAGGTTTCGATTAACAACTAGAGTTTTCCTAAGCCAATAAAAAGGCTATACTACGTTACAAATACAATAGAGACTCAGTCTCCCAACTATGAATGATCATATTCAGTTGGTAGATTTTGCTCCTCTTTATGTTCCTCTTATTTTTCCTTCGCACTTAACCACTAATTATCTTCGTCTCTTGTGGTTGATCTCTTCTCTTTGTCTCTCTCTTGCTTTCCGACCATTCTTTATTTCTGTTCTCTCTTCTTTACTATTCTCTCTCGTTATGTCAAATCTACTCTCCATTTGATCTTTGTTGTCCTCCTGCTCATCTCTTCTCCTTCTAGGACTTTCCTGCTATATATTTACAAGTTCTGCGGAATTCATGGTCGAGTTTCTCCAAAAAGAGGAAATTGATGCAATGTAACTGCTAACAAGTCCCGTGAAAAGAAGATAAAATGATTCTAAAGTGACTAATGTAAGGGAGTCTTAGGGTAGTACTTGAATTTAAGCTCAAATAGGTACTTGTGTTATTAGGAACGTTTTACAAGGTTTTTATTAGCTATTTGGCTTAAGCATATAAACAGTCTATGTTATGTTCAATAATTGTGGTCCCTGATATAAACAAAATTTAAAGTTTTACAAAGTTTTTATTAGCTATTTGTCTTAAGCATATAAACAGTCTATGTTGTGTAAACTATTTTGTTCCCTGATATAAACAAAATTTGAACTCACTGATAGATTTTGTGCTCTTTCTCAGGTAGCTGCTCATTCGCTATCTATCTTTGTCTCTTCTTTAGTCTTCTTCTTCCTTGATTCACATAGCTTGATTATTCTTTCATATGTTTCTCTTCTATGAAGCACTAAAATTAACAATGAATTTGGTCTTCTGTGTATATTCAGTTTAAGTTAATCTCTCTCTCTCTCTCTCTCTCTCTCTCTCTCTCTCTCTCTCTCATGGGCTGCTCTCTCCTGTCTGTATTATAGTGAACTGTAGTCAAAGGAAAATGGAATTTTGGCAGACAAAATGTCAAAAATAGGGCCATGAGGCTCCTAGAAATGTTTTTTAAGACATGATTGAGAGGTTTAAGACTTTTCAGTTTATCGGATGTCTTGTTTTTATTAGAGCTGTCTACTTGTTCTTTTCAATATTCCATAAGTACCTTTTTGTTTAAGGGCAAAAGTGTAATGCCTTGAATTCTAAATATTGCATTCTATACAAGTCTATATCCCCATAGTATCATGTCATAAAACATTCAGCAGATGTTTTCATTGATTTATTGTTGTTTAGTTATCAATCCAACAACTTGATACAACGATCTGTTAGACGGTGGTCTGCAACTTCTGGAGTTCCTCTCATACTATTTTAATGTTTCTGCTTTAGATGTATTGGTAACATCAGTAGCATGATAACTATGTACATCTAATTTAATAAATGCAGATGGATAAAATCCCTCCACCCGGCTAGGCAAAGGGTAGGGAGGTGGACATTGGAGGAGGATAAGCGACTTAAAGTAACAGTGATGCTTTTTGGGCCAAAAAACTGGAATAAAATAGCTCAATTTGTTCCCGGTCGAACTCATGTGCAATGTAGAGAGAGGTATATAAGTGAGGGTCTTGCTAATGGGTGCACCATTGCACCCGTTAAGGGTACAAAAAAGTATACTTGTTGGGCCCCACTTGTACTACCCACAAGTATACTTTTTTGTACCCTTAACGGGTGTAATGTTGCACCCATTAGCATTTCCCTATAAATAAATCCCAATCTTGGCTCCAACACAGTTTTGATGTGATTTAATTGTAACGGCTGACTTGTGGCAGATGGTTCAATAACTTAAATCCTTCTTTGATTTTTGGTGGATGGACTCAAGAAGAGGATTCTAAGTTGGATGCTGCTGTTGCGAAACATAGGGATTGCTGGTCTAAGGTTTACTGGTGTAAGGTTGCTGCATGTGTGCCTCCCCGCACTGATAATCAGTGTAAGAGGTAAATTTTTGTATACCATTAAAAAAATGTTCTTCGTGTCACATTTCTATTGTGTTACTCCATTTTTTCCTCTAAAACCATTCTGTTCTGCTTCTTCTTAATTCTTTTCTACTGCCTTGTGCTCCTGTATGTAATGATTTTCTCTTCTCTGGTTCTCTCCTCTATGATTAGGAGGTGGAAGAAAATGCATCCAGTTGAATGGTCACGGCACCAAGCAGCTAGAAAGATACAAAACGCAGCTCTCATATCAAACTTTGTAGATCGGGAGTCGGAACGACCTGCACTTGGACCAAATGATTTCATTCCACTAGCAATCACAAATGCAGTTGAGGAATCTGAAGATGTAAATCCTTCTGGAAAACAAAAGAGGAAATCGTGGTATGCTGGTCAGATACCGTGGTGTGTTACTGTTACATTGATTGCATTTCTTTGGATTCATATGAAACATAAATAAAGGAGGTCAATGATATAGGGCTTTTCATGATTACTGTGTTAGTGTGTTCTCGATGACAGTGAATAAAGATCCTTTAAAGTTGTCTGTGAGTTGAAACAATTGCTTGAATCCCTGCTGTAGATCTGAAGTTGTATTTATGTTTCCATGTCACATGTTATTGCATTTAGTTGCAACAGTGTTCTGAAATGCAGGTCCAAGAGATCTACAAAAGAAGCTCAAAGTTGTTCTGGGGAAGTTCCATTGTTAACCAATGGCAATGGAATTGAGAACTGTGGTGCTGATGACTCTATTTCAAAGAAGAGGATGATGAAGCCACAACAATCAAAGAATAAAATAAGCCTTGAACCGACTCAAGATTGTGCAAGGAATTGTCAAGTTGGACCATCTGATTGGACAGCACGAAGGAAGAGGTCTTTTGGGAAGCGAAAGAGGAAATTTAGGTAGGAGATTGAAGCTTTTTAATCTAGTTTTTCTTTTGCTTTCCTGCACTTAATTTAGTCTTCTTGTCTATCTCAGCAGAGGGAGGCCAGAAGCAGGTTCCATGCATGATGCCATTTCAAAGACGGAAAGAGAAGAGAAGCCATATTCAAAGGGGAATAAACAGACTGATCCAACAAAAGCTCATATAGCAGCTCGTGAATTTTTTTCAAAATTATTAGAGTTTAGGGAACTTGGTGGGGATCATGGTGCGAAGAATAGAAAGCCATATGAAGGGTGTCGAAGAAAGAGTAATTGTGTTGAGCTGGTAGATGAGAGCTCAAGGATGATCAATTTGGATGAGATTGCGAGCTTTGAGGAAAATAATGCTATATCAGAAAAGCATGTTGATTCAGCTCAAGTTGATTCATCATTTTGTCAAGTTTCAACATTATCAAAGGTAATGGATGTTAATGAGGTTGAAGCCTTGGGTGATGATGGTGAAAGGCAAAGGAATAAGAATTCTGATAAACTCTCTTCAAAGAGGAGTAAATATGACAGACTTATGCGGGAACTTTTAGAGATGAGTGATTCCAGTGACGCTGATACACTAAGGGGCAATGATGCCAGTTTAAGTAAGAAAAAGGTTACGAAGCAAAGTTTGAAAAAGTGCGGTGGTGCAAGTCATTCGCCAGCTTCAAAGTCTTCAATAATCACACAGGGGCGTAAAAGGTCAAGGACTACAAAGAAGTCTATTTCCAATCATATATCAGAGGTTGAAGATGGGGATGACATGACTCTCGCTTTGTTTATTGAGAATAAACGGAAGAAGAGAAGGCTTGAACTTGCTGAAACGGGTAATTTTGTTGTTGGAGGGATATCTCATTCACATGAATCATCGAAAGATCCGTTGTGTAATTATCTTGATTCCCCCAGCACTCCTCCCTCTGGATTTGAGAATCCAATATATGTCTGAGATGCGTCATAGTTCAAACAAAGAGGATAAAACATGTTTTGCCTTATATCAGTCATCTGGAAGTGGTCCTATATAGGAATACTGTTACCAACCCCTGGATTAAGTAATTTTTTTAGCAGAATAGTGTGTTGCTTGGAGGGGTTTGAAGAGTTGCACCTGTACAGTCATATATTTGAAGACCATGACATCCTTCTGTAAATGGCTTCAAAGACTTGTAAACAAAGGTTTCCGGCTTGTTATTTCTGTGGTGGATTCCTTTGATCAAAAAGAGAGGAAAAAAAGAAGCTTGCTATAATGTGCCGATTTTCTGTGCTGTGGGATTTTGGTTGTGCATGTGCTAGCTTTTATTCTGTGTTGTGGGGAAAAAAAAACTTTTATCAGATTCTCCGCAAAATCTGCTGCTCCAGTTGACATGGTGACTGCTTCGTTTGTTCTTTTCCTTTCTGCTCGCTACTTAATTAGTTACTTACAATCCTTTGTGTTTCCTGATTTATTAAAAACTCTCCAAAAGGTGATTCTTCTTGTATAAACGATGCCCACACCTTTGTAAGTTGACCCAGGATTCACTCAAAACCCCTTCTTCATTCATCGAATTGATCAGAAAAAAAAAAGTGAGTTGCCATCATAAATTATGGGTTCCTCTCCACATTTTATCACATTTTCCTAAGTGAACGTACTACTCTTTTTTATTCTTCACAGTTTATTCTCTCTCTCTCTCTCAACTTCTTTTGATGTTAGCTGGTGGGTCCCACCATTGTCACCTTTCTCTCTCTCTTGCTCTTAGCTGGGGCAGAAGAAGAGTGAAAACCACTTGGGAAACCAAACAAGACTTCGGTCTTAAAACTAGGTTTTAAAAACCCAACCAAACAAGGTGTAATTCTCACCCTTCAAATTTCGAGGATGAGTAGCACACTCAAATGATAAACTACTACTCCGTACTATTACTTTATTGCCTAGCCTTTTGTTTTTCTTGTATTTTGTGCTTTATCTATTGGTCTTCAATTGAAGAAGATACTCAGTATTGAAGAATCTATAGTGCAATACAAAAAACTCATCCTTCAAATAGTTATAAGAGGTAGCAAAAAAGCAACAAAAGAGTCGAAACCAAATGTATCACATAATCTTACAAAATATCCAAATACCGAAACAGCATAGGCTTCAATGCCATCAAAACATAGAGAATCCAAATATCCCGCCAACATTTTAACTGAAATCTAACTCAACTTAAAAAACAATAATGACATGCATTCGGAGCTCCACGGGCTGATTTAGCATCCTACTAACGACCAATTCCCCAAACTCTGATTATGCCATCGGTATAGCCACTGAATAAAGTACTTCCATCAGCACTCCAACTCAAGCTTGTGCAGTATATGACCTGAAAATACAATGTCAAGGTTTATCAGTAATAATCCAAAAACAAGCACAGGCTTCTATAATTCTCTCATTGTCATTACAGATGGTAAGGAATGTACAAAACTGAAGATCAAAAGTTAAGTGGTTTATGCTACAGACATGGCACACCAGTGTACAACCTAAATTACTACGGCATTAACAATTTGATAGATTAAGGGAAAATAATGAGAAAATAAAACCCAACTATGAGGACCAAGCCGCAGTGGCCTACCACTCATTACATGCTAACCATATTTGCAACACGAACTGGATTCGCCGATCAAAAAAAAAAAGAAGAACGAACTGGATTCCACTTG
This sequence comes from Vaccinium myrtillus, assembly GCA_016920895.1. NCBI lineage: Eukaryota > Viridiplantae > Streptophyta > Magnoliopsida > Ericales > Ericaceae > Vaccinium > Vaccinium myrtillus. The sequence continues at coordinate 20,073,796 of CM029277.1, forward strand.
ACAACAGCTATTAACTGAAGTTGGTTCTTAAAAGTAAGAGAAATATAATTGCATTAACAGTGCATTGGCTAGCAACTACTAGCCTACTAAACTTCTTCCCTGTCTGATATGGAAAAACCACTAATGGTGGGACAAATTGGAAAATTCCAGACCTTTTGGCCACAAAATCACTTCGATAGAATCTAAATGTGATAATTATGCATGTCACCAGAATCCAATCAATACTATTGGCTAATAGAACGGGCAAGAAGCATTAACAAATACCCAATTCAACAAATTAGAAGAGCATTAAGACCTAACTGCGGTTACTGATACAAAAGAGGAAATCGCTAGTAACAAGAAAACAAGTCATGGAATTGACCTATAATTTCACAACAGAAAAACTGATAAGCCCACAACTGAATGTCGGCAATCGAATCAACGGTTTACCAGTCAAATTTGTTCCAAATAATTCAATAAAATCTGAAGATAAAAAACAGAGTTAAGTTTAAATAAAAGAACTTCTAAGTTGCCTATTGTAGCCAAGAAAAAATGAAAGCAGGTCAACTTTCATTTATAGCCATAATTTGCATGTTGGCTCCACCAAATTGCCCAAAGCAATGCAAAACAAATCCCAAATGCACACAAGAAGACAGCTTTAGGAAACAAAAGCTGAACAAAACAAAAGATATATGGAGCAAAAACAGACATCTGAACTGCAATTGCATCTCGCACACATTGCCCACCACGTCATCTAAAAGGGGGCTTTGTAGGAATAAGGAAGGGAAGAAAACAAAAACGACCAATATTTATAATTTACCAACAGAAAACATGGAAGATAGCATTTTAATGAGCATAAAAAAAAAAAAAACAGACAGCAACACAAACACCAATGTAAAAATGAAAATCTTTTTACGAATTCGCAGTAGCATATACAATAACAATCACGATGAAATTATACCTTGTTTTTTACACCAGATGATTGGGTAGCACCTCCTTCATTCATCTCAGCCTCCTGCTTTGCATCGACCCTGAGATCCACGACGATGGTTTTGCTCTCCAAATCCCATATCTTGATACTAGCCTCTGTAGCCGCACATAGCCAGTACCTGTTGGGGCTGAAGCAAAGAGCATGGATGATGGAGCCAGCATCGAGTGAGTAAAGCCTCTTCCCCTCAGCTAGGTCCCACAGCAAGATAACACCATCTTTCCCTCCGCTCGCACAAAGCGAACCATCAGGGGACACTGCCACTGTGTTGACATAGCCAGAGTGGCTAGCAAGGGTGGACCTCAGCTTACAGTTGGTTAGATTCCAGATCTTAACAGTACGATCCCACGAAGAGGAAACGATGGTTGGTTGGAGGGTGTTGGGGCTGAATCTAACGCAGCTGACCCAATCTGAGTGTCCATCACCGTCTTGGATAGTGTACTTGCACTCCCCTAAAGTCAAGCAATAAAAAGAACTAAAACTATGCCGCTCCATTGGTTTTTGTGGAAATCAAGCATCGCTCAATTTGGATAGCCTAATCAGGGGTTTGAACAAATAATGCGTAACAAGGGTAATCCAAAGTCGTTCACATTGAAAGGATTCTAGCCATACAATATCCAATAAGTAACAAGTAATAACACACATCTCTTCAACTTCTAATCCATCTCTTACTCTTGTGCTTACATAAGCCTATACCCTTCATATATCTTTTTGTCAACAATATATTGACCATCAAATCCCTTCATTGGAAAATCAAGGGGAATTATATATTTTTTGTTAACCAAACTCTTTTTCTAAGGTAGACAATTCCAATTATATTTTTTTGGCCAGGAAATTTAACCTGGCCGTGTTGCACAGAGAATATCTTATAACAACTAAAACAAAAGGCAAAATAAAAAACACTTTCAACTAATATGAGTGTAAAGTCATTTTGTAATTGGGAAATGGTGGAAAGAAGATAATAATTGTTAAAATAGTACTAGTGAGTAGTACCTAGGGTGTTCCATAGTTTGATAGTGCGATCACGTGAGGCGGAGACAATCTGGCGATTATCAATGGAGAATGCGACGGAGAGCACGTCCTTGGTATGTCCGACAAAGCGGCGGGCGGTAGTGCCTGCGGCGAGGTCCCAGAGGCGGAGTTCGCCGTCCCATGAGCCGGAGAGGGCGAACTGGCCGTCGGAAGAGAGGACAACGTCCTGCACAAAGTGGGAGTGTCCAGTCAGACGGCGGCGGGGGAGGCCGTAAACTTTCTCCTCCTTGGTGAGCTGCCATAGGATTATGGATTTGTCGCGGGAGGCGGTGACAATCATGTCGGAGTTGTCGATTGGGGTGGCGATGGCGGTCACCCAGTCGGTGTGGGCCCTCATTGTTCCCCGTAGTACCAGTGACTCTCCCATTTCTTCTTCTTTTCCTTCTTCTTCTTCTGTGTGTGTGTGTGTGAGAGAGAGAGGGGCTGAGGCAAGAAAGAAATTATCGCAGGGGTATATATATTGGTGGTGACTCCGGAGAAATTAGGGTTTTTGGTAACCTGAGTGAGTTGGGTGGGCTGATTCAGATTTGACTTTATTTGGTTGGGCGGGTAAATTAATCGGGTTTGGGGTATGGTTTTTTTTGGGGTGGTCGGGGTAGAAAGTTCTCGTAGATAACTCAGAATCGGAGTGACAATGGCGGAGGAAGAACTTTGACTTAGGGGTAAAGAACTTTGACTTAGGGGTGAACATAATAGACATTTTTTATCTAAGCATAAATTTATTATATTTACACATTTGTACATTAAAATAATTCAATTCTAATCCATTAAAAGTATATAAATCGTTTTCTTCTTTTTCTTTATACTAATAGAACACTCGCGTATTTATTTTCACTCATGAAAGATATTGAGAAAGAATAGAAGTATAAAATACTCCCCTTGCCTCCAATCTTTGGTCCCAAATACCACTTTTGTTGATCCAAATTATTATTATTATTATTATTATTATTGCCTCAATTCAAAACTAAGAGGGCAGTCACTGATGAGATTCCACTTTTACCATTTCTTTTATAGAGTAAGTGCATAGTAGTGGTGATGTTTTGAAGAGTAAAATAAGAAAAGAAAAAGTATGACTGTTGTAATAATTTTGTTATCCTAATTAATTGAATCCCTAAAAGGAACCAACAAATTTGGATGGAGGGAGTAACCTGTTTCTTTAGTAAATCAAACCAAAATTATTAAGATCGTAATAAATAATTATATTGATAATATCCATAATACTTAGAATTAGTATTATATTAATAGAATGGGTGGGTGGTGCCCCTAGGAGTTGGGCCGCTTCGGCTTAATTAAGCTGGTTTTTGTTTGTCTTTATCCAAAACAATTCGGCTATTTTAGTTTTGTGTCAATTTTTTTTGGGTTACTAATTCGTCTTGATGAGAGAAATATAAAAACAAAAAATATATATATAAAATAATGTTATAAAAGCTCTGTATGGAGCTCTGTATGGATGACCATATAGACTTCTTGTTTTGTGTGATAGCCTTTAATGTATTGGTTGTGATAGTTGAAGCCTTTGGCTATATATGTATCGTTCATCAGAGAAGAATAAACACACAAGCAAAGAGAGAAAAGAAAAGGCAGAATACAACTCTGAATAATATTTGAGTAGTCCAGAAGACTAACTTTTCTATTTTGTGCCCAACAGTTTATTTACTTTTCAGCTCTTATTATCTGCTTGGTTTTATAACACGTTATCAGCACGAGACCCTAACCAACTGAGAGAAGTAAAAATCTCGTACTCTATTCCTACATATTTGATTTTATGTACTATTCTATATCTTTTCATTCATATGATCAGTATCTCATACATTCATCAAAATGAGTTTTTTTTAAAAAGCAGATACATTGCTACAACATTTTTTATTTCAGAAAGTTCAAAATTAGACAACGGTATCAATTTTCAGAAGCCTTTTAAACCACCAGTAGCAAAATCTTAAACTCATGGCTACTATGCTTTAAATGAAATTTTTTTGGTCATATTGTATGCCAACAACAGTATAAGGAAAAGAAGAAGAATTATTGTACCAGAAGTACATATCAACTATGAATCCTGAAGTATTCTAGTTATGAAAAAATAGAGGGGGGATTGTACCTGAAGTACATATCAATTATGAATCTTGAAGTATTCTACTTTTAAGAAAAAAATGGGGGAAATACCAGAAGAATTTTACCCAACAAATTCTCATATTATAATAAAAAAAATGGGCTAATACCTGAAGTAATTTTAGCAACAAGGTGGGCGGGTCTTCAAAATATTGAATCCACCACGCCGCCTCGAACCCATGACCTTCCGTAAGGGAAAGCACGAGTTTGGCCACTGGGCTAACCCCAGTGGTTAAGTATATACTAACATTTTTATTTATTTATTACCTATTTTTAATATTTTAACATCTCAGTAGATGTATAAATCAGCCTTTTATACTACTGTGTAAAATGAGCACACATATTACACCCATATACGTGCAAGTAAATTTTTGGATTGAGGTTTCTCCTTCTGCAAATGTTAGTTGCCAATTGATCTCTTTAATTGAATTAAAAATGAGCTATTAATTGGCCTCACATTCACTTCTTTCTATATCTCCTGTGCATAAAAATTAGTATTGGAAATAGACACTCATAAAGAGGAATTCTTATGCTATATATGCCACCACATGCTTACTTCATACATCTCTTGGGCAATAGCCCAATACTAAATGTCACTGATCATCACAGTGACTCCGGGATAGATACTGTTAAAAAGAAATTCTATACTTCTGATCATTTCATTATGTTATTATAGAATTATTTGTCTAATCAGATATATCTTGTTTTTATAGACAATGTCGAACTACACAAAATTGGAATTTGCTGCACTTGACATTTCGGGAAGAAATTATCTGTCATGGATCCTTGACATAGAGATTCATCTCGATGCAACGGAAATCGGGAAAACGATCACAAATGGTAATAGTGCATCCCTGAAGGATCGCGCAAGGGCCATGATCTTTATCCGACATCACCTCCACGAGGACCTGAAGTCTGAGTATCTCACTGTCAAAGACCCACTAGTTTTGTGGAACAACCTAAAGGAAAGATATGGGCACCAAAAGACAGTCATGTTGCCTAGAGCTCGTTATCATTGGATGCACCTACGATTTGAAGATTACAAATCGGTTAGCGAGTATAATTCTGCCCTATTCAGAATTGTTTCACTTTTGAGACTTTGTGGGGAGAAAATTACTGAAATGGATATGTTAGAAAAGACATATTCCACGATTCACCCCAAAGACATGAATCTATCACAAACATATAGACAGAGGGGCTATGGGAAATACTCGGATCTGATATCCTGTCTTTTGGTAGCTGAACAAAACAATGAATTATTAATGAAAAATCACGAGTCTCGCCCAACCGGATCTATGCCGTTTCCAGAAGCAAACAGAGTCTCATTCCACAGTCAGGGAGGTGGCTGCGGCCGTGGCCGAGGTCATGGGCGCGGACGCGGACGGGGGCGTGGTGGCCATAACTACCAAGTCCGTGGAGGACACATCAAAAAGCCCAGCAAGAAAACTTATTTTCCCCGGAAGTGGAATAAGTGGGATAGGTCGGATGTATCCCAAGGAAAGGGAAAGGATTTACAAGCTAAACCTTTTAAGAATACTGAAGATTCTTGTTACAGATGTGGAGTGAAAGGTCATTGGTTGCGTACCTGTCGTACGCCAAAACATTTGGTTGATCTTTACCAGGCATCCATCAAGGGGAAAGGAAAAGAAGTTGAAACCAATTTCCTTGATCATGTTAATCAAACTGACCCTTTTGAACCTTTTGATTTTTCATCTTTTGATATGTCTGATTTACCTGCTGGACCTAGTGGGACAAAAGATGATTTCTTTGATGATGGAGATGACTACCCTGATTGGTCCATGCATTTGGACTAAATCAGTATCGTTGCTTATGTTTGAAATAATAGTCTAAGGACTAATCTATCTTTCAATAATATTGTAAGAGATATGTCATGTTGTATTTGATTTTGGAATAAAAGTTTCAAGATGTGTTTCAGTTACTTATTTGTGAAATTTTTAAATTTATATTTTTGCATTTAGGAGCATGGATACTAATGAGACATTATCAAATGCAAAGATAAATGGTGAAGATATCTGTCTGGTAGATAGCGGTACGACACATACTATTCTTCGAGATAACAGATATTTCAAACATTTGACAAAGATAAAAGCTTATGTCAATACAATATCAGGTTCTGCAGACCTAATTGAAGGCTCTGGAAGAGCAAATATTGTTCTAGCAAATGGAACAAATTTAAATATTGACAATGCTTTGTATTCTACCAGATCCAAAAGAAATCTGTTAAGTTTTATGGATATACGTCGTAATGGTTATCATATTGAAACCACAAACGAAGGCAGAAAAGAATATTTGTATATCACTTCTAATGTGTCTAGCCGGAAGTAGAGGTGTCAAACGTGCGTGCCGTGCCGTGCCGTGCCATTCAACTTCCGTGCCGTGCCGTGCTTCGTGCCGTGCCTTGTCATGCCTATTTGCTTCATCGTGCCATGGCGTGCCGTGCCAACCGTGCTACGTGTCGTGCCGTGCCCATTTACTTAATCGGGCTGTGCCGTGCTTTTTTGAAGTCGTGCCGTGTCGTGCCGATGACTTACTCGTGCCGTGCCGTTCCTTTTTGTCGTGCCGTGCCCGATTAGTTAATCGTGTCGTGTCGTGCCGATGACTTACTCGTGCCGTGCCGTGCCTTTTTGTCGTGCCGTGCCGTGCCTTTTTTGTCGTGCTTTTTTGAAGTCGTTCCGTGTCGTGCCGTGCCCGATTAGTTAATCGTGCCGTGCCATTGACTTACTCGTGTCGTGCCGTTCCTTTATTTTATCGTGTCGTGACGTGCCCGTGCCGTGCCATGCCTTTTTCGTCGCGTCGTGCCGTGCCTTTAATCAAACATGGGTTTAATCAAACATGGGAAATAATGGTTCGGTTGGGCCTCATTAATCTATTTTTAGAACTCGTCTCGGTCCTAACTTTGCCACAAAAATCTTAAAAAAACTGATGGGTTTGTGTAGAATTTATCTTGTGAAGGAAAACGATGGAGAAAATCACGGAATGAAAAAACGGTATCCCCTATGAGTAGTGAATCATTTATCAAGGTAAATCACGGAATTCAACAAATTACGTCTTATTGGATTATTGGAAGAAGCTTCACTGAACCATGTCATGAGTTGGATTATTATATAAGCCAACTCATGACATAAACGCTGCCCAAGGAAAAAAGAACATCTCCAATGAAAATTGTCCATCGCTAATACATCAGCCTCATAACTGTTGTGACATGTTGAAAACATGCAAAGAATAGGATGTGCGAATATATATACGGGGATACAACAGATATGCATCTAAGATGTACAAACATAAACATTCCAAAGCTCCTTGTCAACAAAGCAGAACCAAAAAAACTGGACGAAGATATAGCCGAAAACTGTTAAGGATAAGATCCAAACATTCTTGTTTAGGGTCACACTCATATTTCTTTGAGTGAGTGTCTGTGCTTTTTTCTATCCTCCAATTCCTTCAATGATGTTGAGACACAAAACCATTCTTAACCGAGGACGTGACCTATGAACATCTCACTCCTTGAGTCCTTGTTGCTGTACAGCTACGACATCCAGAGTATCCAGTAGCAATGTAGCATAGCCATGGGACAGCCCCCCATAGCTAGGCTTCAATAGCATAGATACAAACGCAAACCCTTAGGAAATTCTGAAAAAATTTGGCAGCATCTTGTTTAAAAAGTAGCAAGCCAGCTGGGCAGTGACACTGCCAACACAAATCCCAGAATTACAACCGTGAGTCCGTGACACTAGCAGCAGCAGGTGACACTAGCAGCAGCAGTAAGCACTAACAGGTATCAAATAAGTGATGGTTGATGGTTCACTGGCAACCACAACGAAAATCTTGTAACATGGACCGTGTTTCTTGGTTATATTTTACAAATGGGTTTACTAAGAAGTGTATCTAGATAGAAAAAGGACACAACACGACATGGACTCATTGTGGGACAAAACATATGCAGCTATAAGATTAGATGTAAAAAGTTGAAACATGGGCTCAGGCATTAAGAACAGACCCCTGGTGCTACTCTTGGCTGCAACAAGGTTGCCCCGCCAAGATACCAATGGCTCAGTTCAACATCATTGCGCAAAAAAACACTACCAAAATTTCATGACGATGAAATACAACTATCCCAACCAAATTCAGTTTCAGAGTTTCAATAATGCACTACCAAACCATTTGGGCTCAGTGGAATCCTCATTGCCCAGAAACTACCAAAACCAGGAACAAAGATAGTAAAAATGCCCACAAACTAGTAAACCATAAACAAAGGCAGAAACTGGATTAACTTCATTGCCAACTGGTTCAGAGTTCATAAAATCTCAGGTTCAGAGTTCACAAAAGTGGTTCAGACTTCAGAGTTCACAGATTAATAACAGTTTCAGATATCACAAAATTCAGGTTCAAACTTCGGTAGTCAAGGGATTCTGAGTTCACAAAACAAGGGATTCAGGTTCAAACTTCAGAGTTCACAAAATTCAGAGTTCACAAAACAAGGCTCAGGTTCAAACTTCAGTAGTCAAGGGATTCAGAGTTCACAAAACAAGGGATTCAGGTTCAAACTTCAGAGTTCACAAAATTCAGAGTTCACAAAATTCAGAGTTCACAAAACAAGGCTCAGATTAACTTCATTGCCAAACTGCAGAAACAAATAACAACAGCATCAAGGGATTTGAATGGCCAGTTTTTCCATTAGTGGCTCAGTAGTCATCATAGCCCAGAAACTAACAGGTGCATAGTATAACATTGAAAATTTGACTCTAGAAGAGAGACAAGCTCACCTTGAATTTATCTAACACTGATTCTTTCATTATTCACACACACACAGATCTTAGAGTTCAGGTTTAGAGTTGCAGTAGCAGGTTAGCAACAACATGTGCACCAATAACAGGACACATCTAGCACTAACACTCAAGCACATTGTACATGTTAACCAAGGAATGCCTCCTTCCATGGAGACAAGGATGAGGTACAAACAATTCTAGCTGGCAGCAATCCAATATAAGGTCACAAAAGTAATCTATTTTAAGAACTCTAAGGAATGCCTCCTTCCTTAGGAGACTAATAACAAAGTACATGATTCCAAGGAATGCCTCCTTCCATTGGAGACACATCAACAACAATATACTTCTCAAAATAGATAGCACCTGCAGAGTACTGTACAAAAAATAATGCACAGTACAAACTTGAGGAGAGATAAAGATAGCAAACCATGTAGCAGGTCACACTTTCCCATTGTTGACTCCTTAATGCCTCATGAATGCCCGACGGCATTGGTATGGGCACGAAAGACTCTTGCTTGCCACCATTTCCTTGAACCTTGCTTCTTGTAATAAGCCATCTCTCTCTTCACACACACACATAGAGAGATGGCACAGAAGCAACAACCTGAGTAAAACATCCCAAACGTGCGTGTCGTACCTAATTCAGTCAAGGTAACTGAGTTACCAAGGCCTCAGACTAGTCCATCATAGGCATATCATGGTACGAAAGCAGCCCAAATTTGGACGGCACGGCACAACATAGATTGCCCAGAATCAAAGGACACACTGCCCAGAATAAGGAACTAACATGGTACAGTGTGTAACCAAATTCAAAGTGCAACAACCAAAGGCTCAGTTGACACATCACTGCCCAGTTCAACAGAATCAGAATTCCCCAGAAACACCAACTGATACAGTGTGTAACCAAATTCAAAGTGCATACCAGTGTGTAACCAAATACAGTGTACAGTCTATCAAAATTCTCATAAACATGGAATGCCTCCTTCCATGGAGGCTCATATCAAACAAACAGATTGAGACTAGCAAATAATTCAGTGGTGGTACTGAGTTACCAAGGCCTCAGTAGTCCATCATAGGCTAAATAGGTATTTTATCAAAATGGCTCAGCAAGCATCATTGCCAAAAGGCTCATAATTGATAATTGGCTCAGGTATGTTTCATCATAGCCAGATTTACTGAAATGGATGCAACATTAAGTTGCCATATAAGACCCTCGTAAGTTGCAAATCACAATTCAGCTAATTTTGTAAGATTTAAAATCGTGATAATGGGTTGTGTCTGTGGCTTATTCATTTCAGACTAAAACAACACACACACACACACACACCCCTCAAGAACAACAACTAAAGTGGGGGCAACATCATGTTGCCATAAGTTGCACACACCCACATAGACCTGAAGTGGGGGCAACATCACGTTGCCGTAAGTTGCCAACCCACTTCAGTCCAACTACTGAAATGAATAAGCCACAGACACATACCCCAGCATAATAAATGAATAATAGGTACAAAACAAATGTCATCAATCACTATCTATATCGGAGTCTGCATAATAACCTCTGAATTCTTCTTTAGCTGAGCGTTTTTCAATTCCAAGGCGTGCATCCTCCCAATCTTTCAAGCACATGAGACAATCCAAAATGTCTGGAGCTAATCTGCTCCTCTTCTCATCCAACACTCTTTTACCTGCACTAAAAGCAGATTCCGATGCCACTGAAGACACATGAGCTGTTAGTAGATCACGTGCCATGATTGAAAGAATGGGATAAGTCGTTTCGTTTTTTTTCCACCATGCTAAGATATCAAAATTAATCAAGTCATTCGCACTAACTGATTCTAGGTCCAAATATTTAAGAAGTTCATTGCGTGAAGTTACAGTGCTACTTCCTATTCCTAAACTTGAACTAAGCAAAGACAAAGATGCATCAGTACATGAAGAAGACGAGGCCAAAGAGGTAGTAGTAAGTGAAGTAATTGCACCAAACTTAGATGAATATTTAGCATACATGGCATTCAATAAATCAAGCACAACATCAGAAGAAGGTAAAGTAGTAATACATAAATTCGTACCAATCTCTCTTAAGAGCACTGAAACACCCGCTACCTTAATCCTAGGGTCCATTACCGCAGCTAACATAAATAGTGGTGGCGTTTCCTCGAAATATTTTTAAAATTTTTCTTCCATATCCACACAAGCATTTACAAAATTTGGGCATGCCCTATAATTTTTAAAAGTGAGACTAATATTGTAGAGATGATTAAGCACAACACAAGAAGAAGGAGAACGAACAGCAGAACAAGCTAATGTAGCAACATAAAACACTTTCAAAAATTTCATGAACTCAAAACCAATTTTCCAATCAGATGGAGATAAAGAATCACCACGATAGCTCTGGTTACAATAAGCAGATATCACATCACTATATTTCCTACAAGACTTTAACATAAGGTAGGTCGAATTCCAACGAGTCACAATATCAGAGTTCATTTGTTTTGGTTTCACATTGTAACATGTAACACACAATTTATCAAATTCTTGTTGCCTAGATGAGGAAGTACCAATAAAAAGAACAGCAGATCTAATATTTGAAATCTGTGGTGCTATATGTTTCAAACCATCTTGCACAACCAAGTTAATCACATGGCACACACATCAAACATGCAATAAGTCACCAAAATAAGCAGGAGACAAATTTCTTTTAAACAATGGTAATGAAGCAGTATTAGCACTTGCATTGTCAAAAGTAATGCTAAAATTTTTATCAAGAAGTTCATAATCCCTAAACACGCACATAATACTTTCAAAAATCGTTTCAGCATCATGAGGATACTCCACTAAACGGAAAGCAATAATTTTTTTTCGCAAAGTCCAAATAGAGTCTATATAATGAGCAGTAACACACATATAACCACGATTATTGCAACCAGACCACATATCAGAAGTAAAAGCTATCGCACCAAGTTTAGCAAGTTCACAAATCAAATCTTTTTTAACTTCATTATATGCTTTCATTGTATCACTACGGGTTGTATTTCTAGAAACTTTACCAAATTCAGGATTCACATAATTTTGCATAAAATATTCAAATCTAATATCATCACCAAAAGTAAATGGTTGTTCAGCTGCAGCTACGTAACGGGCCAGTCCTTCTCTCATTTTTTCTTTCGTATAATCAAAATCTTTCAAACTAGTCGCAGATTCACCACTCTCTGATTTTTCTGGATGTTTATTTCTAATATGTCTAGCATGATGCCCTGTTCCAGTATCACTAACACAAGTATAATTCACGCCACAATAATTACATACAGCCCTAGTTCCTATGTCAATACCATTTTCATCTTTAAAGTTCTTAACTATAGAGAAATGTTTCCATACCCATGACGTGCGTCTCCTTTTTGAACCAGTAGTTGAATCAGTAGGAGTTGAACCTGTTGGAGTAGAACCTGAAGTCCCTGTTCCAGTGTGAACAATGTTTGAAGCAGCTTCGCCTACACTTACAGAATCCAAACCCTGTCCCTCTGGTGCAACAACATGGTCTCCACCATGTTCATCGTCATAAAAATCAAAATTACCAGCATCCATCAACACAAAAAGGTAAAAATCAGTGGTGAATGAGTAAATAAGTGGTGAATCACTGATCAAAATACAGAAATCAGTGATTAAATGTAATTATGAAACCCAAAATACAGAAATCAAACCCTAGTTTTTAGAGTCCAGACAAATCAAACCCTAGTTGAGTAGTTGTGAGTCGTGACTGGACTGTGGTGGTCCGGTGGATGGTGGTGGTGACAGATCGCGACCCGTGAGAGACTGAGAGAGTGTGGATCGACATATCGCGACCCGTAAGCGGTGGTTGGTGGTGAATCACCACAGGGTGTGAGCGCCGACAGGTGGTGGCCCGGTGGATGGTGGTGGTGACTGGTGACTGTGGATCGTGATTTGTGAGTCGCGGTGGATGATGGTCGTGACTGTGGATCATGATTCGTGAGTCGCGGTGGATGACTGGTGAGTCGCGGTGGATGACTGATGACTGGATGATGGTCGTGACTCGTGAGTCGCGGTGGTCCGGTTGATGAGAGAGAGAGAGTCGCGGTGGTCCGATCGATGAGAGAGAGAGAGAGTAGAGAGAGAGACGACCGTTTGTGGTTTCACTGGTTTGTTTGACAGTCAGAAGAGAGAGAGAGAGAGACGATTAGGGTTACAAGAAAAGTGGCTGGGGATCCTTATAATGGTATATTTATACTAGGGTTAGCTAGGCTACCGGTACAGAAGATCTAATGCACAGAAAATGGCTTTTGGGGGCCACATTTTGGTCCCACGTGAATAATTCGAACCGTTGAATGATTTCAAAATAATGTTTCGTACGGCCATGCAAAAAATCAAGTCAATTGGATATGTGTAACTAGTCTATCCAAAACTCCAAGTATTGAAATCAATTGGACATTTGTAACGTGGATCGACGAGTTACGCATATTCAATTGACCTGATTTTTGGCAAAGCCGTACGAAACATTATTTTGAAATCATTTAACGGTTCGGATTATTCACATGGGACCAAAATGTGGGCCTCTAAAGCCATTGTACGACATGAACGGTGAGGATCATCGTAATTGTGTTGCGATGGAGGGCCTTTCAAAATCCGATCGTCGAAAAAATTGGCGAGAGTCATTAAAACATCAACACAAACAAAGTGAACGGTGTGGATCATCATAATTGTGTTGCAATTGTGTGGCTATCGTACATTATACCATAACACAGTAGCTTGATTCATAACACAGTAGCTTGATTCATAACCAAGTAAGTTCGATGTATAGAATTGTAAGGTATGTGTAGACTCGTTTTTCCGAATGTTCGATCTGAACCGTTGCAATTTAATATCTCGTCAATTCTATCATCCTCCCAAAAATCGATGATCATCCAATATCGGTAACAACACGATCGAAACACATTCAGTGCTTGTAATGGAATTTTAGTACTATAATGCACCACTTCAAGGCCACCTAATCAATTTTTTAAAAATCTGAACCGTTAGATGTGTTTAAAGCATGTTTTTAAGGTCCTATGCAAAGATTTGGGAAAACAAAATACCCAAAAGGGCTTGATCGGGACAGGTTTTTGTATAGTAATTTTACGAAAACCTACTCCGATCAACTACTTCCGGGTATTATTTTTTGCAAAATCCTCGCTTAGGACGTTGAAAACACGTTTTAAACGCATCTAACGGCTCCGATCGTCGAAATTTAGTCCGGAAAGTGGAGGCCCATTATTGTGTTCCTGTGAGAGTGAGACAGTGAAAGTGTGAAACTATGAATGGAATCAAATTTACTTTGTATAATTTATAATTTTCTAAAACCAAATTTATTAAAAGTAATTCTATAATTTATATAATTTCTATAATTTAACATCTAATAATTTCTATAATATAATTTAATAAAAGAATCTAATTCCTATAATTTGAATTTCTATCATTTTTTTATAAAAATAATTTGTATTTTTTTTCTTTTTTTTTCCATCTCTCTCTCTCTCTCTCCCTAAATTTTTTTTTAAATCTTTATTAGATAAAAGACAATGTATCAATTATCAAACATGTAAAAAAATATTTTACAAGCTTATTTTATTTTTTTTGTCCAAACTCTCTCTCTCTCTCTCTCTCTCTCTCTCTCTCTCTCTCTCCAAAGAATTATTATTATTTTTTAATTTTTTTATTTTTTTGTTCATGACTTACTGACTTAGCGACTTACTTACAAGTTGCAAAACACTATTTTTTATTTTTATTTTTTTCACAAACAAAAAAATGTTTTTTTTTTTCAAAATGTTTATTAGATAAAAGGCAATGTATCAATTATCAAACATGGCAAAAAATATTTTAAAAGCTTATTTTATTTTTTTGTCCAAACTCTCTCTATCTCTCTCAAAACTAAAATATAAAATAAAATAAAATAAAATAAATCAATAAATTTTTGTAACTTCTTTTTCCCTCTTGTTTATTTTTTTGTTCATGACTTTAAATTATTTAACATTTTTTTTTTGCCTTGTGCCGTGCCCGTGCCGAGCAGCCAAGCCACCGTGTCGTGCCGTGCCAGGCCAACTTCCGTGCTCGTGCCGTGCCAGTCCAATTTCCATGCTCGTGCCGTGCCAAGCCAACTTCCGTGCTCGTGTCGTGCCGTGCCATGTCCGTCCTACTTCCGTGCCGTGCCGTGCCAACTTGCGTGCTCGTGCCCGTGCCGTGGCAGACCTACTTTCGTGCTCGTGCCGTGCCATGGCCGTGCTCGTGCCCGTGCCGTGCCGTGCCTTGTGCCACGTTGACTTCTTATCGTGCCTGTGCCGTGCCCGTATAAGACCGTGTCGTGCCGTGCCACGTGCCACCTTAGCCCGTGCCGTGCCCGCTCATTTCCGTGCCGCGTGCCGTGCCCGCTCATTTCCGTGCCGCGTGCCAACTTATACCGTGTCGTGCCAGGATTTTACCGTGCCTCTGGCGTGCCGTGCCGCCTCCCGACGTGCCGTGCCCGTGCCGGCTCGACCCGTTTGACACCCCTAGCCGGAAGCTAGTATTAGAAAAAAATTCTGCATTATCTTCTGGGTTATATTATACGACGATTAGAACAATTGAATCATATACTATGATGCACCAGAAGTGCTCCAACCCAAAACTTTTTATGCTATGGCATGATCGCCTTGGGCATCCAGGTTCAATAATGATGCGTCGTATTGTTGAAAATTCACAAGGGCATCCGTTAAAGAACCAGAAGATTCTATTACCCAAGTATTATCCATGTAATGCTTGTTCACAAGGGAAACTGATAATTAGACCATCTATCTCCAAAGTGATTGTTGAATCACCATCATTTTTACAAAGAATACAAGGAGATATTTGTGGGCCGATACACCCACCATGTGGACCATTTCGATATTTCATGATTCTAGTTGATGCCTCAACTAGATGGTCACATACCTGTTTATTGTCTACGCAAAATGTTGCATTTGCTAGATTCCTTGCTCAGATCATTAGATTAAGAGCACAGTTCTCAGACCATCAAATCAAAACAATTCGTCTTGACAATGCTGGAGAGTTCTCATCTCAGACATTTAATGATTACTGCATGTCAATTGGTGTTGATGTTGAGCATCCTGTTGCACATACTCATACCCAGAATGGTTTGGCTGCATCTTTTATTAAAAGACTTCAGTTTATTGGTCGACCATTGCTTATGAAAACAAAATTGCCAGTTTCGGCTTGGGGACATGCTATTTTACATGCTGCATCTCTGATTCATGTTAGACCAACTGCATATCATAAATATTCACCCACATAGCTTGCTCTTGGTCAACAACTGAATATCTCTCACTTAAGAGTTTTTGGTTGTGCTGTGTATGTGCCTATTGCACCACCCCAACGTACTAAAATGGGTCCACAATGTAGGCTTGAGATTTATGTTGGTTTTGATTCTCCATCTATCATTAGATTCCTCGAACCCCTAACATGCGATGTGTTTAAGGCACATTTTGAGGATTGTCATTTTGATGAATCAGTTTTCCCACCATTAGGGGGAGATAGGTCGAAGCCAGAAGCTCGACGTGAAATTACTTGGAATGTTTCGGCATTATCTCATCTTGATCCTCGTACTAATCAATGTGAACTAGAAGTTCAAAGGATCATTCATTTGCAAAGTATTGCAAATCAGTTACCAGATGCATTTACAGATGCAAATAAAGTAACCAAGTCTCATATACCAGCTGCCAATATCCCAGCACGGATTGAAATTCCCACAGGACAAATTACTAGTACAACAGCTGATGAATCTAAAGCACGCCAGAAGCGTGGGAGACCTGTTGGTGCCAAATATAAACTTCCCCGGAAGAGGAAAATCCAAGGCAAACAAATTGAAGTCCCAGAAATAGCTGATACTCCTGAGGGGATCAGGCTAATAAATGTAAAAGCTCATGAAGAGGCTAAATCCGCAAATGAAAGAATGAATATATCAATATTTCCTCCTACTTCTGAATCTCCCGAAGAGAAATCTCCCGAAGAGTTATTTCCTGAAATGGAACAGGTACCTGAGAATAATGAGATCTCAATACATTATATGAGTACGGGAGAAATGTTGGACAGAAATAAAACTGTTGTCAACAACGCGTTTTCATTTAAGGTTGCTCTTGACATTACTAGAAGTGATGATGAAAGTGAACCACAAACTGTCGAAGAATGTCGACGCAAAAATGATTGGCTAATGTGGAAAGGAGCAATTCAAGCAGAATTGAACTCTCTCGCAAAGAGAGAAGTATTTGGACCTGTAGTTCAAACCCCTGGAGGAATACAACCTGTGGGATACAAATGGGTGTTTGTGCGAAAGCGCAATGAGAAAAATGATGTTGTACGATATAAAGCACGACTTGTTGCACAAGGTTTCTCGCAGAGACCTGGAATTGATTATGAGGAGACATACTCTCCCGTAATGGATGCTATCACATTCAGATTCTTGATTAGCTTGGTAGTTACAGAATGTCTAGACATGCGTCTGATGGACGTTGTGACAGCATACTTGTATGGATCACTAGATGCTGACATATACATGAAGGTCCCCGAAGGATATACTATGCTTGAAGCATGCAGTTCAAAACCCCGAAGTGTTTATTCGCTTAAGCTACAAAAATCTTTATATGGGTTGAAACAATCTGGTCGTATGTGGTACAAACGCCTTAGCGACTACTTGTTAAAGGAAGGATATGAAAATGATCCTATTTGTCCATGTATTTTTACTAAGAAATCAAACTCTGGTTTTGCAATCATTGCGGTTTATGTCGATGATTTAAATCTCGTGGGAACTCCAGAAGAGCTCATAAAAACCGCCGAATATTTAAAGAAAGAGTTTGAGATGAAAGATCTTGGCAAAACAAAGTTTTGTCTCGGCTTGCAAATTGAGCATTTGCCAACTGGAGTTCTAGTACACCAGTCGACATATACGGAAAAGGTTCTTAAGCAATTCTACATGGATAAAGCACATCTATTGAGTACTCCTATGGTTGTTCGATCACTTGATGTGAACAAAGATCCTTTTTTTTTTTTTGGGTAAATTGAACAAAGATCCATGTCGTCCCCAAGAAGAGGGAGAGGAAATTCTTGGTCCGGAAGTACCATATATGAGTGCCATCGGTGCACTTATGTACTTGGCAAATTGTACACGACCAGATATTGCATTTTCAGTCAACTTATTGTCTCGATATAGTTCAGCCCCAACTCAACGGCATTGGAAAGGAATTAAACAGATATTTCGTTATCTCCGAGGAACGGTTGATTTGGGTTTATTCTATTCAAATGGATCGAAATCACAATTAATCGGATATGCAGATGCTGGTTATTTATCTGATCCACACAAAGCTCGGTCACAAACAGGATATGTGTTCACTTGTGGTGGTACTGCTATTTCATGGCGTTCTGTGAAGCAGACGTTGACTGCTTCTTCTTCTAATCATTCTGAAATTATTGCAATTCATGAAACAAGCCGTGAATGTGTTTGGTTGAGATCTATGATACAACACATTCGAGAAAAGTGTGGATTATCCTCGATCAAATATAGCCCGACCATATTACATGAAGACAATGCTGCATGTATCACACAGATTAAAGCTGGTTATATCAAAGGAGACAGAACTAAGCATATTTCACCAAAATTCTTCTACACCCATGATCTCCAGAAAAGCGGTGATATTGATGTTCAGCAAATACGTTCTAGTGACAATCTGGCAGATTTATTCACCAAGGCATTACCAACCGCAACATTCAAGAAGCTGGTTAATGGTATTGGGATGCGCCGACTCAAAGACACATCATGCAAAGTTGAGGGGGTGTAATTGGTACTAAAAGATAAACGATTGTACTCTTTTTCCTTCGTCTAAGGTTTTGTCCCACTGGGTTTTCCTTAGCAAGGTTTTAATGAGGCAATCTATAGATAGTTTTCACTGTGTACTCTTTTTCCTTCACCTAAGGTTTTTCCCATTGGGTTTTCCTTGGTAAGGTTTTAATGAGGCATGTTATTAGTATTTGGTCATCCAAGGGGGAGTGTTATAAAAGCTCTGTATGGAGCTCTGTATGGATGACCATATAGACTTCTTGTTTTGTGTGATACCCTTTAATGTATTGGTTGTGATAGTTGAAGCCTTTGGCTAGATATGTATCGTTCATCAGAGAAGAATAAACACACAAGCAAAGAGAGAAAAGAAAAGGCAGAATACAACTCTGAATAATATTTGAGTAGTCCAGAAGACTAACTTTTCTATTTTGTGCCCAGCAGTTTATTTATTTTTCAGCTCTTATTATCTGCTTGGTTTTATAACAAATAACTAATTTTTTTTTGCTTAAAGACCAACAATCTACAAAATTCCCTTATAATTATTATTATTTTTGCCTGTACTGATATTTTTTTTTTAAGATTTCAATTATTATTATTTTTTTAACTTTTTAGACTCATTTAATCCAAACTAACCAATAATCCACAAATATTGACACAAAACTAACACAGACAAAATAAATTTGAATTAAATAAAAAAACTTAATTACTAAACAAAACAGGCTCTATACAGAATTCCGAATGGAGCTTTGCATATTAAAAAGCATGAAGGAAGGTTGTTTTCATTTATTTACGCTTCGTTTGTTTCGGGTGGAACACATTTTTTGGGATAACAATTTATGTGGAAAATATTTTCTGGCATTTGGTGCAACGGAAAATAAAAGTTAATGGAAAATGTTTTCCAAAGTCAATAAAAATGAATCACTTGAGCTAGAACAAGGGGAACACATTTTTTGAGAGAATCAGTAGCCTCTCACATCCTAACACAGATCTTTCGACTATCGCCTCCTTGTCTCATATGCACCCTCTCTCATCATCCCTCCCTTCTTCCTCTCTTTGTATATATGCGTGTGTGTTTGTCAACTATAAATCTGTATATATGTATCTTGGTGAATTCTATTTGCAACCCCTTAATTGTTAAATACATCCCATTGCTAAATACAACCCAACCTTAATTTACACTTCAACAAATGGCTAAATACAACCCATCAAAATACCAACACCTTTCTCAATTTGCCCCCTCCTACCAAAAACACAATTCTTCTCCCCAAAACACCCTTACCCTAAAAATATTTATATAATTTCCCAATAACTTAAATCTCCCTCCCTCTCTCTCTCTCTCTCTCTCTCTCTCTCTCTCCCATTCCGCCCAGGCAAACGAGAATACCCACCCACCCACCACCACCACCAACAACAACGCCATCACCACTACCACCTATTTCTCTCTCCCTTCCTCTCCCTCTCCCATCTCTCCCTCGTCATCTCTGTCTCCTAGTGCAACAACCACCACCACCAATGAAATCCACTAGGTTCCACCATCACTTCTGCAAATTGGTTGGATATTAGAATACGAAATACGTTAGATAATTCAAAGTTTAGAATCTGAACAAGGCTTACATTTTCAGATTTTAGAATTTGACGTACTTCAAGAAATTTGAGTAGAATCCGACATAATTCAACCTCATTTGTCCCACCATGTGGGAATTTTTAAACCTTTGTAGTTCGATCATATTTTAATAATCGATTTTCACATGTGTACGCTGTTTTCTAGAGTCTGTAAATCATGCAAAAAAAAATTATAGAGTCCGAAAAATCTATTACCCAATTGGGACTGTTTATCTGAAGACGTCGAAAAAATTAAATTACAAATTATGTAATCTAAGCTTATGTATTCATGCTGTTTGGTCTCCCAAACCACCATATCCATCACACCCCTTTCCTCCTCCACTTCTTCCATGCCTGAGATTAATGAAAGGGGAGGAACCTTCCATTGATTGGTTTTCCATGGAGAGAGAGATGTTTGTACTGTGGGAGGATGGAGGACGAGAGCATAGTAGCAGAAGAAGACAACCACCTCACTAGAACATGAAAAACGACGCCGAGGAAGAAGAAGAACCTGCCTGGGGTTTTAATTTTATGGTGGGAATTTCAACTTTTGAGGGTGGGTGTTTTAATTTTAGGGTAGGTCGTATGTAAGGTTTGTGGGTTGTATGTAGTAATTATTAGGGATATTTTTTACTTCAAAGTTGTCAAAAGTTGGTGGGAAGTATTTAACAATTTAAGGGTTGCAAATAGACTGCCTTTTATATCTATGTATATGTATACCTAGGGTTGTAAATGAATTGAGCCGTTCGCGAACTATTCGAGGCTCAGCTTGGTAAATGCTCAATTGAGTTTGAGTCGGTTACTAACGAATTGAACCTAGACCTTAATTTTGGGCTCGTTTAATAAACGAGTCGAACTTAAATTTGACAATATTCGGCTCGATTTGGCTCGCGAACTTAGAATATATATATGTATCGCATAACAATTTCACATATAACCTTGAAGGGTCAGGATCCAGTTCACACCCTTATGTCCACACCTTACGTCCGAACCCTTAAAAACATCTTCTAAACACATTGGAGGGTTCGGATCAATTTTTTTTTATCCGAACCCTCCAACGCGAGAAATCAGCCAAAAAAAAAAAAAAAGGACCGGGAATCGCTTGATCCGAGCAGTTTTCATAAAAAGTGTATATGAAAAACTGCTCGGATCAAGCCTTTCTTGGTCATTTGTTTTGCTAACTTCTCGCATGAACCCTTAAAAACTCCTTTTAAACACATTGGACGGTTTGGATCCCGGCCATTTGGCCGGGAAATGAAGGTTTGGATGTAAGGTGTGGACCTAAGGGTGTGGACTGAATCGTGGCTGTAACCTTGAATATGTATAACTTTCTCACATATATAATGAAAATTTTATAATGTGTACATGTATAAACTTATAAAAGTGTTATAAACTTAAATTTTAATATGTTTTTATATATAGAGAGGCTTCTTTATGTATAAAATAAAATTTTATTTGTAGTTTTGGACTTGAATGAGAGCCTAAATTTCTAATATTTTTTACTCGGAATTCAACTTAAACCTCTGCAAGCTCGGCTCGTCAAATTTTCATTGAGTTCGATCTCGGCTTGAGTTTGTTTAAGAACTTAATGAACGAACATGAATATTTTAAAACTCGGCTCGATTCAACTCGTTTAGAGCCCTGCCCTACAATAGACCCTCACATGGAGTTGTTCATCAGTCTGTCTACTTGTATATATTTAGGCCTTGTTCTTGAATGGATTTTACAAGATAAAATCTAGTTTTGTTTAGAGGTATGATAAAATGACATTGTTTTCTCAATGGATTAAATCTAGGGTTGATAAAAGGTATTTTTTAGTGAGATAAAATCTAGCGTTGATAAAATTTAGTTTTATTAAAATCTGCTGAGAATGTTAGATTTTATCAAAACTAAATTTTATGAGATAAAATCCATTAATAAACAAGGCTTATATTGGTGGTTTTTATAGTTGGGGAAGAAAGTAGAGAATAAAAGGTGTACAGTATAGGAGATAAAAAACGAAAATAACACTCCTGTCTGTCACTCACAGGACAAGCACAATGGAAACAACAGCAGCAGCCTCCACTCGTTTGTTCTCTCCAAAATCGTACTCTCTCATAATCCCAAATTCATTTCACTCATTCCTCGGAAGGAAGCCCTCAAAACCCCCTCTCCCTCCTCCCATAGCAGCAGCCCATCTTCTTCATCTTAACTTCTTCATCCTCACAAACACTCCTCCTCTTCACTTCAAACCCACAAACACCACTCGTCTCGGGTCCTCCATACTACGCACCAGAGCTACCCTTGATGAGAAAGATAGCCCCCCTCTTCTTGTTCCGCAAGAAGAACAATCCAAAAAGGTGCTTAAGTCCTCGTTCTTTGTTTTTTATTTTATTTTATTTTTTTGGTTTTACTTTTTGGGTGCTGATTGATTTGAGATAAAATTACTGTTTTTGTCTATTCGAGTTGTTCCATTTATCCATTTTGTTATGTCGTCCCTTGAATATCATAAGTACTACTTTACTTTTGTCCTCTATCCTGCTTTTTTTGTTTACTAGTGGGTGAACGTGGTACTTAAGATTAATGCACTCATAGAGTCATAGTGATGCACTACCTAAAAGAGTACCCAAAGTGTACTACCTAGCTAACTAAGAAAAACTTAAAAAATGCTCTCTACTGCACAAAAATTGACTCCTTAAAATCCTAGATGGCACCCCTCACTCCTTAAAAGTGTCTCAAGTCACTACCTAAATTTGGGGAAAGACTTAAAGGAGAGAGAAAGAGAGAGGAGAGAGAAAAGGGACGGAGAAAAACTTAAGGAGAGAGAAAGAGGAGAGAGAGAGGAATGACGAAAAGATAATTAACATATATAGGTAGCCCATTGCATTCCTCCTTACCTAGCTAACTAAGTTCTTAGCACATAAAATTGGGCCTCACATGTGCTTAGGTGTACACTTTAGCAAACATTTTTTAGGTAGTGCACTAGAGATGCTCTAAGAGATGCTCCCATGGTCTCACGTCTGAAACTTTCTGGGTGCTATCAACTCGCAATTCATACGGAAATATTAATTGGGCTCGCTAGTGGATGATGAATTTGGGTTATAAGGGCATGTACAATTTGGTTTGGAGGGATGACCTCGTTCTGGCAGCCTGAATCATCAAACAACAAAAATATCATACCTTACATTTTTTTTTCCCTCTTTTTCTTTTTCTCTTACTGGTGGTTGAAGGTGGTAGTTTATGATTAGTTTTAGGTTATTTTTTATTTTTTTGATAAATGTGTTTTGATTAGTTTACGTGCGGTGATTGTAGTTGAAAAGTAAGTTCCCAACGTTAGGTTTTACGCTGTACATAGGGTACATTTTTATTCTTAACTTTTGTTTCTAAATCACATGAATTGTCTTTTTGAGAAAGTAATCTACAAGTAAGTCATTTCGTATCAGCATGGTTCTACTTTCTTGAATCATTGCCAGTGGCCCAGTGCAAAAAAGTGTAGCCCATTCGTTACGTAGGATGAATCGGAGAGCCAAAGTGCCCTTCCAGATTATTTGTTTTAAGATTTTTCCACAATGCTTTGAATTCATAATTGCATAGGCCATAGTGTACATTTGGCTGGTATGAACGACATTGAAGGTAGCTTGATGGACTAAATTAATTTCCTGAATCTGATTGTGTGCAAACTCCTAAACAAACTGCTTTTGCCATGATACTTTTGAGCACATCATTCTTGACTCTAGAGTATTCTGTAGGAGTTATTAAGCCCATAAGTGGAATTGACCTATAATTTAGAAGACACGCATGGAGACAACCAACATATATTCTGTATGGTTATGGTATCCTGTTGTTGCTTAGTGATTTGAGGAGAGTTTTAGGAATTTGTTCTACTTTTGGATCTATCATCTATGGTTATGTGGTTGCCCTTCCTGGGTTTCACTTGAGTTCCACTGTGGGTCCATTCCTTCTCAGTTATAAATTTTTTTAGTTGCCTTGAGGAATGAAAAGACTCGACGAGGGCGTGAAACAATGATTGAGACCAACTCTAGGACTTCATTTTTTTTTCTGTCAATGGGTACCCACCCCTTCTTTTGGTAATTTCTCATAACTTTTGTTTTTGTTAGATGAGGGAGTGAAAACATAAATGAGATGAACATTAGGACTTCATTTTTTTTATTTTTATTTTGTTAATGGCTACCCACCTTGGCTTTTGAGTAAGTTCTCTAAACTGCTGTTGTTCATATTAATATTATTAAGGAAGTAGACGAGTGTGTGAAAGTGCTAAAGAATGC
Source organism: Vaccinium myrtillus (assembly GCA_016920895.1). NCBI lineage: Eukaryota > Viridiplantae > Streptophyta > Magnoliopsida > Ericales > Ericaceae > Vaccinium > Vaccinium myrtillus. The sequence continues at coordinate 20,098,402 of CM029277.1, forward strand.
TGCTAAAACGAGACGGGTAGCGGCCGAAGAGGTTCTATCTGCTCTGTCTGTGATGGAGAAGGCAAAACTGGATCCCTCTGGGTTTCTTGAGACTCTTGGTGGGTCAAAATCTCCTGGGAGAACTTGGATGCTTATTTTCACTGCTAAGGTTAAATTCGTTCCCCTCCTCTTGTTCTGCTTCCTCTTGCCCTCTCTATTATCTCATCTATATCTTGGACCTTCACTGAGAATCAACGTTTGTTGTATATGCCTACTGTTTTGCAGACTGGTTTAAAGAGCGGTAATTACTTTCCCATTACAGCTGTACAGAGGTTCGATGCCGCTGTAAGTAGTTCATGTCTTTTTTCCTTGCTCCTTTTATGCTATTTAGCAGAATAGGTCTTTTGAGGGGGAAGGCCAAAAAATGGAAAACACAACACGTAATTTTGGTTTTAAACCAATTAGGATTGTAATGTAATTAGGTTGTGTATGAAACATGAATTTGTCAATTTGAGGATGGATTTACCATGGTAAAGAAAATAATACGTTTATACCAAAGAAATAGAGTTCGCTCATTATCCTCTTATCTTTCATTTGCCTCCATAAATCCTTCCACAGACCTTCAATGACTCCTGATCCAAAGGCAGCTTGAAGGAACAAAGACTTTTTTTTTTGTGGGTAATTTGGAACAGAGACTTGCTATGGCTTCTAAATGAAAAAGCTTCACTTTTGCTTCCCTAGAGGGTGAACTTTCTGATTAAAATTGATGTCACATTACCGAATTGACCTAATCGTAAACCATGTGGGTAATACAAGATTAGGGTGATGAGATTAAATGAGGATATTAGAATTTCAGTTTTACATACGTACTTCTTCTGGTTTTGTAGATTTGTAACCACCTTTTTAATGTCAGTTTTTTTCTGTGAAAACTCATTATCCCTTGCCTTTCTATTCCTTACAGTGACATGTTTGTTGCATTGAAGTCCATGATGACTAATGAGGCTATTGGTCCGTGTTTATAATTCCTATGTATATTTCGACGGTAGCAATGTTTTGTGGTCTTCACCCAATTTTTTCAGAACAATCTGTTTTCTTCTTTCTAGTTTCAATTGTTCCTTGTTTGTCGGTGGGAAAGTGACAATTAAGAATAGCTTGCTGTTCTATTGCAATTGATACTTTGTTTAGGAGGTTTCGAAGGCTGACTTCACATTAATTAGACAATGTAGAAGACAGCTGTGGTGTTTTAGTTACTTATATACTCCAGAGACTGATTTATCCTTGGTTCAGGCAAAGAGGATTGAAAATGGAGTTTTCCTGGGACCACTCGGATGTTTAACATTTGAAGGCAGGTTTTCATGGAAGAAGAGAATACTTGCTTTCATATTTGAGCGCATCTGTATGAAAATTGGACCTTTCAAACCTTTTGAGATACCATTTGGAGGGAAAGATGAGAGAGAGCCAAGCACAAAAAATCCATTTTTCATATGGTATTACATTGACGAAGAAATAGCTGTTGCTCGAGGCAGAAGCGGAGGGACTGCTTTTTGGTGCCGCTGCCGCCGTGTCACCAGTTATTGATTTATTCGAAAGTTTTATAATTGTAAGTAGATTATTATTCAACAAAATACATTGATCTGATCAATACTAATCATATATTGGATCCGATTGAAACATCATCTTCCCTTTTGGCTATATTTGATGGAATCTTTGGAAATGTGCAAACATAATTATGCTATGGAATCTTTGGAAAGTGTAGGATTATGATCTCCCCACATGTACCGTTCTTGCATTTCCTTTTCTTATTGTGGGGGGTGTGGAGGTATTCAAACATATGAGCTTTATAGAGGTTCTGCTTTGCCAATTGATAAAAATGATAGGGCCTTCTCTCCACAATTAGCTTCATAATTTGACATTATTGATATGATTATGGCGAAGCTGGGGATTTCTGAGTTTTCCCTGAAAAAAAAAAAAAAAAAAAAAAGGTTAAAGAAAATGATTTTTGCACTCCACTTTCTTATAAATACACAATAAAACTTGTCTTTTGGCAAAAAAATGGATAAAATGATTGAAAGGAAGCCAAGGCAGACGACATCACAACGAGAGAAACGTACATCCCAACGACATTGGCATCAAGGTCGTGACAATCATATGACTATATACTTAGGCTCCCGAGGGAAGAGAACCATAGCAATAATTCCGCCCCGACAACAAAAGAAAACACAGCCGAAATACCTATAACAACCAAATATGTAGCTTCATCCAGGAGTAAGGAAACACAAAAAAACCGAGACATAAACCAGAAGTCTCTAAGCTAAAAATCCACCAAAATGTGATACTCAACTAATTTCCAGAGAAATAAAACGGAGGTTTTCAACAGCAACATGACTCAAACCAGGGCATTTGAAAATCCAATCGCACCTGCCAAGAAAAAAATTAACCCCACCAAAGAAATCAATTCCAGAATCAAAGAATTTAACACAAAAATACATTATGCGTTCTACCTGATGAACAAGAAAAAAAAAATACTCCCTCTGTCCCAATTTGATAGTTCACTACAAAACTACGTGCAATAAAATATTTAAGATTTAAAAGTATAGAACCAAATTAAATATTTAGTGGTTTGAATTGACTAAGTATATTATTTTAATATTTACCATGTCGCCTACCGTGTGAGTCTCTCCATCTTTTTAGAATTGTCGTGTCCCATATCCGTGTCCCCCGCCATGTCTATGTCCATCTCCGTATCCATGCAACGTAGTTTACACCCATAACCTCCCTCACTCATTACACATGGTCTCCCTCATCGAATAAGCACGGGTAATCATTATTCATCACTAGGTCTATACTTATGGAAACCATTCATCACCACTTCATAGTGAAATATATCGTGTTGTTGGATGCTCTCAATTTTTTGGCCAACGGTTGGTGGAGGTGCAACGTTAGGTGTGGTGGTGCTCTTCGGTGGCTGTTTGTGGAGGTGGTTCGGTTTGTTGCTCTGACTAGTTCCAATGTTGAGGCTGGAGGTGATATGGTGCCAACGCCTTTGTTGATCAGACATGAGTTTTGGGGGTTGGGTCGGTTTTGGGGCTTGGTTGCTTGGAAGGTTTGGGGTGGTATTTGTTTTCTCCTTTTTTGCATGTTGGAGTGAGGCGGCTTGTGGTGGTTGTTTTGGGCGGCTAGTGGAGGCGTAGTCGGAGCCCTGGTTGTCGAATCTCTTGGCTGTTTGTGAGGGCCGAATTGGTAGTTTCTTGGGTCGTTTCCGGAGTTCGCAGTGGCGTGGGTTGCCCTCTACATGGAATTGTTGGTGCGTCGGCGCTGTTTAGAGCTTGCCCTTCCTTTTTTGTTAGGGTTTGCTCAGTCTGTTTTGTTTTGGGTTGGGCCTCCTTGTTTGGGCTTAATGTTGTATTTTGTATGGCCCATTTTGGGCTTAGGCCTTTAGGCGTTTGGGCTTCGGCCCACTAGGTGTTATTTGGGCTTGGTCTCATTAGGTGTTTTAATTTCTCCAATTTCTGGTTGAAGTCCCCTCCCCTCTCCCCCCAACTTGATGTGTCCACCGTCAAGTTTTTATTAATAATAATTGTTGCCGATAAAAAAAAAAGAGTACCCATGATAATATTGGAAAACCCCTGGTTCCCTTCAGAGCCTAGATTTTGTAGTTTAGGAGTCGTTGGGATACATAACCCGAGCACCCGGATCTGCATCACGAGCGCTCAGGTACTATGTTGAGCGCCCAAATTGATAGCAGTAGTCAGTTTCTTATTTCACTCCATATTTTGTAATTTCAAGCAATTTAATCATACATTGTCATTTCACATTCAACACAAGCCTACACTCGACATGTTTACAGTTTTCATCCCCCGTTATTTGTTCCCCCTCCCTTTATGTGAACAAAGTTGAAGGATAAAATATTTTCAAAATCCCAGCAGCACTAAGTAGAGACCGACCTTCGGGTCGGATGAGAGGGGTGTCGTCATAAAACTCTTTCCCTCTCGTATTCTGGTTCATGAACCTAAGATAGTATGGTTATGACGGACTAGTAGTTGAAAAAGCCTTTTCAAAATTAAAAGCACAGAAGTCATTCAAGTTCGGTTTCTCAGGTGATAAACTTCAAACCCAAGTGGCGACTTCGAACCGAACCGACACCACATGTAGGCACCCAATTTTCGGGCGGGCTACCCACGCAAGGCTAACGCCATTAGCACAAACCGTTAAAATGAGGGGCATTTCAGATATTTTGCTTCTCATTTCTGTGTGTGTGTGTGTGTGTGTGTTTTGAGTGGGCCTCACTTCACATCCCACACAAAATGATCAAAGTCAACCATTAATTTTAACATAACTTTTCAAGTAGCCTTGTTAAAAAAAAATAAAAAAAATAGCTTAAATGAATTATTGCAAATACTTGATCCGATCTTCTAACTATTTATTCGGAATTTTTGATCCAAAAGTTTGAATGAAAGATCGAAAGACCAGATCAACTACTTACAATTAACCGATTGAACTAATTTTTTGCGAGATTGCTTCAAAAATTATTCTGAAATTAATAGACATCTCAGATTGTTTGCATGAGACTCCGGAGTAGGCCCCACACAATAATTAGTGCCCCATTTGTCTATACGCATAATTTTTTTTCCAAAAACTATTTTTTTAAAACTAATTTCTAAAAATGGATTTTCAAAACTTTTTTTTCTAAAATGTTTTAAATTTAAAAAAAAAAACTGTTTTCATAATTTCATTTTTTCAGAAAAGTATTTTTCATTATAGTTTTTTTTTTTATAAAAAATCTGCTTTCAATTTTTTGGAAAATGATTTGTTCAAAAAAAATTAAAAATTGTGTTTTCGAACGTGATTTTTGAAAAATGTTTCTTATTTAAAACTAGTTAGTTTCTCTATAAATTTTTTTGTTTTCAAAATCTGTTGTTTTCAAAAAAATTAAAAATTGTGTTTTCTCTCTCTCTATGACAAGACATCTGCCAAGATAAAAAAAGAAACCAAAGCTAAATCTTAAGGGTGATTATATTAACAGCCCCATATTTTCTCCATGTAACTCATTTTCTTTTTTCAATCCACAGTTAAAAATCCTCAAACCAATTTATTCCATACGACCCACAAAATCCACATAAACTACCCAAAATACCCTTAACCATAAAAAAAACCCTAAATCTAACGTCTTCCCCCATTACACCGATCGTCACCCTCTCTCTATTCTCTCGTCTCTCTCTACCTTCTGCCATAGTCACCGCCACTTACCACCGTCGATCCTCCACCGTTGGAACAATCCGGTAAGTGTCTCCTCTCGTCTTTCTCTCCCTTGCCTGCTACTCTCTCTCTCTCTCTCTCTCTCTCTCTCTCTCGTATATATGTGTATATGTATGTGTATAGGACTAAAATCTGAGGACTCTCTCTCTCCCTCCCTCCCTCTCTCTCTCTATGTGTATAGCGAACTAATCTGAGGATTTCATGATCGAATTGAACAATGTGAGTTGGTGGGTTGGGGTTTCGACTGGTCTGTTAATTTGGGTTCGGGTTTCGTCCAAACTGTTCATGTTTTCGTACTTTAAATGTTGAAATACACTCCAAATTTCGACAACGACATGTCGATTTACATTAAGATCAAATTTGCTTGGTTTGGTATTGGCTATTTTCGACATCCTCATGTCGAAATTTATTCCTCTATTCATCTTATTAATGTTGAAACCAAGTTCTTGTGAAATTTGTGGGAAAATAGGATTGTCTATGTTCAACATCAACTTGTCGAAATTTAAGTCTATTTTCGACATCCCCATGTCGTAGTTTATTCATCTATTCAGGATATTAATGTCGAACCAAATACTTGTGAAATTTGTGGAAAAATTGGACATTTGTCTATGTTTGACATCATCATGTCGAAATTTAAGTCTGTATTCAACATTGGAATGTCAAAGTTAACAATTGTGGTCACATTTTGTTGTTTTAGACATTAGCATGTCGAAATATATATATTTTTTCAGGTTCTTAATGTCGAAATTTGTGAAATGTACATATTTGTGAATCTATTTCGACAGCTAAATGTCGAATAATAAATCTATTTCCAGACTGAGAATGTCGAACTTCCATGAACCAGAGAGCATGTTTCCAGTATTCAACATTTGTTTGTTGATATATTGGGATTATTTCAACATGAACATGTTGATTGAAGCTATTTTATTCGACACCCTAATGTTGAATTTTATAATTGTGCATAATACTGATTCACATGTTATCAGATTATATATATACACATAAAACTTCTTATCCGGACCTCCCGAGAATAAGAAAAAATTGATTTTTTCAATTTTAAAAATTGTTTTTGGAAAATCCGATCCGTCCAATACAATTTTTGCAAAAACTGCTTGGATCAAGCTCTTCCCGGTATTTTTTTTTTGAAGATTTTCCGCGTGAACCTTTGAAAACACCTTCTGAACACATTGGACGGATCGGATCGTCAAAACAATGTTTGGATCATGGAGGTCCGGATTCGGGAGGTCCGCATAAGATATATATATATATATACAAAAAACTTCCAATCCAAACTCCCGGATTTTATAACGTTCGGACCTCCACCTTCCCAATATTTTTTTGAAAATCCGAACCGTTAGATGTGTTTAAAACGTGATTTTAAGGTCCTACGCAAAGATTTGGCAAAAAAAAATACCCGGAAGGGCTTGATCGGGGCAGTTTTTCAAAAAACTGTTTTTATAGCGTTTTTGTGAAAAACTGCCCCGATCAAGCCCTTCCGGGTATTTTTTTTTGCCAAATCTTCGCGTTGGACCTTAAAAACACGTTTTAAACACATCTAACGGTTCGGATTTTCAAAAAAATATTGGGAAGGTGGAGGTCCGGACGTTAGGTCCGTAAAAAGGGGTTTGGATGTGAAGGGGTTCCTATATATATATATATATATCAACTTTAACTTATATTTTGTGATTTTATATTTTTATATAGGTTATGGCTCGTCCACCGCTTAGAGGTCGAGGCGGAGGCGGAGGCCGATGCCGAGACGTACCTCGAGGTGGAGGTAGGTTCCGTGCGGAGCCAGAGGTTGAGGAGTCTGTGATAGAGGTTGAGGTTGACAATGTCTCATCTCTTCTTCGGTCGAAAAAACCTACAAAACATGGGTCAAGAAAAGAAAAGAATTCAATACACCTTAAAAATTAATAATTGGAAAAGAAGATTGACCTTTTCAAAGCACTCACTGAGTCCGTTGTAAAATTTTCAGTATAATCGTATAAGCCTGGTAGGCCTGTGTCACTCCCATGCGTTGACGCATAGCCCTGCAAGTAGCAAAACTGTGAAACTCTGTATTTATTTCGGTATGAACATGTCGAAAAAATGTACTATTTTCAACATCAGATTGCCGAAAAATATGATTATTATCAACATTTGCTTGTCGAAACGTATTGTACTACAAGAATAGGAAAATTTACTAGTATAAATTTCGACATCTAAATGTCGAAATAAGATAATAATTTCAACATTGTCTTGTCGAAAGGTATTTTGTACTACCAGATTACGAATATTTACAAGTATAAACTTCGGCAACAAAATGTCAAAATAAGTTAATAATGTCAACATTATCTTGTCGAAACTTGTAATATATGGAATTTTCCTTGTATCTTTTCCCGAATAAAAATGTTGATGTAATGGGTAGATTTCGATATTATGATGTTGAAAAAAGTGAATTAAGTTGACAATTTAGTACTGAACTTTGTCTTGCATAACGTGGGTTAAGTAAAACGTTTCAATATCGATATGTTGAAAAAGTTTACATATTTCGGGGTATGAATGTCGAAAAAAAAACGCAGATTTTCAGAATTGTTCTTGCTGTTCGAATGGGAATGCGTACCTCTTCACAACATTTTGGCTCCACGAAAGGAACAATGTCCATCACAGCAACTTGGCTCTCCACCATTGTATTGTCTACCAACAAATTTGATTGCATTTCAATTGTTTCGTCTTCAATTGAATATAAACCTTCTAATGGATCTATGGAAGGAGAAGAACCCAGAATTGATTGATTGTCTACTACTCCATTCTACATTGAGAGTGAGAAGAAGAGGAAATTAACATGTGGTAAAGGGGTGGCGGTGGAGGTGGAGTGGCGGGATTTGGTTTCCTTGTAGTTCAAAAAATTTGGGTCGACAGTGATGAAGAAGATGGAGTTGCCTAATGAAGAGTAATGTAAGGGTATTTTGGTCTTTTAACAGTAATAGAAATGAAAGAGTTTTTTGTGGGTTAGCTGGAGTAAATAGGGGGATGTTAATAGAATCACCCAATCTTAATTAGCCCTAATCGTCCCCTCCATTCCCCCAACGTTCAAAATCCCTCTCTCTACCCTCTCTCTCTATCTCTCTACAATGGCACTGTTCTGGCGGCTCACTGTTTTTCTCTCTAATATCTAAAACCAACAGTAGCAACACAGCGGAGGCAATGGAGGAGGACGATCAGAATTCGGAAGCAGAGGAGGAGGGCGAAGACGAACATCGTGTCCACGTTGGGACCGGCGTCGAGGTTGGTGGAGGTGATCGAGAAGCTTTTGAAGGCTGGAGTGAACGTTGGTCGATTAAACTTCTGTTGACGACCTTGGTTAGACCAAGGTCCTTGTGGAATACAGGTGATTAACCACCAAACGTGTCTATATATGGTTTACAGACATTTTGAATCATGCTTTTGTTGTATTTTGTTAGAGTAAGTAAACTTTTCTGTCCATTATTTTCCTTGCATATGGTTTATAGACATTTTGAATCATGGATTTTTGGTATTTTGCCTTTCGGTATCTTGCGTTAGGTTTGGTGCCTTTCAATTTTTCCTTGTCGATGTATTTTCGGTTCAATGTCTTCGAAAATTTTGTTTAGAACCGGAGAGGTTAAGGTACATCTACTTTCCCCTCTCAAACCATGTGAAAAACATCTTAGGAATTGCTGTCGTTGGAATTATCCTTTTCATTCCTACATCGTTGCATCAAGGTATCATTCGGTAAGAGTTGAAGCTGCCGATGAAATATTGGTTGAAGTTGATTGATTCCTTAAGTTTTGAATTTCAATGAACACTCTCACATGATCGCACCCATTGTGGATGAGGGCTCTCACAAGTCACAATGGAGCTTTGGTTGATGGCGAATGATGTAAATGGATTCCAGCTTGTCATCAAGGCATCTGTTTACTTTCTTTTGTTTTTATCCTTTGTTTTAGAATTGTGTTGTCTGCCAAATGAAGCTGAATGTTGTATGATTAGTGCGTACTCTCTTGTTGGTTCATTCGTCGTCTCCTGGTAAAACGGTGATTTGGATTTCCAGCATGAAGGCCAGTCGGACAACAAAGAATGAAGCCCCAATGTTGAACTCTGATAGCAATACCAGGCATAAATCAAACCCCTAACTTTGATGGCATCAGAGCCTAATAGTTTGTTGAAGAATTAAAACCTTAACTTAGAGTTAGATGCTCTTGTTGTTATCATTTTGATTTTCAGATTATTAAGCCATAAATCTGATCGCTTTCGCTTCCTTTGAAAGGCAAGCTTGCCTTTTCTTTTCGGCTGATTCCTATGCAGCTTGATTCTTCTCTTTCGTTCTACTCTTGAACAAGGTCAGTGGCTTAGATATAGATTTGGATTTTTTTAAATGTTTTTTATCTGTATTGTTTGGAATATGATCTAATGCATTTAAATTGGTCTATGAAATCTTTATAAATGAATGAAAAGGTGATATTTTGAATTGCAAGTGTTTGGAATTTGATTAGAGAGATTGCAAGTAGCTGAAAATTTATGATATGCACTAGATTTACTCCTTGCTTCAGTGTGCTACTACGTTAGTAGGTTCCAAGGGGATTAAGTTTGAGAGATGACACCTTAGAAACCCTTTGCTTTTTTTTTTTTTTTGTCGAAAGCTGTTGTTTAGGTTACTACAGGAGTGCTACCAACTTAGAATGTGGGTAAAAATTTAATATTCGCTATGCCTCATATGTTTGGTCCTTGGCTTGTGTACTTGCTTTGGCTTCTTATGTGGTAACCATTTAGTGTACTTGTGTACTATCTACACATTTTATTATATATAAAATGTGTGGTAGCTTGCCACCGTGAGTTGTAATGATCATTTTACCATTTGTTTCACACATTATCAGTTATTCAAATAAGGGTAGTGTTAGAATCTCGTATTTAGGTGTATGTCTGGTTGGTTTAGGACGGAAAATCTTGGGACTGGAAAATCCAACCCGACTTCCCAACGGCGCGACGTACATACGGAGAAGACAAATTCCCAGCTTCTCAGACTGTAATTCTTCACTTTTCACTAGCTCTGTCAGTGTTGTACTGTTCTAGCAGTTCAATCGTCTTCTCCTGGCCGATTCATTGTTGCTGCGGCGATGGAGTGTATAAAAGGCAGCCATTAATGAAAGGCGAGGAGAGTGTTCGTGTGAATTCCCTGCATTGTTTAGGTGGGTTATTTCCTTTAATTAATTGCGTTTTGTGTGTCTGAATCTGAAATTTGTGACTTCGTTTGCTCTATTGTTCAATAATATTCATCGTTTTCTTCTTCTAAGGACGAGCAAATCGTGCGAAATTGTTGAACGAACAAGGAATCGTGGTTGTGGTGCTGGTTATTTCTCGCTTCAAACTGGTAAATTTTATTTCTTCTTCGCAGTTCTTTGAATGATTTTGTAGCTTAGTTGTGCCTGCAAATGTGTTTTCTGATGGTGCAGTGTGTAAATGTTTATGGGTGGCTCAGAGTTTTTGAATGTTGTCCCCGTGTAAAGATTGTTCTGATGGCATAATGTACTTTCGTTTACATGAAGCCCACCAAAGTTAATTTTTTGGTTCTTTTCCCTTGATTTTGTCTTGAATAAGTTGTGATTGAGGTGGGTTTCATGTATAGTACGTTGGCGCCTCTCTGTCTCTCTCGCAAAAGCTTTATTGTGATTTGGGTGATGCAGATCAAGGGTTCAGGCCCCCCAAAGGTAATTTTTGAGTTCTATTTTTGTCATGATTTTGGCTGGACTCAAGCGGTGATTTGAGTGGGTTTTAGTATATTGATTTTTGAGTTTGATGGTTTAACAAATAACTTACCAATTTTTGTGTAGGAGTTATGAAGTTGGAAGTTACAAAATTTAGGCCAAGGGAGGTAGTAAGGCATGTACTTCTGACTGCCACTGTACCATTGCAAAGGATTCTAACCTTGGAAGGTCATGTAGCACACGATGTTCCAGTGGAGGTGAGAGCTTTTACCACCCATTGTTACCTTTGGTTTACGAACTATAACAAGGTCTAGACGCATGCTGAATGCTATATTGCTGGCAATGTTCCTTCCTTTTTGCTGATCACAAACAATGATATTCCTTTTTTTCTGTGAAGATATTTTTTTTCTGCGAAGATATATTTGTTACGCGATTAACATAAGTTACATAACCTATAAACAGGGAAGGTCAAGGATGTGTCCTTAAATCACACTTGATGGTTGTATACCATATTTCTGATAGTAGTTATGTAACAAGTCACTCACATAAAATAACTCCATGTGTCAATATTGCTTAACATATAGGTAGTGATTCCTATGTAAACTTAGATTTGATTAAGCCGGGGCAAAGGTCTAGCTTGACATGTAACATGTAACTGATGAATGGTGATAATATCATCGTTCCAATTTTGAAGCTCTTTGGATAAGTTGTCAGGGTTTCTTAAATTTTAGAAGTCCTCGTGACGTTATTAACAAATATGTATCATTTTTTTTAGGTTATTGTAGATTTTCTACGAATTTGACAAATTCTCACTAACTTGATCAGGTAGTGAGTTCCTCGGGACTTCTTTCTATTTTTGGGGTTAAATTCCACGGAGACCCCTCATATATGCCTCTTGGACCCGGCGACCCCCTCATGTTCCCAAACACACCGCCTCGTCTATAGTCGTTACCCAGCTTGACCCCCTCTGTTAAAAGACCGTTAAGTATGAAGGACAAATGTTATAAATTGGACGAAAATACCCTTAAATAATTGTACACCGTCTCTCCAATCTCCATCTCGGGCAACTTAGTAGCTACGGGAGATCATGTTCAAAGAAGAGGTGTGATTTTCTTGATGCATCTACTGATTGTATTTTCTGCATCGTGATTTGGAACGTGCTGATGGAAAATTTGGTGTTCAATTATTGGTTGGTGATCAGGAGTAATTTAGGTGTGTTGTCGAAATATGGCTGCTTGGGCAGCCATATGGTTTCAATCAACGTACAGAGTTCTGCGTCTAGGGAGGTTTATTTGGGAGCTGTATTTTTGTCTCTTTTTAATTCGTCTAAAGAGGATTATAAATAATCAGTGTTCTAAAAGAAGGTCTAGAAGGCCGAGTACTCGCCGCCTAGGCGCTAGAAGGACCTTCGCCGACTACCCCGACTAGATTGATTATCCCGAGTATCCCGACTAATTGCCCGACTCGGCGCCGAGTACTCGACCCTAGAAGCTAGAAGGTGCCCGGCCGCCCTGGGAGCGCCTAGCGAGTTTTAGAACCTTTGGATTATTTGAACAAGCTTCTTTTGCAGTAATAGTATTTTGCAGTATTTGATCATAGTGATCTTATTTGTGTAGCAAGGTACTGCTGACCCTAAATATGAATATGGCAACACCCTTTCCTTCTCTTCCATGTACAGACCCGAGACGGACCAAGACACATACTAACCAGAACTCATATGCAACAAACTTTAGGTACAATTGATGGATAACAGAGTACGAACAAAAACTACTCAATTGAAGAAACATCCACAATTATTGATTTCTAGGACAAATAATTAAGGTGTGTTGATATTATAGACCATGGGATTCTATGGGAGCAATAAAGAGGTATGAATAGAACAAAGGAGTAAATACAAAAAATAGAGAGAGTTTCTATAAGACTTGGAGCCTAATTTTCCATGCTTTCATAGGAATACCAGAAACTAGCTGATACTGATGACCATAATGCTCAAGAAGAGTCCCACTGGATGCCAATAATCATGCCAAAAGAATGTAGAAGACCCATTCCCAATGATAGATTTGATAAAAAGCCTCACTTTAGGTCTGAGCTGCAGTAATTTCCTCCATGTCCATGAGCAAGAGGAAGGAATTTTCATAGTTCAAAGGAATTGATTCTTGATGATGTACTTATAAATCCACTTTACCCACAAAGAATTTAGACCAGATGGCCCAAAGATGTTTCGCCATGGCAGCATTGTCCTAGTCCATAACCCTCCTTATACCAAGAGCACCCTCATGTTTAGGACAACAAAGAGTTTCCCAAGCAACCTTATGATAAGTACATGATACTACTGGATCATCTAGGTCTGTTGAAATGAGAATGTTAAATGTGTGAATCGGTAGCTCTTTTTTAATTCTTGAAACTTCTGACTTCCTTTTGTAAGGTCCCTGTTCAGGACATTTATTGTGTTTCGAAGATTGTGCTTCTCAATACTTACAGTCTCGTGTAGATATAATGGGTGTTTGTAGTTGATTGAGGTTCTTTAATTTGCAGGAGTGTTGGGGTCGCCGTGAAAGTTTGCAAGAGTGATCTCGTGTTTACCTTGAGGGGTTTCCTAAACAGTAAAGTAGAAGGTATTCTGTTGACTATTTATTTTTAATCTATATTGCTGTCAATGTTGGTTAGTTTCAGTTTGATTGCTACCCTAACACTAAGTTCTCGGTGCTTTTCTTTTTCTTGGCTGCTATAGGAGTACGAAATTATTGTTCATAAGTTCATTGCAATGGTTAAGTTTTCCTGTATGTGTAGTTAAGGGTTCTCTGGTGCTAGTCTGCTAGATGATCGGCAATTATCTGGAACAAAAACTAAGCGCAGTAAAACAGATGCGTTGAAAGGGAAGACTAAGAGTTCATCTGTTGAAGAGCATGCTTGGGAGTTAAAGCCAGTTTTTGAAGGTCTCTGAAATTCAATCTACTAAGAGGAGTCAAACAGGCCCAAGTAGCGGATAGCAATGAGGAAGTCAAAACTACACTACTCGCAACGTCCCATAAGCTATCTAAAATGGATGAAGTTTCAGGTGCTTCATTTTTGGATTTATTCTTTGGGGAAAATGTATTCAACACTTGAGTAAGGAGGATATGGTTATGAAGGTGGTATTTTACGTTGGCTTACGTTTATAGGAAAAGAAGCGTCCCAGTTGAAGAGGAAAGCACACCAAGAAATTGCTACTGGAGTTGGAGCTTCTGGTGAGGTTAATCTCTATAGGAAGTTCAATACACTCAAGATTGCTATAAACGTTCGTAGTTTTCTTTTAAAGCACAAAGATTATTTTTTGGTAATTGCTCAAAAAACAAAAGCCTCCTAAATGATCTATTTTGCTGACATTTATCCATTGTGGGTTTTGGACAGGCGAGAGTCTGTGGGCAAGCTCAAAGGGAATCTTGGGTTACACCGAAGGTAATGTGGTCTCCACTGACTTTGTGAGTGACAGCAGGTAAGAAATCGAAAGTTGTGGTCTTGTTTTGTTGTGTTTATGGTCTTTTTCAGATTGTAACCTGGTGGGCTTATGCCCAGGGCCGGCCCTGAGTTTATATCATAATAGAGTTGGTCTTGCCAAACAGTTCTTGAGCTTAAAAAGTTCGATGGATTGTTTTTTTTTTTTTATCTCCATTGAGTATAATCCAAACAAGTTGCATAGACTACATTTTCCTTTTACCCATCTCTTTGATTTGAATTGTTTAATCGACATTCAACATCACACTGCAAAGAGAAATCAATGAAAGAGAAAAAGGACCTAAAATAAGATGCTTTGGGTCGTGAACTCCATTTTGTTTCAGTAGACACGAAGTCATGTACCTGACTTTGTAATGTCATTAAGGAACGTATTATGCTCAAATTAATTTTCTTTTCCTTTTAAGTTCACAGTTTTATTGAATAAAGAATTTGACATGCTAGATTTGATTTGATTAAGACACTTCAATTTGTAGGCGGCGCATAAGAGATTTTCGTGTTTTGTTCATTTTGTTTGCGTTGTTCCTTTGAACTCTAAACTCTAGAGGTATAATTTATTAAATCTCCGTAGCATTTTTTTGGCAATTGAATCTGCAATTTTTGTTCGAATTGATTGGAAATAAAAAAAAAAACTTTTGTTGAACTACTCTTACTTTATCGTCAGTAAACTCCAACTAGAACAACCGCTAATTTATATCGTGAGTTCTTATCCAGATTTCATGGTAACGTGTCAGTTACAATTATGCTTATTGTTGTCATTTTTCCTTTTCATGCTTCACTACATTCGAACATATAGTCCAGTAATGGAATTTTATGGTGGTGTTAGTCTGTAAAAAACATTTATAAACCCATAATTCCATGTGTGATCTTTTAACCTCCAATTTCTATTTAGAAATTGCAACTTTGGGAGATTTGCTTCTGGAACTAAGATGGCAATGTGAAGACTTCTGAAGTTAATATAAGCATAACAAAATTGAGTTTTGCATTTGCTTTTTGCTGATTTTAACTATGTCAATTTTCTCCTATTCTAAAATTAGACAATCTTGTAAACCCTGAATTGTCTTGGTCATAGTTTCTGGTTCGAAGAAAGTTATTGACTCCTTGAAATCATTGAGACAAGATTAGTTTCTAATGTTGTAGGGAAAAGCCAGACAATGCCATTTTCGTCTGACATCAGTTCTTTTGATCATAATTATTTATTTTTTGCAATGATACGGTGTGGAATAGTCAATTTACTTCTTAAATTCCTTCAGTTCAATGTCCCACTAAGAAGTGTTATGGAAGTTGCATAGGAATAATAGGTGTGTTAGCATTTGTGATCTTCAGGAGCAAAATGAACTTTAATCAGGGTATCATATTCACCTTTAACACTTTTGTCTTCCAGGTTAATTAATGAATAACAAGATTAATAGTGTATCATCATAGCACCTAAAACTTGGGAGGATATTTAGGGGTTAACATTGTGTTCTTTTAGCATGGAGCTGACATTAAGCGTCTGTGCAGCTGTTCATTGATCCTTACATACCAAATTTTTAATCAAATTTAAGTAATGAAGTCAGCTTCATGTTAGAATGAATTTTGGGAAGGTGAAACTGAGGTTTGTCCTCCCTGGGGTATGCCCCTTGTAGGCTGTACATTCGCTTAACCCCTTTTAGGGGGTGTTTGAGAGCTTATTTTTTGGCTTTTCATTTTTCAGTTTTTGGGCTTTTTGGCTTTTTGACTTTTGGCCAGAATGTATTTTGAATTTGTTAGAGTGTTTGGATTGTATATGTAGAATACATTTTGTAAAAGAAATAGTGTTTGGAAGATATGTGATGAAAATGAATTATGGGTTTGTTTTTTACCATGTTGCCCCTGGTTGTTTATAATTGCGTATAATGTGTATGAATAAATTTTTAATCATTTTTTTTAAAGTTCTATAATTCTTTTTTTTTTTTTTTTTTTCTGGATTCATGGATTTAAGGCACTGAGTTCCCGAAGGAGGTCTTCACACTCAACAAATTCTTCTTGATGTAGATTATCTCTCCGGCCTGTTAGAGACCAAAAAGTTTGGCAATCTTGATAATAAATTAATGAGTCAAAGGTGAAACAATATTCGTAATAAAAATGTGATAGAACTATTTTTGCGTTTCATTTTGGCTAAATAATTCATTTATGCCTTTGATTCAAATTAGTATTTTTTTTTCCAGATAACGTTATGGACATTTGGGTATTATGGAAAAGTACATAGGGTGTTTTGGTCTTTTTGGGAGCCTCCCCAAAGAGAATGAGAAAAGGAGAAGTGGAAAAGCTCCTCCCTACCACTTTTTTACTTCTCTTCTCCTTTGTTAGAAATGGACTAGAACCTGTTTTACCCAAAGCTGCCAAACACCAAAAAATGGATAAGGAGAAGTGGAAAAGCCAAAAAATTAGTTGCCAAACACCCTCTTATTTTCACGCTAAATTACCCAAAAATAACACATAAATTCATTTTTTTTTATACTTTTGTGTCATATAACACCACATTTTTAACTACACCACTGGAGATGGCCTAAGGTAGGTCGGTTTTATTTCATAATCTAAAGAGAGGTTTTTGTTAATTGCAAGAAATCACAAGGGAGGTTAGCGTAATTTACCATTTAAACTATTGTTTCGTAAAACGCACTTTACTGAGTATTGGATCCGCATGAGATCTTTCCAAGAAATGAAGAAAGCTTGACCACGTAGAACGACTTTCAAAATCAAAGGGGAAACTGTAACACTTATCCGCCGTTTGAACTTTTCCAATTAATTCGGCTGCGAAATATCTAACGTTGCACATCACTTGATTCTTATTAGGCGTTGGGCCCACTGCCGTCCATACATCATACAAGCACTAAACCAGAGCGGGTCAATGCTTTTCCGGGTTAGCAGAGTTTTCATTAAAACTATTTTGTATTCTCATTGTAGTTAAAATTGAGTGTTGTTTTCATTAAACTGTATTTTGATAATATATATGAGAATAATAATTTGTGAAAAGATACCGAAAAAATTAAAATGCCATAGTGGAAATTCAACAAATAGAAATTTTGCAATGAATTTTTTTTAACATTAAGCATGAAAATGTATTCGATTCTTGTATTTTTCTAGAACAATTCTTACTCAACGGCAACGGGCAAGGGTGTCCGGATAAGTTTACGTGTACATATCTCGACTAATCCTTTTCCCGGGGTGGTTAAAATACCGTAAGTAGTTAAAAGTGGGTGTTATTTCCGCTAAATAATATTTTTATAAATTATGTGAGGAGAATGATTTATGGAAAAATATTGTCATAGAAACTCAGCCTATATCTTCACATGATCTTTCTCATTAGGGATGGGGCCAGCATTTTTTAATAGGGGGGACAATCTCAGGGCTGGCCCTGAGACTTTGGAGGCTTAAAGCGAAATTACAAAATGGCCCCTGGGTTTTTGTTAAAAAAATCACTACAGGTGGTTCAAAGGAGCGCTACACAAACATTAAGTCAACTCCCTATATTATTTTGGGGTGGATATATATACATCCTCTGTCCCAATTCTTGTTCCACTTAATGTTTTAAATGATAAAACGAGAAAAATAAAAATACCTACTCCCTCTGTTCCAAATTGCTGGTTCATTACGAAATTGCGTGCCATTTTTCAATTACTTGTATCTTTTGATTGCTAATGTTTTTCATGATTTTGTATAATAGAGCCAACTGAGATCTATTAAATAAAATCGATATTGTATATATTTTGAGATTTATTTTAATTGATAATGTTTTTTTATAATTTTGAAAATTTCGTACAAAAATGGTGTCTGTTGTGGTGTGATGGCGTGTAGTTTTTTTTTTTTTTTGTAGTAAAAGTGTTTAATTTAGTATAGTAGTATGTTGAAATGTTGATGTGGGTCGAATTTGTGGGTGTGGATGAGAGAGAGAGAGAGAGAGAGAGAGAGAGAGAGAGAGATGACTTTTGAGGGGTGAGGTTGACGTCAAAGTCTTTACATCATAACCCATAGGTCATTAAGCGCCTCTACCACCCAGATGCTTCCTCTATCATTCCTAGAAACTTCTTTCTTTTCTTTTCTATACTATATATATATATATATATATACTTCCATTGGCTATATACACACCAACAGCCCCTTTGCCTGTTATGTTTTTCTCATATAAATAAAGAGAGAGCAACCACCCCAACCCAACCTCATATTCATTCCTAATTCCTCCCCCTCTCTCTCTCTCTCTCTCTCTCTCTCTCTCTCTCTTGGAGTGAGTTAATTATTCCATATATATTCTACTGTACGTTGTGTGCTTAATTTTGGGGTTTGAAATTATAATGGCAGCTGCCAAACGGTTTTTAAACGATTCGTGTACAGACTCAGACCATCAGTCAAATGGAAAACGAATCAGAAGTACGAGACCTTCTTTTGCTTCGTACGTACTCTCTGGATCACAATACCTAGCTACTCCTATTATTGCTGCAATTCTCTTCTAGTTTCTTTTCTTTTCTTGTTTGCGAATTTATAGTTAATACTAAAGCTTTTATTTTTTTTCTCCTGATGTTTTTGTTTGAATAAATCTTCCTTGTTGATTGATGCAGTCAGTACTGCCTTTACTGGACTTATTTTTGTTTTGGTTTTCTCTTGTGCAGTGTAATAGGAGAAGTGGTTATGGTGAATTGCTTAAACAATTTCTGTTCAGCCTTGGAACCAATGCTTCGAAAAGTGGTAATATATATATTACTACTACCAATATATATATTACTCCGCAATCGCATAATTTTTTTTTTATCGCAACATCTTACTATATTTCATACTTTTTGTTTGTGTACTTCATTATTTCTTTGATCTTTTCACGTGATCATGATGTAAAATACTGTAAATATACAGTACTGGTGACATATAGGGAACTCTCTAGTCCGGGATCCCTAAGTCCGGGACTCATAGTTCCGGATCAAATTTTCATGATTCGAACTGTCCAATGTTTTTAAAACATGTTTTCAAGGGTCTCCACTCTCCGCGAGAAATCATCTAGAAAGTAGGTGGGTGACATATTACACATATATATAATCTCTAACGTACATATGATATTCCATTTCATGATTTTTAATTTTTTATTATGTAACAAATGTAGTGCAAGTCATTTTCAGGTGAGTGAAGAGGTGGAAAATGGGGTAAAGAGGGGTGCGAGGTCATTAAGTAGGGCGCCTTCGTTGAGAATTCAAGCATTGGAACCATCAAGCTTGCAACTTATATTTAGCAAGAAACTTTCTCTACCCATATTCACCGGAAGCAAGATAATGGACATCGAAAACTCCCCTCTTCATATCCTTCTTGTGGACACAACTGGTGATCGTTTGGTTCCAGTAAGTCTTCCTTTTACCATAAAAGTAGAAATTGTTGTCGTCGATGGGGACTTTCCTCCTGGTGGTCGGGAAACCTGGACTAGTGATGAATTTGACAAGAATGTGGTGAAGGAGAGAACTGGAAAGCGACCCTTGCTCAATGGAGAGTTGCAAGTCACCATGAGGGATGGCTTTGTGCCATTTGGAGAAGTTGAATTCACTGACAATTCCAGTTGGATTCGGAGCAGAAAGTTTAGACTTGGTGCAAGAGTTGTTCATGGCACTAGCCGGGGTTTTAGGGTACGTGAAGCCATGACCGAGCCTTTTGTTGTCAAAGACCACCGCGGAGAATGTAAGTTTCCTTTAGCTTGCTAGTAATTTTATCTCCTCCAATATTTTGTTTCCATCAGCATATATAATCTCACAAACGAACATGTTTTTTTTTTCTTTTCCCCACACATTTTCAATCAAAATCACAATTCTATGCACAGGTAACTGTTTAGTCTTTTGTTTTCATATATCGGATGTGACTGCGACTCGCGGTCTTCCTATTTGTATAGCACAACTAATCGATACAAAACACTTATATCAGGGTAGGGTACGTATCTTTTAATATACTAATATATATGTAAACTTATCTTTATGTGAGGTGAGGATTACAGAATACTACTGTAGTGGAGTAGTACAAATTAATTAGTGAAGTGATCCCCCATAAGTATATATGTTTCAGATTGGTCCAAGTGGTAATATTGCAACGTCACGAAGAGAGAGAGAGAGAGAGAGAGAGAGGGAAAATTGATAATCCTAACCGTGTGGATGTTAATTTTACGCGTACGTAGGTCCGACCACTAGTAGTGATGGCTTCTGGTCTATGATTTGATTGTCACTATATATATTATTTTAAGGCAATCAATAAATAAATAACTCCTCCTAATGAAATCCCAATATCACGTAGATTTAATTGAGTAATTTGCCCACAACGATAAGATAAACTGTTGGGATCGAGTACAAAAGCTACAAATTTGATATGACAGATGATCACATCTTTTAACTTACTACCCACCTACATGGTCAAAAATATAAAATAAAACCACTGTGAACTATTCTGGTAACTTGGGCTAATTTTGGCCTAAAACGTTAAGCATGCTTTTTGATTTCTTGAATTTTTTTAAAAAATTATTTGTTTTTGGACTAATAAGTACAGTAACTTCTACAGCATTTTAGGCCAAAATAAGTTTTTTTTTTCCCCAATAAATCAAAAAACAAAAAAAATGCTTAACCTTAGGTCAAAATAAGCCTTAATCTAATTGATAATTGGTCAAGCACAACTTCAACTTTGTGGTTAATTTCCTGGGGACCGCTTTAGACAGTTCACAACATTTGTAATCGTAGATGTCACTGTGTTCAGGGCCGGCCCAGGCCCAAGGCCTAGGCCTACGACACTCACAAAACCCCTAAAATTAGGTGCACCCCAAGAATTTTTAGTAGTAGGCTTGACTAGGGATCTTTTCTAGCCCAAAAAGAAATATAAAAAAGCTCAATGTCATCCAAAACAGAAAGGCCGAATGGGGTTTAGAGGAATGACCATTAAATATTTAAGTATTTAAGTTATTAAGTATTTAAGTATTTAAGTTATTATTTAACTTTAGAGGAATGACCAAATGGGGTTTTGATTTATCATTTATGTTGTATTAGTTGGATATCTTGGATGTACGAGACTCACCCCTCACTAATTCGACTTTCAATGGTGTTGAAAACTTAAATTACGGGAAATGATTTTCGATAGGGTTTTATTTAATAGGGTTTAGCGTAGCTTAGATTAGATATTAACAATCATTTTGGGTCCCCGAAAGCATCAGTTTTTTGCGCTAAAGATTGATTATTCTTCACATGTCCTCACTGAACATTATTCTATATTCTTTTACGTTACATTTATACAGGGGGAAAACCAATTATTACAGACAGTGAGTGAGCGTTATACGGCGTGGTACAATTTCCCCGAAACCAATATTTTTGGAGTGATACACGTCTATATGTGATTGTACTCTTAGGGCACATTTTTTAGACTAGGCCTAGGGTACTTCAAACCCTTGGGCCGGCCCTGACTGTGTTAGATACTAGGCCAATCTAATTCATCATTAATTTGCATCAACTTTTTTAGTATTATTGGTTCGTCAGCGAGAGGAATAAAAAAAGTAAAAAATTATGATCGAAGCTTAATTTTTTTTGAATAAAGACAAATAAGTCAAAAAGACATATTTTTACATTTTTTTCGATCTTATTTAAAAAATTGAGAGTTTTAAACATAATCTGTTACCTTTTTGGATCCCTCTCGTCGAGACGAACGAATAATACACAAAAAATTGATGCAAAAAAAAAAAACAAATAAAGACAAAAAAATTATTCAAACTGACTTTTTAAGCCAAAACACGCCTAATTTATGCTTTAATTGCTACTAATTCGCTGTCTTGTAGTACGATGCAAGAAGACAAATTGTTGTGAATCACACGCTCAAAGTACTGGGAAGTACTTTTTCTTTAACCATGTATCAGAGGATTTTTTGGTGCGGGGCGGATATGGTTGACATAGTACCCACTTAGGCACATCCGGCCATCCAAATATACAACGGACGGTTCGGATTAAAACTCAATATTCCTTTTGTTTTTAGTTGATCCGACACTTTCAATCAGGATCGTCTGTTACAGTTTTAGACTGCCAAATGTGTGCGATTGGGTACCACATGGTACTCGCTCAACATTGAAATTTTTTTCCATGTCATGTCACCTGTGTAAAGATTCGACGGGCGCTAGCCAAATAGGATAAGTTTCGGATAGATAAAGTAAATGAAGATTCTAAAATCAACTCAGTGGATTGTCGTTAAAATTTTTAAAAAATATTAAAATATGTAAAAATTATATAAAAATGTGTGAAAATATGTTAAAAGTAAAAAAAAAAATAGGAGTACATAGGATTTTTTTTTTGTCTTATTTGCTACAGTACATTCTTATTGATAAAGGTGGGAGTAAAACGAGTTTTAAAAGTTTGGATATACGTTCATACATTCCTTGACATGCACTTTTCACTCATTCTACTACCATTTTTGTACCTTAATTAGCTAAAAAGTTAATTAGTGTGGGGTTGACATTTTTCTTATTTATAGGAGTAATATTTACGTACTACATTGAAAGTCTTCCTTTCCTTGTATAGTATTAGTGGGTTGACTTTTGTTGATTAATAGTGTTGACATATGTACAGTATACAAAAAGCATCACCCGCCCATGCTAGAAGACGAGGTATGGCGATTGGAGAAGATTGGGAAAGATGGGGCTTTCCATAAGAAGCTAACCTCCATGGGTATTAGCACTGTTCAAGACTTCTTGAAGCTCTCTGTTGTTGATCCATTCAAGCTCAGAAAGGTACACTTACTACTACTACTATTTACCATTCTCCATCACATTAATCAGATTGATCAATCAATTCTAGTGAAAAAGAGACAAGGCACACAAAATGGTTTTTCCCCTCTCCCCCGACTTCCTTTCTACTGTTCCCAAAGTCTCCCTTTTAATTTGGTCTCACAGTTTTAATTGGTCCAATTTTGGATTTCCTTGGAACTCATTAATGGAATTATTTAAAGAGCACGGATATTGTCCCTAAAAGAAATTAGTTAAAAAAAAAAATTAATACTCCATTTGATTTTAAAATAACTTGGACTTTCTTTAATTTGAAACAGATACTAGGCATTGGGATGTCGGAGAAAATGTGGGAAGTAACAATAAAGCATGCAAGAACTTGCATTATGGGTAACAAAATTTATATGTCCCGTGGCCCAAATTACACCCTCCTGCTGAATCCTATATGTCAAGTTATCAAGGCTGTGATAAATGAACAAACATACCCCCCAACCAGAATCACCACAATGATTAAGGTATGTGTTTCATTTACCCGAGGCACTCATTTCTTTAATTACTTTCTTTGAGAAACTAATTACAGTACTATATTCTAATTTCATATATATAATAGTACTACTGTTTCTGTTTACTTACGCACTTATGTTGATGCCGGTGTACTCACCTCAGGCCTATATTGAGAATTTGGTGAGAGAAGCCTATGCTAATTGGAATTCCTTGGAAGAAGTTGATGGACTTTTGACTGAGACGCCTCTGCTATTAACCCAAGGTAGTTTTTGTCTCTTTTGAGTGAAACTTGCAATTAGTAACAAGAAATAGAATACAGAGTTTTGGGATACTTCTGGGTGACAAAAGCATCCTCCCTTGATTGAACTACAATAAAACTAGGAAATGAAATGAAATCAAAACAATTAACCCCGCCATGACTTGTTTTGCTTTCTTCGCAATTAAGGATGTCCCGCACACATAATTCCACATAATTTATTTGCTAAATTTCTGGTGAAATATTCTTCGTACAAATCATTTTCCATGTACTAATGTTGTAACATCACTGTGCACATTACAGGTGATGTCATCGAGCAGTATCCTAACCATCATCAACAGAGCCTGGAAAGATCATATCAGCAATTATCAAAAACAGATCAAACCATGGAGGTGGCTTCAGCAACAACTAACACAAATATGGAATGCAATGATCATTGGCTTGTTAATTCAACACTCTTCAACAATCCAATTGAAGCTGGTGTTCATTGCAACTTCTCTGAGTCCTCATCCGATGATGATTTAACACCCACAAGGCGTTTCATCCACCACAGCTGATAGACTGATGCTATATATGGCCCCATAAAACGATCCTAGAAACTTCACCAATTTAGAACATGTGGTTGTGATAAACTTGGACATGCAGGGCTCTCAACTCAATAAATCTCAACCACCCATTTAAAGTTTCTGTTAAGTTTCAGAGACAAAAAATTTTGGGATCATAGATGCATTTAAGCATATATAGTGCCGCCCTTTTGTAAAATAACGTGGCTTGACACTTGCAATATTGGAGAACAAAGCCCTTCTAGATTTATTTTTTTTCCTTTTGGTAACTTAGATTATATTAAATCAACTTGACATACAGAGGCACATGTGCATCCCGAGAACAAGGCTACAAACAACAATAAAACTGACAACAACTAAACTAGAGAACAAAGCTGCAAACAGATACATCAACCAAAAGCAAACACGTTAGCTTAGATTTACCAATCAACACAACAAACAAGTCTATTTTGACATGACTTCATGATATTCCTTCGAGTATTCATGCAGCATCTCAAATCTTTCTCAATCCTAGCTATGAAAAAGCCTAGATCCATAGCTTGATTCCTAAAAATCTTGCCATTCCTCTCCCCTCCACAAATGATAAACAATTGTAGTTAAGGCCATATGAATTAAATCCATTCTCTCACAGTTATTAGTACTGTGATTAGTATTCCTTACATCTCTTTTTAAATGTGTTGCTTCGTAAATCCAACTTATTAAAGAACTAAATCCAACTTATTAAAGAACATCATCATTACTCCTTTCGCATAAACTTTTATCTTCACTTTACACCTTTTACATCAATTTTTACCCACTTTTCAAAATTATCCTCATCTTCTACTATCAACTCTTTACCCATTAACTTTTCAAAAGGGCAAACCAATAATTGTACAAACTTTTACCATTCACTTTTCAAAACACACATCTATTAAGGGACAACCCAAATGGAATACTCAACTCTTAAAAAGGGATGGACGGAGTAATTCGTTCAACTTCTTGGCCAAGAGGATAAGGCTTCCTTTGGATCTCCATCTAACCCAAAAAGAATGACCACATCTGTCAGGAAAGGGGAAAACCAAAGTAGAGGTGATCATGGCCCAAAAGTATTGAGCACACGCTCGCAGAATCATAGGCGGCTCCACCATTTGGAAATTTAATTATTAGTTATTTTGTTTTAGGCATTTGCAGTGGGTCGAAATAATTAGGCCCAATGCAGGTTAGTCCAATCCAAGTCAATGGGTACAAACAGGCCCAAACAGCCATTCGCTGATCTAGCCCTTGTTCTGGAACGTCCTATGAAGCTGCGAGACTCACATCATCTCGTTCGGGTTGGTCCACATTCAGAGCACGATGAAGAGTGGAAGATCATTCAAAGCTACGGAATAGAAGATCCCACATGGTGCAAAAACGCCAATCCGTAAGGAACACATGGCTAGATCGTATTGACCAAATGTAGTGTAACCATCAGGGTTTCATATGGGTCGGACATGTGGATTCACCTCCCCATGACGCGTGTCCCGGCCATAAGCTCTACCTTCAAGCCAAGATAGTCTGTAGTATGGTTCTGCCACGTGGCTCCCCAAATTCGCTATACATACGTCCCCTATATGAGCCTGACCTGTCACGCCCTCGAAATTTAAAGGATAATACATTAAGAAATTCTATGTGAACGGTCAACAAGTCCACGGGCCACGTCAAAGTCCAAATTTAGTAGTCAAAGTCAACATCAAGGAGTACAATGGTCTATGGGCATACCCCAAACAAAGAAAATACAAGTGTAAAGTTATTACAATCCCAAGTCAAAAATGTAATATCAAATGGAGTTACAAAATCATCTCATTTCAAAAGGGATAAGTCTAAAGATGATGTTGGTTGTGTTTGGTTAGATAGTTTAGTTTAGTTTTGATGATGTCAGCAGGTGTAATGAGTAGAGAGAGATAGAGATAGAGAGAGAAATGAGGGAAATGATGATGTCATCAAAATTAAAACTAAAACTAAACTGGGAAACAAACAGGGCCACTATAACTCCTCCTTTAAGGTTTCAAAATATGCATGCAATCACTCCAAGCATATCCAAGTCATGCTCCGTGCTGGGTACCTGAAATGATGCTGGGTACCTGAAATGATTAGGGTGAGCTCACTAGCCCAGTAGAGAAACGTCTACCAAAACTAAACGCAATGAAATGTAGATGCGAGATTAGACATGAGGATGAAAGCTATATAAGGTAACCAAGAGTTTACGGGAGTCCAATGTGATACACTTGAGTTTAGAAATCCCTTATTATCACCCAAATGTGTCCAATGCGTACCCGACACGTGTTCTCTCTCATAAGTGTCTAACTTGATCGATGTGCCATGTCATCAATTTATTCAAGTTAAATATTTAGAAATTCCTTGCGACACATCCATAGGACGGACCGAGTATCATTCCAGGCTATCTTTCGACCCCGTATAGTCTTCCCCTTGGCCAAGGCATAATTCCTCGCGACAAGCCCATAGGACGGCCCGAGTATCATTCCGGGCTACCTTTCGGTCCCGTATCACATGTTTCAAGTTCTCATTTCAAAATCAAATTCATTAGTTTTGTAATGGTATCGTCATATCACTCGCACTCCGAATCGTCATTCAAATTCACACATTTTGTCAAAATCGACTAATTCACGCATATAACCGTGTAAGCGCCGCGTTAAAAATCAAACCAAGTCACCAACCATGCAAGGATAGGTTAGGAACAAGTTGTTCAACAAGTTTTGAGGTCTAGGGAGTGATTATACCAAGTACAAGCACGAACAAGCGATCGAAATTGAAGAAAACAAATTTTGGTGAGTTACGGCTCTCCGGATTGATACAGAATCAATCTGGATTGATACAGAATCAATCAGGATCAATCCAACTCTAGGATGGATCGACCCACTTAGCAAAATTCGCGATCAGATCAATCCGGATCGATCCAACTTTAGGGTGGATCGATCCACAATGTCCCAAGGCAAGTTAGAAGGTTTTGGATCGATCTAGAAGATGAGTGGATCAATCCACTTTGATTTAAAACACCATCAGAAGGTTTTGGATCGATCCAACAAAATTGTGGATCGATCCAGAGGCCATTTCGAGCAAATTTTTTACAGCAAACAAGGGGATTTCAATGGTTTCCAAATCAAACACAACCAAGGCAAAATATCAACATCAAAGGCTACAAGAGAGCTTTACAACAACTAATTTACATAGGATAACAACCACAAACATATATCAACTTCCAATCAACTCAATACTAGGGAAAACATGGATTTTCAAATTTACCCAAAAAAAAAAAACATGGATTTTCAATGGGTTTTCAAGAAAATGAGTAGGATTGATAAAATGTGAGTATCATCAACACATCAAACATCTCAAAACACTTAGTAATGGTAGAAATCTCCCTACCTCAAGGTTTAGAAGCTTGTGAACAAAGGATGAGCAAGAACCCTAGCTTTTTCTCCAATGCTCCAACCAAATCTCCACCTTCCGGACCGAAATGAGCAACACCCGAGCTTCCAAGCACATGTAGGAGTCTAGTATGGGTGAGGGTTTTGAAGGAATTTGGGATTTGAGTGAAATTTGGGGAGGAGATGAAGAAGATGGAAGAGGGAGTAGAGAGGGAGTGGGACGTCTGATGAAAATGGGGGAGGGAGTGTATCTCTCTCCTCTCATATACCACACACACACACACAACTTAAACCAATTACACCCCAAGTCCCTATAGTAGTTTGTGTCATGCAATATGACCCCAACTCACTCGTATCACAATACAATCTAACATTTAAACATTTCCAACCATTCCTCACATTTCCCCAATTTTATTTCTGAAAAATATTTAAAAAAAACACGGGTCTTTACACGACCAGCACGCAGTGCCTAGCACCATCGTGCGTGACGTTCGGTCAGGAAGTGGTGGTCGAGTGCTGGTTGTTGAGAAGAGGATGTCGGCCATGTCACCTGTCACGAGGGAGGCACGCGGGATCTTAACCCCCAACGTGAAGGCACTCCTATAAATACTATAGTGATAAACCCTAAGAGGAATGCTCTTCATCCTCAAATCTTTGTCTTCCCCTCCTCGCTCAAGGACTGACTTAGCCATTAGAGTGCCTTCTGGGCGACTTTGATCGTTAGGCACTAACGTAGTATTTGGTTTTGTAGGGTCGAAGGAAGGAAGGCTCCTCCACCTTCAAAGTCATACAAGAAAATCCTAAGTCAGAGAGAAAGGCATGGGCCATCTCAAGCAACAAGTTTAAGACCAAGGTTTTATTTTTCTTTACTACCAATGTACCCCTTTTGTCAAGTGTTTCTTTTTCCTCTTTTAAGGTGGATAGGAAACACTTGTTACTTTATTCCTAGTCCTATGTAGCCATTTGGCGTAGGTTTTTTAATTTCCATTTCTTTTCTTTTCATTTTTTTCTTTCCTCCTGGGATGTACCCCTTGTAGGCTGTATATTTGATTAGCTTTTTTTTTTTCTCTATTTCAAGCTGATTTACCCACCAAAAAAAAAAAGGAGTTGGGTACCACCCCACAATTAGTCAACCCGATGTGAATTTTTCTTATTGCTGTTCAACCTCTTTCTCCAAAAGCCCGACTTAGAAATATCAGTTTCAACACTCTCTTAGCTTAAAATGGTATAAATCCTAGTCTCTCCTGATAGTGGCGATGGAGCAGGAGGCTCCACCATCGTCGCTCGAGGCAAACAGCCAGCTCTCGGCAGAGCAAACGGCAAATCTGGGCTAGGTGTTCCGTCTCGTGAACCTTCAACAAAGGTGTACATCAAAATCTTGGAGCTGCGCCTCAATGAAAAAGACGTTTGTGAAGCTAGGGGATAGTTCTTCCATGGTGGGTGATGGTAGTGGAAGAGATCACATCTAATAAGGATTGATTTTAGAGCTTCACACACCTGTTGCAAAGATGAAACGGCGAAGGAGAACTCAAACCCTAGATCTGATTGCTTATGTCTTCGTTGGTTGAGATGGGAATTAGATTCCTCTAGGTTTAGCATGGATAAAGTGGGAAAGCAGAGTTAAAGTGGAAGCAATTGTGTAAGTGAGAGTCTTTATTTTGGCTTCTTTTGTGCCTCTACCAAGTTTCGAACCTTGCCAACTACTGGGGTAAGCGCCCAATGTGAGTGTAGCACTTTTTTATGAGTCGGTTTTGCTATAGTGATCGTCTTTGTTTTGTTTACAAAACAAGTGGAAGCTGGGTTTCTTTGTTTCTTGAATTCCTAGAAATTATTGGAATGGTTTATGGTTTTTGTAACCAAAAATAGCAACACAAACATATTTATGGTTCCAGTTTCAAAAAGTTTTGGAAGCAAAAATAGAAAATTGAAAACAAAAACTTTGTCAAACCGAGCCTAAATGTTGTAACTTTTGGATGAATTTAAGTCAAAAGGTATGTTTATTTGGTTTAAATGAATAGACATAATCAAATCAAAAGGCGTGACTTTTAGGGTCAAATGAATAGACACCGCTATTGAAATAGATATGACTATTGGATTTAAATGAATAGATGTGACGATTGGCCAATGGTCACATATTAGTGCCTAATGTAAGGCTAGGGATTTCAACACTATATTAGAGAGAACACAATCAATCGGTCTCACTAGAGCTCTCTCCCTTATACTCATTCTTGGCAGCTCACATCCGAAAAGAGAAAGGGTTGGTAGTTAGACTGTGGTGGTGGTTTGGACATAAAAATCACATTATGAACTATGGTAATATGTAGCTATGGAAAGTATTGCTCTCATGTCAATAGTATTTTTTACTAAATTCTTGCAAGGGTTATGAAGTGGAAAGCATCAAAAGGGATGGAATTTTAGCCCAACTAGTTTAATCACTCCTGGTGAAAACTCAACTCAACACTTGAGTCATGCCTCAAGTCTTGAGTTCAATGAGCAAAGTACACCATATATCATGGCTGTAAGCACTTAATTAAGGATCCATCCAGGGTAAATTTCTTGGTACCTGTAATGTTAGAAAACAAGAGGCTGAACTACTTAGTTCTAATAGGTTTTTGGTGTTGTAGTTACAGGGCACTAGGAAAAACGTACCTATATGAGTGTGGAGGTGGTGCCGCCTTCTATAGATCTCGAGGGCTTTGACTTTAGAGCACTCATTAAACTAAGATAAAGACCTAAGGTCAATCCACGGGTCGGCTTTTATGAATTACTTAAGAGAAGAAAATTTGTGTGTGAGGCGTGTCCGATTAGTCAATATAGGATTGCCAAAGACAAGTCTACTCATTGACAAAGCCATGAATTACAATCGGGGTGGCGCTGTTAAACGAAAGTCTACTGGTATTGTTTTACTCTCTCCTTCCCAAAATAATATCCCATATGAAAAGACGTACTATAATTTTTCGAATAAAAAATAACGTACTTCTGTTCATTGTTTTTTCAAATTTTTCGCATCAAATTAAAGAGCTAATCGAGATCTTTAATTTGGTGCAAAGAAACTCGAAAATCATCTACGGAAGTATTTAATTCTTTGATCCGAAAATTGCACATCTTTTCATAGGGGACTATCATTTTGGGATGGAGTGAGTATATTTTTAGTAAAAATATGAAGCGAAAGCTTAAGTGCAAACTCAAGCTTTATCCTGAAGGAAGCTGTTAAAGACACGAAACAATTTGTTCCTGCCACGGGCATTTATTACACAATATTCTAAATTGGCTCAATTGCCCTCCCTACCAATCTAAATTGTTTTATTGAAAAAACAAGGTTCCTTAACAATCCGTAAAAAACCCTACAATATGAATGCGAATCACTAATCAATACTACCAGTAGAAAATAACGCAAGCAATCAAATCTCACAACACAGAGATATACGTGGAAAACCCTAAATGGGTAAAAAACCACGGGAAGGAATCAAAATCACTATACTCATTGTGCAGTTACAGATATACCTATCAAATCCTCACAACGTTCTAAGTATCACCTGCCGAGTCACACGTACACCGCACCCAATGATCTTGATCGCCAACGCCTTGAATCGCACAAGCCTTCCTTGGATACTTTCGGAATCCCACCAAAGAACTCTAACTGAAAGTTGATTGTTGAAGCATTAAACCCCTTGAAGATGAACTCTAAGCATCCGGTCTTCAAAGATCTTCAAGGTCCACAAACCCTAGCCGCCACAAGTGTTTTAAGGATGAGTAGGAGTGCAGAGAATAAAGTGTGGCTGCTCAAATTTCGTTTAACCTAGTTGATGCGAATATATAGGCGCATAGCGGTTGCTCAAGCAAGAACCAAGTTGCTCGAGCAACTAACGAACAACAGATTTGCTTGACAGGTTGCTTGAGCAAGTCGTTGAGCAACTTCTGAACAAGTAAAAAAACCTACTCAACTCGCCACTAAAATAAATACTACCGCACTCTCAACCATTACATAAAGAGATGATTCCTTTCCACACCTAAACAGAAACTCTAAAAAAATAAAATTACAACTCGATGTAAATGTGTGTTTTGTCAAACGGAATTGCCAAAAACAAAGAACTCCGGAACTTGGTCCTTACATTTGACTTCCTTCCCCATCATCAAACTGAACTGTTGGAGAATTTGAATATACACAACACAAATCCATTTAATCTAATTTGATACAAAACTGGAAAAACCATTATGCTCAAACAAATAAGTTATTTGGCTTTTTTTTTTTTTTTTTGTCTTTATTCAATATTTTTTTTCGCATTTGTTAGTTTCCGGTTAAACTTTTGTGGATTATTGATTCTTTTCGACAAGGGGAATCGAAAAAGTAAAAAAAAAAAATCATCATCCAAACTCAAATTTTTTTAATAAAGCCAAAAAATCTGACTTTTTAACTGATTTTTGTCTTTATTCAAAATGTTTTAAGTTTGGATCATAATTTTTTTATTTTTCCGATTACCCTTATCAGAAACTAACAAATGTGGGAAAAATTTGTATAAAGATCGAAAATTAACAAACGCGGGAAATTTTTTTTATAAAGGCAAAAAAATAAGCCAAGTGACTTATTTAGCCAAAGCACCCAAAGATTTGAGAAGTTCTTGGCAATCTAATTTTTCTATCGTATCAATTGGTGTTTTAAAGAACAAAAGATTTTCTTTGGGATACGAAGAGGAATTTGAGTTTGTGTATATGGAAATTCTCAAAGGGGCATTTTGGAGAAGCTAAATGAAAATGGAGAAGTCAAAACAAGTAGATTGGTAGGGAGGAAGGGCAATTGAGCTAATTTGCAATTCGGTGTAATAAATGCCCGTGGCAGGAACAAATTGTTCCGTGCCATTAACAGCTCCCTATCCTGAACTATCTATTTTGTTAAAATAAAAATAATTGCGTGATTCTATTATCCTGTGATCTTTAAATGAAAGTCTTTGAGGTTTTTTTAATGTCTGAACCATTCATTTCTTAAAACGTTATTTTTGCATTGTATGCGTAAAAAACATCAACAGATGCCTAATTCATTAGTGTAAAATAAATAAATTTTTGAAATTGCAGGCGGTACGTGCCACCTCACCCCACTAGATGGCTCCGTCACTGGGTCTACTATGTTCTCCTAACTAACTTTGTTGTCAATCCCATCTTGGCACGCCTGTGCAATCTGCCCATGCCTAGTGGCGGATAAGAGGGAAAACAGATGTGGTACTACTTTCATGCGGCGATATATTGACGAAACGCACATTAAAAAATATTACCTGATTTGGCTAATTTGAAAAAAAATGGTTTTTGGTTTTTTTCATTTTGTCCTTATTCAAATTTTTTTTGCATTTGTTAGTTTTCGGTCGATTTTTTGTGGTTTCTTGGCTTGTCTCGACGAGAGGAATCTAAAAAGTATAAAATTGTTAGACAATCTTAAAGTTTTGTGAATAAAGACGAAAAAAAACCTGGTTTATTTTGGTTTATTTTCGGCTTTATTAAAAAACTATTATTTTTTACCATAATTTTATACTCTTTGGATTCGTCTCGACGAGATAAATCCAGAAACCACAAAATCTTGACGCAAAACTAACAAATGCAAAAAAAAATTGAATAAAGACAACAAAAAAATCAAAAAATCAATTTTTTCAAATTAGCCAAATCAGGCGGAAAACCGAATCTGAGAAAAACACCGACGCCAGTCATAAAACCGGAGGAAAAAAACTAGCCGTTGAGGGAACTCAAATTCAAAATCGATCCCTCTCTCGAAGAGTCGGATACCCCAAATAGCTTTTCTTCTCTCCTCTGAGCTCTCTCTCTCTCTCTCTCTCTCTCTCTCTCTCTCTCTCTCTCAACTGAGATCTGTTAGCAAGCATTCTCTAATCGATTTGGTGTGGGTTTTATTTAAGTTGGATCTGAGGGTGCGTCCCGTCTGCTCTGATCGAAATCTCTGTGAGTATTACCTTCCTTGTATATACACTTGTACAAACAAATTCATTGCAGCTTCCAGGCTTTTCCTAGCTTCAATTTTGATTCTTGAAATCTGTAAGAGGTCAACGTAATCTCTTTATTACCTTTCCTAATTTTGTTCCATACGTTGATAACATGACCTTCTTCTATTAATGGTGTATAAAAAGAGAGAGAACTAGGAATGGAAACTCTGTATATATGCACGACTTTCACTGCTTGCTTAGATTTAGCACCCGATCCTAGAATTTCTTGATGTTATAAATCTGACATTTTCAGTCCCTCCGCTTGATTGTTGAGAATCTGCACTTGAAACCTATATTCAGTTTTGAATATAATTTTGATTAGGTAATTCGTTCATGAATTTCCCTTCCTAATGCCTTTCACTTCTATGGTTTCCAACACTCAAAACAACGTAATGGGATTTTCTTTAAAAAAATAAAAAATTTTAAGTTTTTCGTCAGAAATGTTAGGCAGCATATGTTTCCAATGCTTCTTTCATTGTACATGCGGTTGAATGCTGAAAATCAATTTGTAGTAGTTTCAGTTTACTTGTTTGCCTAATTAAGCAACTTTTTCCCAGGGCACAGAGCTTCTGCGAAGTTGCTAATTCGAGATGAAAGCGAAATTCATTTACTCTTGAGTTCACCGCATTTAAAAAGTTCTAAACTTAACAACTTCTGGTGTTTTGGGTAGAAGAAATATTAGAATCTGGTTCAACACTTCGACTTAAAGCTTAAAACTTTCTGTGATACACAAACTTTACTCTGTTGGCTTCATTGTCTTCATTTTTGCTTTTCGTTTAGAAGTTGAAATTTTTATTACTCCATATGCTGATTTTATCTGGTTCAACACTTCGGTGTTTTGACTGCAGATCAAACGACTGGTGATACTTTGACCAACATACTTTTACAGCATCTCTGGGTTCCTCTGACAGGGAGAACTTTAGATCTATATATCAAAATGACTGTAAAAAATCCTGGTACACCAGCTTCAAAAATAGAGAGGACACCAGTATCCACTCCTGGTGGCTCCAAAGTTAGGGAAGAGAAAATCGTTGTTACAGTACGTTTACGACCTTTGAACAAAAGGGAGCAACTGGCCAAAGACCCAGTAGCATGGGAATGCATTGATGAACACACAATTGTGCACAAACCACCAACCCAAGAGCGTGCAACTCAACCAGCTTCATTTACCTTTGGTAACAAATTGAACCTTCATATCCACTCTTTGAAATTTCTTTTTAAGCAAATGCTCTTATGTCGAATATTTTAAGAGCATAAAGTATGTCACCATTTCAGATAGAGTCTTTGGTCCAGCTTGTTTAACTGAATCAGTATATGAGGAAGGAGTAAAGAATGTTGCTTTGTCTGCTTTAATGGGCATCAATGGTAATGTATTTCCTTATGATGTCTATTTGTGTTACTTTTATGCAAACATGTACATATGTTAAACAATTTGTTGTTTTTGTGTGCTGCAGCCACCATCTTTGCATACGGGCAAACAAGCAGTGGGAAAACTTACACGATGAGAGGAATCACAGAGAAAGCTGTATACGATATCTACAACCACATAATGAATGTGAGCTACATTGCTTTACTAATCCATCTCATTGTGCAAGATACAGTCTGATATGTGTTGCTTTGGCATTCTTTACAGACTCCAGAGAGAGAATTCAGAATAAGAATCTCTGGACTAGAAATCTACAATGAGAATGTCAGGGACCTCTTGAATTCAGAATCTGGTCGCAATCTCAAGCTTTTAGATGATCCAGAGGTCAGACATATACATTTTGACTAACGGAAGCAATATTTCGTTTCCTTTTGCGCATTGCTGATGTTTTCTTACTGTGTGACCTCTACTTGCAGAAAGGAACTGTGGTTGAGAAGTTGGTCGAAGAAACAGCAAACAATGATCAGCATCTAAGGCAATTGATCAGTATCTGTGAGGGTAAACATTTGAACCATCTGGAATCAGTTTGCGAGCGAATGTGTTTAAACTGTATTTTCTAAGCCTATCAATATGTGAATTTTTGGCAGCCCAAAGGCAAGTGGGTGAAACTTCACTAAATGATACTAGCTCACGGTCACACCAGATAATAAGGCTGGCAAGTTCAGAAACTTGTAAATATTTGTCCATAATTGTAGCTCGTTACAATAACATGTTCCAACTATTTTGGGTGATTGTGCAGACAATAGAAAGCATCCACCGTGAAAGTTCAGATTGCGTGAGATCTTATGTGGCAAGCCTGGTAAAACAATGCTTTTGACTCCATATCACTGTACGAAAGCATTCCAATGGATGGCGACTTACATGATGTTTTTTGCTGTTGTTATGCAGAACTTTGTAGATCTAGCTGGTAGTGAAAGAGCCTCACAGACTAATGCAGAGGGTGCTAGGCTTAGGGAAGGCTGCCATATTAACCTTAGCTTGATGACTCTCACAACTGTCATTAGGAAGCTCAGGTCAGAGCTCAATTGTATAGTCCATTTCTGCATATTCAGACAGGATAGTGAACTTAAATAATTTTTTGCACTAGCATTTTTCTCCCTTTTAGCCTCTTTGATTTCTTTCAAGTTTTATTCATTGCAAGAAAAGGCTCCTGGATGGTTAGATGTTTTGTCATATGTGTTCCATCAGTTGTGGAATTTTCTTCTCAGACTGGATTTCTTATTTAAACATAGTGCCATCTAGGTTCTTTAAAACATATGATTCAATTCTAGAATGCAGCTGGACTGCATAAATTGCTGCCGCTTTCAGATTGTGTTGTCTTCCATTTTATGGGGAACTTCTGCTTCCATATGTTTGTTTACCATTCTGTTTTTTAATATCCCTGAAATTGCAAGGACTACCTTTTATGCTAATTACCCTGATACTAAGGTCTAAATCAAATCAACAAGCGGGTCCATTTACTTAGGCTTCACATGGGCAAATTGCAAGGGAAGTGATTTTCTGTCAATGTAAAAACTGTTGATACTAAGGTCTAAATCAAATCAACAAGCGGGTCCATTTACTTAGGCTTCACATGGGCACATTGCAAGGGAATTGATTTTCTGTCTATGTAAAAACTGTTGATGATTGCAGTGTTGGGAAAAGAAGTGGTCATATACCCTACAGAGATTCCAAGCTCACACGCATACTACAGCATTCACTTGGTGGGAATGCTCGCACTGCCATCATATGCACTCTGAGCCCAGCACTCAGCCATGTTGAACAATCAAGGAACACTCTCTACTTTGCCACCCGAGCAAAGGAAGTTACAAATAATGCCCAAGTAAATATGGTAATGTACTTACAAGTTTCTGCTATTTTTTGATTGACATGAAATGGCATAGATTTTTCCTTGTCCAAAGATATATTTACATTGGGGCTACTTCAATCCTGTTCAAAAACTTTGATCAGGTTGTTCCAGATAAGCAGCTGGTAAAACATTTGCAGAAGGAAGTAGCCAGACTAGAAGCAGAGTTGCGTACTCCAGATCCATCAAATGAAAAAGATTGGAAAATTCAACAGGTATCTAAGCATTTATCTTGCATGACAGTCAATATGCTTAGAAGGGTTTCAATTAGTATTTAGTGCTTATTTTGTCCTCTCCAATTTTGCTTAGATGGAGATGGAAATCGAGGAACTGAGGCGCCAAAGAGATCTTGCACAATCCCAAGTAGATGAATTGCGTCAAAAGCTTGAGGATGAACAACAGGTCTCTCTCTCTCTCTCTCTCTCTCTCTCTCTCTCTCTCTCTCTCTCTCTCTCTCTCTCTCTCTCTCTCTCTCTCATAATTGGACAATTCCTTATTTTTTGGTGTTTGATAGATACCTCAGGGTTTAAAGCCATATGAATCAACCATGCCAGTAGTAAAGAAGTGTCTATCTTTCTCGGGGACATTATCGCCAAAGCTTGATGGCAAGGAGACAAACCGTGGCAACAAAACAAGAAATACAATGGGAAGGCAGACAATGAGGCAGTCATCAATGACTCCTTTCACACTAATGCATGAAATTAAGAAACTTGAACAACTCCAGGAGCAACTCGGAGAAGAAGCAAATCGAGCTCTAGAAGTACTTCAGAAGGAGGTGGCTTGTCATAAACAAGGGAACCAAAATGCTGCAGAAACCATTGCTAAGCTTCAAGCTGAGATAAGGGAAATGTGTGCAATCCGCCAAGCCCCAAAAGAAGTTGAAGTCGGAAATGTTATTTCTGTTAACAAGAGTGTTAGTGCAAACCTCAAGGAAGAAATAACCAGACTTCACTCGCAAGGAAGCAATATTGCAGATCTTGAGGAGCAGCTTGAAAATGTTCAGAAGTCCATAGACAAATTGGTAACATCTCTTCCTGCTGATCAGCAATCAAAGAGCGAATCAAAAAAGAAGAAGATGCTTCCTTTAGCTTCAAGTAATGGTGCCAACCGGCACAACTTCATACGATCACCCTGTTCACCTCTATCCTCAACTCATCAAGTGGTGGAGACTGAGATTGAAAATAGAGCCCCTGAAAATGGTGCCGTTACGCCTAGTGGAACTCCACAAGTGTCTGAGAAAGATACCCCTACAAGGAGTGAAGAAGGTGGAGATGCCTCATCAAAGGAAGGTACCCCATACAGGCGTTCGAGTTCAGTGAATATGAGGAAAATGCAAAAGATGTTCCAGAATGCAGCAGAGGAAAATGTAAGAAGCATTCGTGCTTATGTGACAGAACTTAAAGAACGCGTAGCAAAGTTGCAATACCAAAAGCAGCTACTTGTTTGCCAGGTAATATTGAGGTCTTTTGGCATATTATGACATATCTATGCCCTTTTTTAGCTCTACCAACGGATGTTTGTTGCAAGTGCATAGAAACATGTATTATTTCTTCAAATTTTACATC
The DNA here is from genome assembly GCA_016920895.1 of Vaccinium myrtillus. Taxonomy (NCBI): domain Eukaryota; kingdom Viridiplantae; phylum Streptophyta; class Magnoliopsida; order Ericales; family Ericaceae; genus Vaccinium; species Vaccinium myrtillus. Next base: position 20,137,110 of record CM029277.1, read on the forward strand.
TCAAACTGCTATTTTCTGCATATTTGCTTCATCTGCATTTGTTATCTCTGTCTGCTTTAGTGCTACAAGGCGGAACTAAGTTCATGTGCAAAGCTGCTTCATATTGATTTGTTATTGCTACCTATTTTTCATTTCAAAGTAGAGATTTTGTTTATCATTTGTATCTCAAACTACTATTTTGAGTGTAAAATGTACATCATCAGAATGTGTTATTACGCCTCCAGGTGCTTGAGTTGGAAGCAAATGAAGCAGCTGGATATGATATAGAGAGTGATGAAAACAGAACTGAGATCCAAGAGGAGTCACCAGCTGCATGGAATATGATTTTCAGGGAGCAGAGGCAGCAGATCATTGAGTTATGGGATTTGTGTCATGTTTCAATAATTCACAGGACACAGTTCTATTTGTTATTCAAGGGGGACCCAGCTGATCAGATTTACATGGAAGTAGAACTCCGGCGCTTGACTTGGTTGCAGCAGCACTTGGCTGAACTCGGAAATGCAAGCCCAGCTCACTTTGGCGATGAGCCTACAATCTCGTTATCATCAAGGTTACTTCCTCTTAAGGCAACATACTGAGATTTGGCTATGTTTTGCATTTTAAAACAACAATGTTACAAACACAGGAATAGTCCATAGAAAATGAAACATGTGGTTCACGCCACACTAGCAAGGACGAAGCCAGAAATTTGATTAAAGGAAGGCCAGAATGCATAAAATCAAATAATACATCATCTGGGGGTTGTACCGTGTACATTATGGGAATACTCATGAAATAGATGAGGCAAAATAGTATTTTTATCCCCTAAAATATTGCTTTTTTGCACATGTGGAAGAGAAAACTAGTAATCAAGTAGATGGTTAATGCATAACTTGTCTCTGAACCATTGATTTAACCTTAACCTATATTTCTTGTAAGTTTTCTGTGTTCGTGACTCTTAAGGCATACGAAGACTCTGTAAACTAGCTAACATTTGTGCTCATTGTTCTTCCACGCAGTATTAGAGCACTGAAGCGTGAGAGGGAATTCCTTGCGAAGAGGTTAACCACACGTTTGACTGCTGAGGAGAGAGATGCATTATACATAAAATGGGAAATCCCACTAGATGGAAAGCAGAGGAGAATGCAGTTCATAAACAAGCTTTGGACAGATCCTCATGATCCGAAACATGTGCAGGAGAGTGCTGAGATAGTAGCAAAACTTGTAGGCTTCTGCGAAAGCGGAAATTTGTCAAAGGAGATGTTTGAGCTTAACTTTGTGCTTCCATCAGATAAAAGGACATGGCTTATGGGCTGGAACCAAATTTCAAACCTTCTTCATTTGTAAGAAACTGCGGTAAAATTTGTAAGTACATCACATTATATTTTCATGTCGTGCATGAAATGAATTTTGGAGTCTACCTCCGAAATTGTGTTCTTTAGTTTGCTGTGCCTGGGAGATGAACACACATTGTACATCATGATTCGATGTTTCGGACATTCTTTCAATAAATTAATCTTTAATATTGTTTCGTTATTTCTGTTTCAAACTCGTATCATGAGGCTTTCTAGTGCAAAAAGAAAAACTTATTCGTTATGGCTCTTTACATGAACCAAACGGTGTTCTCCGTTTATATAGGCCTAATGCAAAAACATAAAACAGAATCATGAGCCTAGTCCCCAACAGAGTCGCCACAGTGAGCAAGAAGTCCCTTACGAAATGTTCACTCATCGCAGCCTCATCAATTCCCATTATGCGAACAACAATCGATACGAAACTAGCGTCAGAGTTTCCATTTGGTTTAGCTTTTTGATAACCGGATGTCTGGGTTAGCTTGTGCGCAGCTCGACTAATTCTAGGTTCTTGGAGGTAACGACCAGACATAATCCACAGTGACCCCAAGAGATTGCCGCCTTGCCGGCAAGGGGAATTGAAACCTCACATGGTTAAGTAGGCTTTTTTTTTTTGGGTGGGGGTTTCGACGGTCAGTAGTGATGTGTGAACTAGCTTACGCGTATCTCGCCTATTCTCTTCCCGGTCCGGCCGGTCAAATAATTAGGTGGTCACGGTAAATTAGGCTTTTGGTTGAGCACACTTGTTTTTGTCTTTATTTTGGGTCGCCTGTCCATGGTGCTTGAAAATTGGAATCCGCAATAGAATACCTGCGTTTCGAATTGGAAAATTCAATTTGGATATTGTTTAAACAGCGCTTCTTATCTTTTTACAGTAATTCCCCATGATTGAAGAGTAGAGGAGTATCTTGCTGAGTACTGTAGCTTGAATCATGAATAAATTTTTCTGTACGTGCAACAGTTTTTCGAATTTTTCAAAAGGGCTTTTGAAGCCAAAAAAACCATGTCAGGAGTTGTTATAGTTGGTCTCTTTTCTTTGCTTTAGAGAGAGAGAGAGAGAGAGCGAGAGACTTGTAATTGGTCCGATTGGTGGTCACCATTAACCCTCTTGTAAACTGTAAATTTCTTCCTTTCCTGAAAAGGAAAAGACAAAAAACTAGTAGTATATACTTTTTCTTTGTCTTGCTTTATCTACCACGTGTGCTTTTATTTTGATGAACACCAAAGAGCAAAGGAAACGAATTTCTCAACCAAAGTGCCACAGAGAGAGAAAGCTTAAGGCAAGGATTTGGATTCCCAATCATCAAGACAACATGATTTGGGATGCACTACTATTCTTTTCTTTTTGGACGTGAAATAAAAAGAGATTTAGATGCACGCGTTACAGGAAATGTAACTGATCGAACCAGTCGTAGATGAGACCAAACAATTTAATCACAACACTCCCAGAGAGGAAGTCTATAAATTACACTAATATTTACATTCAACTCAATTGAGAACTAACTGGCTATATGCAATCAAATGTGTAGAATAATAATAACGATACAGGCAAGATCATCGATCAAACAGTTCATTCCCACTGCACTAAGGGGGTATTCCACTAACTAGTTTTTCAAAAAATCAAGACAGGTCATCCTCTCACAATACATCACATAAAAAAGTGTGAACACAAAAATCAAGACAATTTTAAAACAAAACTCCCTTAGTGGAACTATAATAATCCAAATTTTTATAAAATTTGGATTATTTATTTCCTTTAACGTGGATAATTATGTTGGTATTCTTTAAGGTAATTGATATTCACACCCCCCAAATTGTTATCCACACTCTCTTTTTGTCTTTTAGTGACATTTTTACACATAAAAATTTCACTAGAAGACAAAAAAGGGGGTGTGGATAACAATTTGGGGGGTGTGGAAATCACTCCCCTTCTTTAATTACCTCAATTTAGACCCTAACTCTTTTACACCGCACATATATGGATATTACATACATATGTTTATATATATACGGAAAACTTCACATCCACAGGTAAATAAGAAAAAAATAATTTTTTTTTGTGTTGCAAATTATTTTTGGAAAATCCGAGCTGTCCAATGTGTTCAGAAGGTGTTTTCAAGGGTCCACGCGGGAAATCTTCAAAAAAAAATACCGGGAAAGGCTTGATCCAAGCGGTTTTGCACAAACTGTATATATATATATTTTGCGAAAACTGCTTGGATCAAGCCCTTCCCGGTCTTTTTTTTTTTGAAGATTTCCCGTGTGGACCCTTGAAAACACCTTCTGAACACATTGGACGGATCAGATCGTCAAAAAAATATTTGGATCACCGAGGTCCGGAAGTCCGGACTAGAAGTGCCCTGATATATATATTTTATTTTTTTTATTTTACACATTCATATACACACATGTATATTATGTACATATATATACTCATAAGTATAAATACACATTCAACCACCCACCCTCTCTCCTCCCCACTCACCACTGCCACACACACACCACCAAATACCCCAGAAAATCAGACCTCTCTCCCTCTTGTCTCTGCCAATACCCACCCCCATCACCCCTGTAAAGACCCGTAAATTCAATTCTATCTTTTATTCTTTTCTAGTAACGTTTCGTTAAATTATTTGTATGGGCGAGTATGTGTTTTTGTACCAGGGGTTTGGTGGAGGATGGAGATACGTGTCATGACGTGGTGACGCGGCTTGAGGATGTTTAGAATGTGTTAGAAATGATTGGGGGTCAGATTGGTAGTAGTAGAATGAAATTTCAAAATTTTCCAGGGATACCGGTATCCCATTTTTCTCGCTACCGGTATCTAGTACATTTTTCTGCAAAATTTTGTGCGCGATCAGCACACTATAAAAAGGGGTTCTTGGGTTCTTTTTCATTCTAAACCCGATTTTTAACCCTAAAATCACCCCTCTACCTTCTCTCTACCTTCTCTCTCCACCTCTACCACAAACCTTGTGATTTTAACATCAATCCACCTCAAAACTTCAAGATCTACACATCGGATTCGTGATTCTCCCTTGGATTTCGGGTTTTTTTTTTTTTGATAACCGAGGAACAACCCTACAATAGGCCACTAATTGGACCCACTGCACGACCCAAACCTCGGAGGGAGTTGGCGCAACCCACACCAGTCACGGCCCCCCGCTTAGCACAGGTACTCACCCTGTGGGGAATCGAACACCTGACCAAAGGGACTACCCCTAAAGTCAGGCACTCGCCCTAACCACTGGGGCAACCCCTGGGTGTGTTGGATTTCGGGTTTTGTACTCAAAGAGGTAAGAACACTTGATTTGGGTCTTGTTCTTTCTCCATTCACGTTTTTCCCTCTCTCTCTTTGATTGTGAGTGTAACCTCACTCTTGTAACTCGTTTTTTACTCGATCTTGTCTCTTGAACGCGTAGTGGAGCTTCGGTAGAGGTCGTTCATGGAGTTTGGGGTTTTCTACACCTAGGGTTTCATTCATCTTCCATTTTTGAGCAAATCCTTGAGGTATGGGAACAATTTCTACTCTCTCTAGTTGTATGCTTGTGATTTATTGCACATATTTTGTTTTTGGCTTCAAATTCCTTGAATTTCATGTTTTCCCCAATTTGTGTGGGTTTTCCCACTTTAATTATTTGATCTATGAAATTGTGTGTTGTTTGGTGAAATTGGGAGTGGAATTGACCTCCCTCCATGTTTAATTGTTGCCTAGCATTTCCAATTTGAGCCTAAACTATCTCATTTGTGATTGGGTTGAAATTCCACACCTTTGAGGTGAAAATCTGCACTGTTCACTGTTCATAGTTGATGCCCCTTTTATTTCCAGCAGCTATTGCTATTTTAGGGGTCGTTGTTGGTCACCCTTTGATGTTCGTTTGGTCCCCGATCGCTTATTCCTTCACAAAATCGACCTTTGGCATTATTTTCACCCATGATTTGACTCGAGGACAATGGTTTTATAAACAAATATGTCATCTTACGTCACATGAAAGTTTGTCGGTTTTTTTTTAGAAGGGGTGTGTGCGTGCGTGTGGCAAGATTTGTCGAAAGACATGTGTTGGTAAAATGGACTTGGAAATTTGAAATAGTTTTGACTTTGAAATGAGGCTCTTAACGAAATGGTTTAAAAGGAACGAATTACATTATAGATACATTTATGCATTTGGGAGATAGACTAAAACACGTGGATGTATTGAATGCTTATAGAACGACATAGTAAGAAAGGGATGTGCGCGTTGGTATACTAATGCCTGAAAATATTTAAGTGAGTTGGTAAGCACATGGATTATGAATACTAGTGTGATGCCGTGTTGGAGAGTATGATTGGCTCGTAGACACGTCTTTGATAGAAATGAGGGTACATTTAATGATTCAAGTGAGTGAATGAGTTTATGAACGGAAAAGACATCATGTGTTACATGGTGAATGGGTAGGTCTTGTGACAATGCGGTATTTTGGTATTGAGAACGTGTGAAGATATCTTTTGTTTAAAACCTTCGGTATTCTACGGAATCAACGAAGTGTATGATGCCTCTACCTTCGGGTATTGAGAAGGAGTTGAGTTTCCGGTATTTGGGCACAAATCAACGGATCTTAATCTCGTTTTGAAAACTCTATTTTTTTTTTTGTGAACTCGTGCTGCTTCACCAAGGAAGGTCTTGAGCCTATATATTAGTATACAATTGCGCCTTGGAAGCGTTGGTTATTATTATGACCCGTGTATCAGGTGAGGCACGCGAAGCCAATGGAATCCGGCAGAGGCACGCGGCGCCTACAGAACCCAGCAGAGGCGCGCGGGGCCTACAGAACCCGGCAGAGGCACGCGGGGCCTACAGAACCCAGCAGAGGCGCGCGGGGCCTACAAAACCCGGCAGAGGCACGCGGAGCCTATGGAATCCGGCAGTGGAATTAAATCTCTAACACAAATTAAAATGATGGTTATTCTTCAATGAAAGAAATGATGATGAGATATCTGGGTTATATGAGAGGGAAATAGTCCCTGAATCTATATGAGGTATACTGAGCTTGTGATATCCGGAAAGGGTTAAACTCCCTGTTGATATTATTATCCATATAACGGGTCATGGGGGAGAAACGGTGTACGGAGGTTATTATAGTGTAGTGCTCGTATGGCAAATCATGCGTGGAGACATTCCTCGGTATGTTAGATGATAGATGACTATTACCTGTGATTGGATACTTAAATTGAGACAATGGTAGTATTAAGTGTAAGAATGATGTTGGAAAATGAGATGTCTTTAACTAAAAGGGTTTGGCTCCTATCACTATACGCAATGAGCTAAGTTGATTTTTGTTAGATTCCTAAAGGGTTGTTTTTAGTGAAAAGCGTGGACACTTTGGTAAAATTTTGGATACATGCAATGACTTGGGTGATTTTGATAAAACCAATGGATATATAAAGGGTTGTTTGGACACTCGAATGACTTTTCTTTTTGGAACACTTAACCGTAGTTTGGACACTTGGTGTTCTCTTGGATGCTTCGACATTTCTCATGTCCATCTTGACTTGTTTGGTTATCACTATACATATTTGTTCATTCACTTGGTCTAACTAAACCCCATATGCATGTATCACTCTTATACACCTAGCGCTTGTAGAATAGTTCTCCTACTGGGCTAGTTTAGCTCAACCTATCATTTCAGGTACACGCTGACGAGCATGGTGTGGGATGCATTAGTGTGCGTGCATGGCATGGACTTTTGGGAAAACACCAACGATTTCAAGCTACTTAACCCTTTTTGTTTATCTCTAGTATTTGAGAGGCTATGATGTAATCTATGAACTCATGTACTTTTGATTTCAAATTTGTTGGAAACTCTATGTATTGGTTATTGTATTACTTGGGACGGAGACTTCAAAGTTTGGACATTGAATTTGGAATATTTAATCGATTTGACTTTTCAAAGGCATTCACCTTGCTCGTTTCATAACTAAAAGTGTATTTTTGTGTTTCAAAACTATTTAATTTCGAAAGAGCTGATCGGATGGAAGCACTGTTCATGGGCCCTACATAGAATCCGTTTGACTCATTCTTCTCCTCCTTTACGTCTGTCTCTCTCTCCTCAGTTCTGAATCAGTTTTTCTCTCTCCTCCATTACCACGCTTACCTCTCCTTCTGCAAAACCAAAAACGAGTAGTCTCGAGCTCCTCAGATCTGCGACAGCAGATCCTTGGCTGTAGTGCGAATCTCCCCTCTTGATTTCTACACAGAGAATCTCCAAAGAGTACAAGCCTATGCGCGAGAATCCCATGCGTTAGTAGCTCTCTCTCTCTCTCTCTATCTCTCTCTCTGTCTCTCTCTCTCCAGACCCATCTTACCCCTACCCAACCCTATGAAGATTTTTACACTGTTTAATCGTTGAATTTTTTTACATATCCCATCCCATCCTTCACACACACACACAGCTGGACAGGCTTATCTTCTTCAAGGCGTGCTATAAATGCGTCGATGGGTTGCTGGGTTGGGAGAACCACCGTCGAGAGGCAATCCATCCACAACGGAGAACCCAAGCAAGGACTCTTGCAGGCGTGGCAAATGGCTTCTCCGATCGACAAAAATTCGACAAGCTAGAGGTACTTCCGATCTATTATGTCTGTGTCTCTTTTCATTTAGTTTTCGTTGTTTGATTTTGGAACATGTTTGAGATGATTTATTTGTTGTTTGTGTTAATTTTCGAAATCTGTGGACTACATGAAGTGGAACAAGAAGAGTTACTGAAGTTCACGAATCAAATGTGATCACCAAATTCTGGGCTAATATATGCTACACAAATGAACAATGGATTCTTGTAAATAAGTATTCTGACTAATCGACATTGTTGTAGACTTGTCTGATTTGCTGGTTATTACCCACAAAAATAGGGGTTAATTACAGGTTTAAGTAATCCTCATTTTCACAAACTTAGGTCAAGTACAAGTTTTGAACACAAAGGTGCCTGTTGATATGCTAATCAGGAAACTTTAACTAGCAGTGTTAGTATCCCCAATTTGTAGGTCTGGAGTTTGAAAAAATTGGAGGTCTGGAGTTTTGAGTATATAGAGAGACATCCAATCTCCTTTGGTTCATTTATGGTGATTAATTTATTGCCTTCTTCAGGCCTAATTTGCATTAGAATGGTTGTTTTCCAGTGGCCTGGGAAGAAATTGGTACAATTGCTTTCCACTACCATAGTTCTTCGTATGGGGCTTCCAAATCTTAGAATTGAGAGTTTGAACTCAGTTTTAGAAGCCTCTTTTCAAAAGTAAGACTCTTTTCAAGGTGAATCAGTTGCAACTGAATTTTAGAAGACACTTTTAGTTATGACATTTTGTTACATGATTCTGCTTGAATTTGGTCTTTCGTTTACTAATCTTTTTTATGATCTAGAATTGAGATCAGTTGTGTATCCTTCAATGGACACAAGCTCCACAAAACAAGGCAACCTGAGGTCCTTAATTAGGACTGAGATTATTCTTGATGCATGCCTTAGTTTGCAAATAAGTAAAATAAGGACCAACCTGCTCCCACAAAACTGTACAACTCATTTTCCAACACATTTGTGGACAAAACCTTAGTTTTTAATAATTCTCTTAATTCCATCACACGACTCCAGGTTTTAAAATAGGCCATCTCTGTTTGGGACATGCAATTGTGGTTCCATTTATTAACCTCAATTGACTGGTTTCTTGGTAAGATCCTCGTATGCCGAGACCGAGACGCTACAACTTGGATCTACAATTGGCACCAAGTGGATAGAGCAACTCAACTGCTGGGACCAAAACTTAGACATCTGGGTGTGTGTTGCACCTAGTACTCTTGCTAATAGATTGGATTTAATTTACTGAATCCTATTTGATCCAGTTTCATAAAAATATGAACCTTTATGAACCTTTATTGTCATGTTGGTTGTTTTGGAAAACTGAAGTTATAGTGCCGTAAGTGGAGTGAAAAATGTGCTTTCAGTCTTTGACATATAAAAACCTACTCTGTTTCAAGAAAAGTCAATGAAAAACAAATAGCAATCTGTTATGCTTTACGATTAGCCATGATGTAGACCACAAACAGCCCTTATGTTAATGCTCTTTGTGTTAATTTTGTGTTTGGTTTCTTGACTATAGAGAACAACGAACCAATTGTCAAAGCACCTGTTAGCAAACCGTTGAAGCGGAAGCGAAGTACCCCGTCTCCTACACCTTCGGCCCACTCTTTCACCAGCGAAAACTCCGTTCAATTGGTATTTATCCACATCACTGTCTCTCTCCCCCAATATCTTTCGTCTCGTTTGTCGAATACTTTTTTTTATGATCATTATCACTGTTGAATATGCATTAAATTTTATATATGTTTTTCCTATGTGTAAGCCCACCATGGACCGTAGAAAAAATGATGTTGGCATGTGGAGTTATGCCACTACCGAGAAATTTATCGAAATACTCCTTGAAGAAGCTAAGAAAGAACAAAGTGCAAATACACGTAAGACACGTGTATTCAATGCCCATCAATGGAAAAATGCCCATAAGGAATTTCAGAGGGTAACTACGAGGGACGGTTATACCCTCAAACAATTGAAAGAAAAGTACAACCGCATCAAAGCCGAATATAGGCTTTGGCAAGACTTAATGAGACACACCGGGAAGGGTTGGGATGAAGAGCTTCAAACCGTCGCCTTCCCGGATGAAGTATGGGAAGACCTAGTTCAGGTATTAGTAGAACTTACGTATTATGTTTTTCATACTACCACTATAACAGCCCTTAGATATTTGACATACCTTTATTTTTATGTTCTACCATGTAGAAGAACCCAGACTATGGGAAATTTCGCGATAAACCCATTGACCATAGGATTATGTTGGAAGAACTTCTTGAAGGCGCATTGGCCAACGGTGCTTTCGCAAATCCCTCAGTGAATGGCGGTTCAGATTCTGAAGGGGACCGACAAAAGTATGGTCCCCCAAAGACCGTACGGAGGGGCGATGTCATGTCTACAGGAGGGAAGCGCAAATCTGAGGGGAGTGGTGGGTCTGTCGTGAAAAAAAAGCAAGGTGACCAAACACATGAGGCTTATGATAGGGTGGCAATCGCCAATGAACGAAAGGCTGAATTTTACGAAACCTTGATCGCCAATACCGTAGGAGCATCCTCATCCTCCATTGACAAATGCATTGCTGCCCTTGCTCTTGTTCAGCCATTTGTTGACGAGAAAAGATACTGGAAGGCCTATGGCTTATTTTGCGGTGGAGGTGGAGGTGATTGGAGGCAAGGGTTCATGGGACTCCCGCCGGACCAGAGGATTGAGTGGGTGAGGAACCTGAATATCAATGATTAGGACTGCCTATTTATGATTAGGACTGTCTATTGAGGCCTATGTTTTTTATTTCAAGGACTACCTATTTATGTTAGTTTTTATCATGAACAATTTGGTGGTTATGTAATATGTTTCGACTTGGTTTCGCTACGTTTATGTATTTGAACAACCATGCAGTAGTTGTCCAGAATATGTTTCATTTGATTCTGTCTCTGCTGCATTTTCTGTTGAGGCCTTGTTGAGGACCTTAAAGGAGTATGATTCTCGCAAATTGCTAGTATTTTGGTGGTATTGTTGGCTTTGATGAGGACCATGCTAGCATTTTTGGAACTATTTTCTGTCTCTACTGCATTATTGGAGCATTTTCTGTCTCTGCTGCATTTTTGTCCCTTGTTGGCTTTGATAGTGATGAATCTGCCAAAGAAGGCTGTTGGAACTAAAATTTCCAGATTTTATGTCCCTTGTTGGCTTTATTTTTACTGTGTTTGAATAGGGTTGTTGTAGCATTACAACAACCCATGTCATATTCTTGATCCACAAAAGTCTTTGACATGATTATTTGTTAGCTATAGAATTGAATTTTGGAAAGAGAAGAGGTCAACTGCAGTTGGATACAGAGGAATATCCAGCAGTGGTTACCTTGCCAGAAATGTGAGTTTGCTGCATTTTTTTTCCCTTGTTGGCTTTGATAGTGATGAAGCTGCCAAAGAAGGCTGTTGGAACTAAAATTTCCAGATCCTCTGTCCCTTGTTGGCTTTATTTTTACTGTGTTTGAATAGGGTTGTTGTAGCATTACAACAACCCATGTCATATTCTTGATCCACAAAAGTCTTTGACATGATTATTTTTTAGCTATAGAATTTAATTTTGGAAAGAGAAGAGGTCAACTGCAGTGGTTACAGAGGAATGTGAGTTTGGAAATGAAATTGGAACAGAGGATCTGGAAATTTTTACCCGAAATTACCTTGCCAGAATGTGAAATCATGAGTGGCTGATCAGAATCAATTGTGGCACTACTGCTACACAAATCTTAAGAGAGTAGAAGTAAATTCTGAATGCATATTGTTATTATAGCCAAGGATCTGGTATTTGATTCAAACAGCAGGCTCCTATACTTATACAAAAGTTAATTGAAGCCAGATTTTTCGTTCTAAATCAAAATCATGTGTTGTCCTTTTATTTGTTGTGTATCCTTTTATTTATGTTAGTATTTTTCTGTCTCTGCCCTCTGTTTACTGGTGTTGGAACTAAAAAAACACAAAACAAAAATTTCTCCAAAGAAGGCTGTATGTCATGTTCTTCAATACCACTAACTATCTTTTCTTTTAATACTAATTTAGTTTAATGATTTTGTGAGACAATTTAGAACTTTTAACTATAAATGATTTTGAAGTATAATTGATTTCTAATTTAGTGAGAAGTGGCCGATTTGCTTTGGGGGAGTCTTTAATTGATTCACTTCCAGAGATGCATTTAGTTGCCATTAACCTACTTAGGCTATTGGAAATTTGATTACGTGGTAAAAAATGGTGAGAACTGGGTATGAGTTTTCAATTGGCATAATTTCTTGAACATCAAATTCATATCCTTTGTATCCAACAATTTTCATCCAGGTAAAACCCATGTCGTCTAGTTCAATTCCACCGCCAAACATTTGGGAAACATATTTTAGTGACGGCGATGAGGATCTCCTAGACCTCGAGTTTTTGGAGTTAGGCATGGAGGATGAGTTCGAAAAAATGCCACAACGAACCTCCGAACAAACTGGTCAAGCATACGTCAATTTTTTGTTGGATGGACACCCTCAAACCATTAAAGACATTTTACGTGTGGATGCTTTCACATTTAGAGCGTTGGTGACTGAACTGGTTTCTAGAGGACAACTACAATGGGATAATAAGCATCTTTGTGTCGAGGAGTCATTGGCAATTTTTTTATATATATGTGGGCATAGCGAAAGGCATCGAATGGCCGCTGATCGGTTCCAACGCTCTACAAGCACCATAAGCGCGCACTTCAAGTTAATGCGTCGTGCTATATGCAACTTGGCACCGCACATCATTCGACCACCAGACCTCCATGTAACGCCGTCTGAAATTTTAAACGACGATAGATATTTTCCATGGTTCCAGGTATTTTTTTCCCTTACCCAAACGATGTACTGAATTAATTTACTTGGCCATCTCTGCCCTCTAAATTTGATGGTTGGTTTTATTGAGTTGAAGGACTGTGTGGGAGCTATAGATGGAACCCAGATAGAAGCTTGGGTACCGCGTAACAGACAAGTTGCGTCTCGCGGAAGAAAGCCACAATAACACAAAATGTTATGGCTGTTTGTTCGTTCGACATGAAGTTCACTTACGTGTACCCTGGATGGGAAGGCAGTGCACACGATGGACGTGTTTTCAATGCGGCAGTATCAAACCCGGCTAATAACTTCCCGTACCCCCCAATTAGTAAGTAACAATCATGCATTATACAAATAAATTAGTAGCATACATATCCTCTCCATGTTTTTTTAATATGCAAACATGTGTAATTAAAAAAAAACAAAACATACATGGCTAATAGAACTTACCTTACAGCAAAATGGTATGACATTGTGGATTGCGTTTTTAGAAGAAATTGATAGTGCTTAATAATTTTTTTTAAATAAGTTCGTCTTAAAAAAACTTATCTTATTTATTGAAAATTAAACCCAAATAAAAAAAAATACCGTTTTGATTTTTAAAATATATCTTCCCACTTACATTTCTAACTTGTATGTCTTAGATAAGTACTATGTGGTGGATGCTGGATACACGAACATGCCGGGATATTTAGCTCCTTATCGAGGACGGCGCTATCACATGGATGAATTTAACGGGACTAATACGGTATTTCGCACTCCAATGGAGTTATTCAACTACAAGCATTCGTCATTGAGGAATGTCATAGAACGGTGCTTCGGGGTTCTGAAAGGAAGGTTTCCAATTCTAAAGCACATGCCAAATTATCCGGAGGCCCGTCAACCTGGAATCGTCACGGCATGTTGTGTTATTCACAACTTCATATTAATCACCAGGGGGATAGATGAGTTTTTTGAGGGGTTCACTGACCCATTCGATTGGGCTGGTGGGAATGACAACCAAGGGAATGCCGGTAACGTGGTTGGGGTAGAGCCAATTAACATGGCGCCTCAAAACATACAATTGATGGCGCAAAGGAGGGAACAAATGGCTTTCGCTATGTGGGATTCTTATGAGGAATAATCTACCATGAGTACTTGCAATATGAAAAACTCTTTTCTTCCTAGGGTCTACTTGTTTCGTATTTTATTTATGATTTGTTATTGACGGTGTTGGAACCGAACAAGTACTTGGTTATTTTGTTGTGCACGTTTAAATGTTTGTACTATGTTCCCTTTTTATCTTTATTTATTTGTTTTTATGTACCAATTTGAAGTCTCAAATGTAATTATTGTCACTAAGAAAAAAAAAAGTGTGAAAACAGATTTTCCCATAATTTATAAATTAAGTTTGTTAAAAAAGAAACTAAAAAGATTAAAGGATGTTGCGATTATTTTTTCAAAGTTTATGTATCGGAATTTTTCTGGGCAGCTGTACACGCCATTATAGTTTACAGAAACAAAATAAATTGAGAAAAATAATTAATGATACACTTTCTTGGCGCCTCGTATCTCTCTTTCTTCTCAAACTCTAACCAACCTTTTGGTGAGTCAAAGTGGACCCCACTAGTGGTCCAAAGTTGACTAAAAAATCATTTACTACCGTGCAAGTCCATCTGCAGTGGGAAAAGTTGGACTTGTAGGGGCCCACGGCAAACAACCATCAATGCACAAGAAAATTTTGTAAAAGTGCATTTCCAAAAGTTTTAGCTGGAAACTTCAATCCGAACACAGTCATTAGATCATGGGAATCTATTGAGAACTTGATTTTTTTTTTAATGGGAAATGTTTGACTTTTGATTCGTCCAGCGTGGACTCGCGTGGTAATTTAGTTATAAAATTGAGGGCGTGACAACCCCTCTTGTCAACCCCTTTACTTCCCCATGTGTTCTACTCCACCTCCACACTCCATCTCAACCTCCACACTCCACCTTTCTCTTTTTAAACAAACAAGAGCAATTCCTCATTTCCATATTTCGGATAACAAAAGAGAAAGGAAAAGAAACGGCAGAGAAGGAGAGAAACAATTCGGCAGAGAGAGAGAGAGCAATGTGTCACCACTTTTCTCTCTTTTCTTTCTACTTTCTACACCTCCATTTCGCTAGCATTGCCAACCCCATTTAGAGCTATAAACAGCCCCCAAAACCGACCCGTAAACAGCCTCAATACCAGCTGTAAAACAGCCCGAAACGCTCCTGAAAACTGCCAAGAAATCTGCCAATATAGCAGCCTCGTACCAGCTGTGTTTCTTTCTCGTTTCGACTCCGAAAATAGTCCAATAAACCGGCTCCAGTACAGCCCAAAGACCAGCCCCGAATCTGCTCCGTTTCGTCCCCAAAAACGCACCCGAACCAGCCACCGGAGGAGCTCCATTGCCGTGCGACTTGACCGTCGACCCAACTCCATTTTTTTTTACTCCGTTACGTGCTAGAACTTCGGACCGAGGTAGTTAAACCCACCTCCCTAAATATAATTATCTATGAGTACTTGGTTTGTTAACGTAGCAATTGAATGCATTTATGCATAGTTTGGTTCGAACGTGTTTATGTGTATATAACGATCGGAGTAAGCATTGCATGAAATGGAAAAGAAAGAACCAGATTGAGTTTGTAAAATTTTCAGCCGAACCACACGAACTTTGTATCTCACGAAATATGATCTTACATGGGTATGTATAGTCCTACTTTATGGTGTGAACTTAAATTGCATTGTTAGTTACAATGTTTTAAAACCCGGACCGGACCGGCCGGTTCGACCGGACAAACCGTCAACCGGACCTTATTCCGGTCCGGATAACCCCAGGAACCGTTCATTTTTAAAAACCGGTCTCCTTTCAAAAAACCGGTGTAGAATGACGGTTGAACCGCCAAACCGTTAGACCCGGACACGGGTCAGTCGGACCGAACCGGTGGAAAAAAATTTGAACTTCGAGTGTGTACGGTTGGCATTTTAAGCGTAAGGTGCTATCCCCTAGGACACCTGTCCATGTGGCCCACCATTTAACTTTCCAACGCAAGCTTATGAGGGTCAGTGTCTTTTCTTAACCTTTTATACATGCAATAGGTGGTCTCAAAGCTCTAATTTGCCGATGTGGGACTAAAACCCCACACAGATTTCCAATTCTCATTTCTCTTGTGCCATCTCTCTTTTCCAACTTCATTTTTTTTTGTATTTTTTTTTTTTTGCATATTAAATATATCTTAGTGACGTAATTATGATGTCACGGTTCGATAGCGGTTCAACTGGTGATCCGTCCGCCCGGTCCCCTTTCCGGTTCACCCTCCGGTCCGGGTTTCAAAACATTGGTTAGTTATACTTATAGTGCAAGCTAACTTAGTATACATTATGTAGAATGTTTTTCCTATAACTCTACTGGTAGCTTTATTTTATAAGTACTAGTTAGCTACTAATGGTCAACAATGAAATTTTCTAAAGAGTTATCGGTTCAAACAGTTTGTATTATTATTATTATTATTATTATTACTATTATTATTTTTAAAGTTAACCGATGACACCCAACTAGTCTTGTTGTTAATACTAAGTTAGCTAAGCATTGTCCATAATGAAATTTTCTAAATGTTAACAGTTAAATCAATTTTATTGTTATTTTATATATATATATATATATATGATACCAAATAATATTAAAGAGGATCGTTAAGTAAGAAGGCAAGAAACTTACTGGAAATTACTGATTTATTTATGATGGTGGTGGTGGTAGATGAAAGTAGTTTACAGATGGAAGGGAGAGAGATTACAAGAGAGAGGAGAGAGGAGAGAGGAGAGAGGAGAGGGGCGTTCTGAAAGCCTGCCTTCGAATGGCAGATTACAACCTTTTATAAGCGCTACGACCTACTGTAGCAGTTACTGTAGATGACGTCATAGATGACGTTTTACAAAATATCTAGTTACTGTAGATGACGTCATGGATGACGTTTTTGCTGCTGTTGTCGTTTTGTGCCGACGATTACTGTTGCTGTCGTCTGTCGTCATAGATGACGCTACTACTGATGCTTCTTTTTTCCCTCGGCTCTTTGCATCTTGATTTCAATCATAGAGTCCCAAAGATCCGCCTCAGTAGGGTATGGTTCGGTGTCATTGGGATCTTGAGCCTCACCGGCCAGACACGCAAACTGTCCTTGGTCCTGATCCTGGAAGGATATTAAATCCTGGGAGCTCATGGAAGTGTCGCTCTTGGTATCTGGTTGAGACGAACTGATTCCTTGGAGAGCTAAGTACTGATCCTTAATAATTTCCATAAGCTTAATATCTTGCTCATGATCAGACATATTCGGATTCTGATTTTGAATCATCAACTTTATTTGTTGAACGAAATTTACTGGACCCTGTGAAGGGTTACTGCTTGAGGCCTGTGACATATAATCAGCCTGATACTGCTCTACTGTTTCTTTGATAAATGATAAACATTTATCAGTCTCGAATCGAGACCACCATTTTACAAAGAAATTTCTTTGAATTTGTGGGATACGAAGATGATCTTCGGCTATTTCATAACCCCATTGCCAAATCCAGTTAATTCGGAATTCGGTACAAAACCATAAAAGGTCTTGCCCTTCTGGTGGATTTACCGCTGTTATTCCCTTTAACTTCGGATGATATTTATACCAATCAGGGAATATTTTCTGAATAATTTCTGGGAAAATTTCAATTTCTGGTGCATGATATTCCCACCAATGGAGAAACCAAGATGGAAATCCAGTTTCTTTCTGCAAAATCTCCGGATTTAAAATGAAGAACCATGAATGGGTTCTTACTGGATTCTGATAATAGAATGCATAGGTCCATGCCCTTGCATAATCCCAATAGTTATACTTTTGCTCATTAATTTTCAATGTTCTGGTTGCAAAAGTTGATAAACCCCATTCCTGAGGATGCATCACCCTGACAATATAACACTTTGAATAGGTGATAGGAGTTCTGCTATTACCATCTTCCAGATAATGATGAGTAATTTGTACTGATGATGTCTCAGTAAGGATGGCCTCATAAATGTAACGAGACTTTCCTTCCTGGACAGTATACTGCTGGTTTTGAAGGTACCTCTCTTTAAGGCACCATGGATCCTTCGGATGTAAATTCAGATCACCTTCGGATAATGTGATCAATGGTTCTGTTATGTTCTTTTTAATATATTGAGGTCCTTGTTCAAAGGCCTCTTTTGCTGTTTTCTGCTTTGACTGGCTGGAAGATTCTCCCAGAGTCGGATAATCTGAAAAGGAAAGAGAGACCCTGCCTTTTCCATACTGCTGAGATCCTGTTTTTCTTCCACGGCCACGGCCACGGCCCCGACCACGGTCAGGAGGTTCCATACTGCAAGAAATCATAATCAAATTAAGCTCCAGATAAAACCTTTAAGGCCCTATGAAGCCTAGAAAGGGTACAACTCATATATGCACAATCAGCTTTGTCATCTGGGTGACCATTGTCTTGCAGCTTTTTAATAAATGTTTTAAGCTTAAAGATCCAATAACGGAGATTGATCTTTGTGTACGGCTGAACTACGGATTGAATCCAAATACGGCTCATTTCTGATTTAATATGTTCACGCTCAGCTTCATCCATGCTGCAAAAATTCCCTAGTTAGAAAGTCGGGTAGGGAATTCTGTTCCCCTTTGATATATTCAATCTCAAAATCAAAGGCAGATAATTCTGATTGCCATCTAGCAAATATTTGTTTAGAAACAAGATTTTTAACATCTTTTGCTAAGATAAATTTAGCAGAGCTGCAATCAATACGGATAAGAAATGTTTGATTAAGCAAATCATCCTGAAATTTAGAAACACATTTAACAATAGAAAGCATTTCTTTCTTAATAGTGGAATAGTTAAGCTGGGCTTTTTTCCATGATCCCGAGGTGAATCTAACTAATTCCTCTTTGTGAGATTGAGGATTCTGCTGTTTAAGGATGCCTCCAAAACCGATGTTAGAGGCGTCAGTCTCAACTACTTTTCGCCAAACTGGATTGGCTAAACATAAGCAAGGCAACTGCTTTGCTTTAAGCTTAATTCTTTTTACTGCTTTAGTATGCTCCTCAGTCCAAGGAGGAGGGGTTTTCTGTAATCGCTGATAAAGTATAGCAGTGTCTTGGGCTAAATTCTGATAATAGTCTGCTATATAGTTTAGACTACCCAAGAATCTCTGGAGTTGAGTTTTCTCTTTAATTTCATCTGGAAATTTGGAGGCAAACTCAATGCTACGGTTAATGGGGATAATAGTTCCTTGATGAATGTTATGACCTAAGAAACGTACAGTTGTCTGGAATAATTTCATCTTTGGGGCAGATAGAACTAAACCATTACGCTTTACTGCCTCTTTCAAAGCTCTAAGGTGCTTGAAATGTTGATCTATAGATGAAGAGAATACAAGAATATCATCTATATAAACAATACAATAATCAGAATAAGGAGAAAATATTTCATTCATAATATTCTGAAATTCTGATGGGGCATTTTTCAAACCAAATGGCATGACGTTCCATTCATAATGACCAAAAGGAACAACAAATGCAGTTTTATACCGATCCTTTTCTTCAATTTGAATTTGCCAATATCCAGATTTCAAATCAAATTTAGAAAAGATAACTGCGGATTGCAACCTGTCAAGTAAATCTTTTTTGTTTGGGATTGGATATCTTATCCATTTCAAAACATCATTTAAAGGTTTATAATTGATAACAAGACGAGGAACTCCTCGTTCTTTTTCTGCATTGTTAAAAACATAAAAAGCAGTACAACTCCAAGGAGAATAACTTTTTCTGATTAATTTTTTGTCAAGAAGAGTTTGGATCTCCTTTTTACAAAGCTCCAAATAATCAGATTTCATCTGACTAGGTCGAGCTTTAGTTGGAATGTGCTTTTCGTTAAAATCCTGATCGTAAGGAAGTGAAACAATATGACGTTTCCTTTCCCAAAAAGCATTTGGCCGATCACTGCAAACTTCTTTTAAAAATTGATTTTCAACCTCTTTAACCTTTTCTTGTAAACTTGGAGATTGAAGTTTCTGATTAATATCCATAATTTGAATTTCTTTTTGAAGAAAATTCAACTGTTTTTCTTTGTTCTGAAGAAAACCTTGCAATTCCTGAATAATTCGTTTTCAGGATCGTAACAAAGGGGTAAGTAATATCGTGATCTTGTATACGACAATAAATGCCGTTGGATCAATTTTCTTGATTGGCATGATCATATTCAAAAAAGGTGTTCCTAAAATCACTGTTCTTTGCAAGTTCTTAACAAGCAAAAACATAGTTGGTAAGCAGTACCATCATTCTGATTAAAACATCGGACAATTTATACCGAATATGCATCCTATTTCCACCGGCGGTTAAGGATTGGACAGTTTTCTCAAAATACCGAGTTGGAACTAATCCTTCCCGAATACAATTCATATCGCACCACTATCTACTAAAGCAATTATATCCTAAATAGTATATTCTTGATTAATCACAAGATTAATCTGGATATACCACTTTTGATGGGTGACTTTACCGATACTATTCAAATAGGTTAAAGCTTGAAGTTTGAGGCTCTTCTTTAGGTTTCGGGGCGATAACGGGTTTTAGACTTAATCGCTCTAAGCTAGAAAGTCTATTCTTTCACAGATGTGATACTACCTTGGGCTTCTAATTGAGACATTTTTAAATGTCTTAATTCAGATTTGAGATCGTTGACCTCTTTCTGAAGATCTTGAAGGGTTGCTGGTTTAGAAATACAAGCTCCCTCTAATCGATTAAAAACTTCATTAATACTGTAATATCTGGAGGTATTACTAGGTCTTTCTATTTCATCATTTGAAACAGAAGAACTTAGAGATATCTCAATAATTTTCCTTCGGATTTCAGGATCCTGAATTTTATCAACAAGATCAAGAATTTCTTGCTGAGATTTTGATAAAACATTTAGACTTAATCCATTGAGATTAGCAAAGACTTTCAGATGATCCTGTTTAGAGATAGAACAGCACTTACCTGTGCAATCTCCAGAAACTTCGGAATCAGAAGAGGAGGAATACTCCAATTCATTAAGCTCGTCGCTATCTGAGTCGGAATCTGACTCATCACTAGAGTTCAAAAGTAATTTACTGAGTTGCAAACGAAGACCTTCATCCAATTGAAGTTCTTCCAGCTTCTTTTTGGTTAAACATTTGTTGGCATAATGGCCAAACTTTCCACACTTGTAGCACTTGACTTCGGATTTAGGCTTCTTCTTGGGTCCAGACGACTTCGTCTTTCCACCCTTGCTACTACGGCGCGGTTTGGATTTGGAGTACTCCTTATCATAGGTTCTCCGCTTGGATTTTCGTTTGTAAGGTTTTGAGATTTTTGAAACAGTTTTACGACGATGTTTCTTAGGATAGCTGGTCGGAATATCATAGGCAAACTGTTGACAAAATTCACCAATTTCACGTTTACCAGTGAGATTCTGCTTTTTAAGCTGATACTGTAATTTCATATCATTACAGATAGATAAACCTACTTGAACACAAACACTAATAAGGTGTCCATAGGTACAGCTAACCCACTGAATAATATTTCCAACACTAAGATCCATCAATTTTTGACGAACCTTCTGGGCAAAAAGAGGAGGTAGGCCATCAATAAATTTGGCCTTCCAATGCTCGGAATTAGCATCTTTGCGCTGCATAACCTTGGTAATAAAAACATCTTTATACCACCTAAAATGGGTTAATGAAGGACATCTTAAATTCTGCAATAATTCTCTACCACGTTCTTGACGTTGGTCTACTGCTCCAATAAAATGTAAGATTATGGCTTGAGCAAGGGTATAAACCATATCCTGAACGGACTGCTCCCTAGTTGTAGCTGATGTTTGCCCTGATGGTGGGTCAATCACCATATCTGTGACAATTTCTGTTTTAACGGCATTAAGAATCTCAGATTGCTGAGCTAACGAAAGATAATTATCCCACCAACCTTTAAGACTTCCAGTAAAACCATTAATAATAAATATAGCGGTATCCTTATCACTATTGTTTGCAGCTTTACAAACACTAGCATACATAAGCATTTTCTGAATAATTCCATAAATCTGGTATTCTGATAAACCATCTATATTCCATTCATAAATGGTTTTGGCACTATAGGCAGTTTGGGTTTGGAAGAAATCTTCTTCCCAAAGAAGATCTTGAGGCGTAGGTCTCTTATAGTAAGTCCTACGAACATTCTCATTTCCTGGCCCCTTGTCTTCATATTCCATTCTATTAATGGTATTTTCCTGCATATCCTGAAATGATTGTTGGATCTCCTGAATTTGCTGAGGATCTACCTCAGAATCCGAATAACCTAAGTCAGTGTGACTAAGGGTACTGATATGCAACTTACTATCCATGCGACCTATAAGTTGGTCAATAAATTCAGAATTCTTTTTCTGATTAGAGAATTTAAAATTCTCTAAAGGAATAGGAGGCTTAATATCGGGCTTGGTATCTTTCCCTTCAAAGGAGGTTGCTAAAGAAGTGGAAGGGTTAGTCTTGATAACCTTCTGATTTTCAATAACTGCTTGAACGTCATGTTCAATACGGATCAACTGCTGACCAATAGTCTGCAAACTCATATTAGTAAAATTATTCTGTTTCAATATGCTTTCTTCCTTTGGAAAAGTCTTGGAAAAGTCTACATAAGGAATAGCTTCCAAAATATGTTTACTGTTCTCCATTTTAATAGGTTCTGGAGGAGGGTGAACTGATTTTGTAACAGACCCATCAGGCTTACTCCAGATTTTCTGAAAATCATGAATTACAGCTATATGGTACTGATTTTGGTACCAATTTAAAAACCATCTTTTAAAAGGTACTAAAGTTTGACGATGCTCCAAATCTCTATAGAAATGATTTTTGATAAAATTCTGTTCCAAATTATCAAACTTGGTAAAATACCAGTTTCTAAACTCATGATGTTCTGGAGACATAAATTCCCTACTGATAAGCAAACGAATAGGAGAATTGGGAGAATAATCCATAAAACTAAATATGAAAGGCCATTTCAGATACTGTTGGTGAGTCGCGCTTTTTGCTCTCACTAGTACTGTAAATTCCATGAGGGATCTGTTGTTCTGAAATGCGGATTCCTTCTATATGGGATTCAAGCGGTTCATTCAGAACTTCTGTTGGGGTTGGTTCTGGTGTTTCAGACACAGAGTGTCTAGAAGTAGTTGGGTATGAAACCTTGTAAGGAGGAAAGCTGTTTCTAGAAGAAACGCTTCTTGATGGTAGAGAAATACGGCTAACCATATCAGGGGTAAACCTAATTTCTACATCTCCTTCGACTGTTTGGACAATTTGATCCACTTGACTACTGATTATGGGTTGTGGTGCTACCGCGTTTGGTATGGTCCAGTTGGTAGGAAGTTTACTTCATCCCAGTCAATTAACTGGGGTACGCAACGTTGGTGGTTAAAAGGTTGCTTTCAACAACAACAAGCTTTTTCCGGATCACTACGCAAAATAGCATTAGGACACATAGTATTTATAACTTTGTAATGAATACGATAAATTCCGCAATTTCAGATCCTGGCGGGAAGTTATATCCTGTGTTTGGATATGCAAGTTTCTGACTTCAAACAAATTTCTATCATCGAGAGATAGAGCAAGGTTAGGATAAACATTGAAATATCTTTGGTCCATGACATAAACTAGTCTCGAACAATCCCCATAAGAGAGGATTTCCAATCATTACATCTAGCATCACGTAAATCGCTTGAATCGGAATTTAATCCTAGTAGAGTTAATGGTTTAAAAGCAACTTGAATTAAACCAATATGCAAATACTTATATTTATGCAAGTACCATTTGAATATCTTTCAAGCACAATAATTTAATTGTTTTATCATTTGTGTCAAGACAAATGGTCTATTCTGATGTCTTAACAGCATTCTTACTGATGAAATCAAAAAGACCCAATTTGTAAATCCTTTTGGGTTCTACTTCGGGTATTGTCCACTGATTAAGCTGTTGAGCCTGAGAGTACTCAACAATTTCTTCATTTTTTACTGATATAGAAGATCTTTCTAAAGATAGGGTAGACATGATAAAAGCGTTAATTCATATATGAATGAAGTTAGAACGAATAGTTTCAATAATTAAATCATATATCATCGTTGATAAATATGTTTATTATGATATCATACAATAGATCTCAGACATACCCATCTGTCAACGGTTTACGAGTCAAGGCCAACAATTCCCTTTACGGGACCTAGTGACACACAAAACCTCAACGCGACTTGGGTGAGGAACATATGCCTCAGATCCATTGTAGATAACAACCAAACATATTTAACAATGAGATACATGGTTTAAAGACGATATATATATATATATATATATATATATATATATATATATATATATATATATATATATAACTTTTCTATGAACGTTATATTGAATATCAACGTCATGTGCAAGTATAGTCTGGACATTTAGCATATTGTGCATTGATCATAATGCCTCTTCTTATTATATGCCTAATATGTTAGATAGATTTTATTTCATAGAGATGTGAGTTCAATTCCATGATTTATTATGATTGACCGATATTTTACATTATTTCCTAATAACTTAGAATGGACAATTAGGTTCCCGGGTTGGTGCTCGTACTTAGAAATCACCTAGACGGTTAAGTTAATGGATAAATGGAATGATGATAGGGGATTATGGAAATGATGGTTTTAGATGATATTGATGAGTTGAGAATTTTGAACGGCAGAAAGCCGGTTGATTTGTGGAAAGCCGGTTGATTTCGGAGAATTGAAATATTATGATTGGCAGAGAGCCAGAGATTCAGAAACCCTGAGTTATGGCAATACGTGATTACTCCTTATGAATTTAGGCGATAAAATGTAGGGCTGCACAAAAAAATCGGTGAACCGTGAATCCGGCCCGGACCGAACCGATCCGTGCGTTTTGGATTTTAACCGTGGATTAATGGTCCGGACACGGATTGAAAAAATAGTAAACCGTGACTCGCGGTCTGGACACGGATTTTGATTTCGAAACCGCGGATGAATTGATCCGGACCGTGAGATTTTTATTATATACATATAGGAAGATGTTCTATTGAGGACTCCCTCAAAGATCTCCTCCGTGAGGCCCACCACTTTTTTGATTTTTCGGACCAAATTTTGACGATCTGAACCGCTCAATGTGTTTAAAACATGTTTTCCAAGGCCAATGCGAGGAATCACAAAACAAAAATACCCGAAAGGCCTTCATCCGAGCGGTTTTTCATAATAACCGTACATATATAATTTATCGAAAAATGCTCGAATGAAGCCCTTCCGAGTATTTTTTTTGGACGAATCCTCGTGGTGACCCTTAAAATCACGTTTTAAACACATTGAACGGTTCGGATCGTCGAGATTCGACCCCGATCCATGAGGTCCGCAAATTACGAGTTTGAGGGAGTCCTTAGTAGAACGGGATCTATATATATATATATATATATATATATATATATAACCCCCTTCACATAAGGGACCCTGATTTAAGCCTCCATCCGGACTTTGCACGTGGGCCGTTGGATCGGCTGTGAAAGGATAGGGGATTTAAAATAATTCGCGGGTCAGGGAACTGGGTTAAATCCATTCACGGGTCAAGTTGTTAAAAGCGGGTTATATCACTTCTTTTCCCCTTCCAAATCAGATCGTCGAGAGAGAGAGAGAGAGAGGAGAAGAGAACGAAGGAAGGAAGAAGAAGAAGAAGAAGAAACCGAAGATCGATTGTACAGAACCACCACCAAGGTCTCTCTCTCTCTCTCTCTCTCTCTCTCTATGTCTGTCGTTTTCTCTCTCTGTTTCTGCTTCGGTTTCGATTTCTAGGGTTTCAATTTCGATTAAACGCCATTTCTAAGAACTAGGGCTTCGATGTCGAAGAGGGGTTTCGATTTCGAAGAACTAGGGTTTCGGTTTCGATTTCGAAGATTGAGGAACAAAATGAACTAATATTGTTGGTCGTTGGGTTCTTCTTACATTTGTCTGTACACAAGATAAGGGGCATTTTCATCTAACAATAAAAAAGTTAATCTTTGGTGGAGATACTACATTTTAACAAAACCCAAGGATTATTCTCGTTACTGGCACAAACCGGCACAAAAGAATACGATTTCATCTTCAATACAACAATGCTTTTTGATATAGATTAATTCAAATTCTTTGGATCGTGATAATAATGGATTCCATATTTTGCACCACCAAAACAAGAAAAGAAGAGAAAACTAAGACAAACATATATGCCATATATGCCCATGGGATATATCGGTAAAGATATGGGAACAGATGGGATGGTACCGATGAGCTGTCAATCTTGAAAGTTATATATGCCCTAAATATGTTGAAAGTTATATTTATTGGGCCAAATTAGGTCAAATCAATAGCTGTCAATCTTGCCACTTGCATCCTTGGACTGTTTGTTGAAAGTTGTGTGCATTGAGCATTCCTAACAAGGACAATGATAGGGATTATCCAAACCTTTTTCCACAATAGCTGTCATAAGGTCCTGGTGTTCATTGAATTGCCTATTGTAGTTTTCCAGTTAGTGGCTTCTTTTGTTTAAATAGATTCTTCACATTGTTCTTTGGTTAGTGTACCAAAATAGATTCTTCACATTGTTCTTTGGCTAGTGTACCAAATTCTTGATCCAAGTTTGTTTTTTTCGTTTTTAGAATGCAGTCTTTGCAAGATATACTTTACTCACCATCGCCATGACAACCATGTGCATCCTCTGGAGCTTCTTCTGAAGTTGTTTACACTCCTTAAGTGAAGAATTGACTTGATACCGAAGATTGAACCAAGCGTTTGATAGTACAAAGAGGAGGATGGTTGCAGAGGCTCACTTGATTTTTTTTTTTTTTTATCATCAGAATAAGCCTTCTCAAAGCTTGATTTGTTGGTTACTACTGAATTGAGACGTCATGACATTGGGCTAGGCCAAGAAACAATAGGACCCTGTCAATTTTTTTTCAGAACCCACCTTGTCAAGTTTGGATGTATCCCTAGCATTGCTGAACTTACATACACAGGGTCTTGTTGTTTACTAAATAGATGGTGTTAATTTCTGGCATTTGATTATGAGGGGCCTTGAGAAAATTTATTGTATTAAGAATTCCTTTGATCAAGTGTTTCTTAAAAATGAGTGTTGCAATCTCTTTGGAAGCAAAAATATCAACTGGCTCCATATCGGTGGTCATTGAGGGGCAACATACCTTTATGTTCAATTGGTTGGTGGATTTGGTTTATGGGTACTTTAAATGAAAACTATTTCCTTTGTGCGATTCTGATGTTGAAAACATTGCATAACTCGAAAATTTTAAAACGGGTTTTGGATTTGGCTTAACCAATACTACTCCTCCATCCAATTTGGGAAACATCACTAAAGCATTCTTGAAAAGAAAAGCAGTATACATACTTCCTCCCATGCCTCAGATCTACCCTTTGCACTGCAAATCTTGTTTACAAACAAAGACAGTGGGTACAACATAGGGCCATCCCAGAAATACTTTGTTCACTTTCTTTATGAACTGATGATGGCAATTTTTCCTTTCCATATTGCATTGTTACCTGGAGTCCGGCAAATGGACCAGAGGTAGAAAATCCTGCTAGTTCGTAATTCCTCACACATGGAGCGACGCAGAAGACACCTCACTCTATCACAATATAATGGTCAAAAGTAATCTTTTCTTTTTTTGCTCAATAAAGGGGGAGGAGAGGAGGAGTAGCAATGGTAATAGTCGTGTTGCTTTCTCATAGACGTGGTTATAAACAAAACAAAACAAATTACGACATTCCAACCTATCTCCTATATACAAAAGTACAGTGGAAAATATCAAGGACTTCTATATATATTTGACTGTACTCCCCTATATGAATGACAAATACATTTTCTCTCTCTGGTAAACTCTCGAGTTCACATCAGACCAAGCCAACTCAAATGCAGAATCAATCGCAAGCATCCAGTTTCAATCATGAATGTGGCATGACAAAAATTTCTCCACCACCCCTGGCTATATAGCATCAGAGCAGGCTGCATCAACATTGTACAACAGGCCAAAGCCATCATTTCACAAGTACATATTCGTGAAATAAGAAAATCCTTGGAGGAGGAAGAAGAGATGCATTGACCAGAGAAAAGCCACACCCAACTCTCACTTCACGTTTGATAATCATGCCTTCTGTAGCAAAGTGGCAGAACCTTCGGTCAAATTACTCAAAAACCCATCTCCAAAGTGGCAGATGCTATCACAGCAGATGCTATCACCGCTGCTACCAGAAGAAAATACACAAACCTATCACAATTAGATCAATGTAAAGCAAACATTAGGGATGGTATTCCTCTTGAACAGTTGAAAATACATCAGAATCAAGCCCTGATTTCTCATAATCAAATAGCAGATACAACAAGTCTTTAATCCAATTATTCAGTACAATATCAGAAATTAAAGCCAGCCATTAACATAAACATGGGTTAAAAAAAAACATCCCAAACATACTTAATGTTTAGCAATTCATTCTATCATATACGATGTACGCTTCAGAGCATAATTTTCAGCAAACCAAACACACTAAGAAATCAGAAACATAGCAAAAATAAATAAACATTCAAATGAAATATAATTTTCCCCTGAGTAACGGTATTGCAATGAGCTAAATTATAGGGTTTCATTACTCATTGCAAATGAAACCCTAGTTTTTCGAGAAAAAAATTCAACAGTGAAATACAAAAATGAAACCCTAGTTTTCGAAATACAAAAGATTAAATCGAAACCTTAGTTATTTGAAATCGAGATTGAAACCCATTCGAAATCGAAACCTTAGTTATTTGAAATCGAGATTGAAACCCGTTCGAAACCCTAGAAATCGAAACCCAAAAGGAGGGAGAGAGAGAGCGACTGACAGACCTTGGTTGTTCAATCTACTTCCTCACAGTTCCAGATCGCCCTTCTTCCTCGTCTTCTTTGTTCTTCGTTCTTCTCTCCTCTCTTCTCCTCTCTCTTTCTCTCTCTTCGAACTTTTAGATCGTGTTGCTGGTCTGAGGATTTGGGAAAGGGTTTAACCCGTATTACAGCCCTTGACCCGCGAATGGGTTTCGACCCGTTTTTTTAAATGAAAAGGATCCGCGTGTGGGGCATTTTAAATCTCAACCGTCCGCGCGAATCCAACGGCTGTGGTGTTTTGGTGCGTTTTTTCTTTTCCATCAGGGTCCCTTATGGGAAGCCTATTGTGTGTGTATATATATATATATACAACAAACTTCCAATCCAAACTACCTTAACTTAATAAGTTACGGACCTAGGGGTTTTTTCGACTTTCCGGACCAAATTTCGACGATCCGAACCATATATAGCGTTTTTGTGAAAAGCTGCCCCGATCAAGCCCTTTCGGGTATTTTTTTTTGCCAAATCTTCGCGTTGGACCTTGAAAACACCTTTTAAACACATCTAACGGTTCGGATCGTCGAAATTTGGTCCGGAAAGTGGAGTCCGGACGGTAGGTCCGTAACTTAAGGTTTGGATAGGAAGTTTACTATATATATATATATATAGGGAGGGCTTCTAGTCCGGACCTCCATGATCCAAAATTTTTTTTGACGATCCGAGCCGACTAATGTGTTCAGAAGGTGTTTTCAAGGGTCCACGCGAAAAATCTTCAAAAAAAAATACCGGGAAGGGCTTGATCCAAGCAATTTTCGCAAAAATATATAAATACAGTTTTTGCGAAAAAATGCTTCGATCAAGCCCTTCCCGGTATTTTTTTTTGAAGATTTTCCGCGTGGACCCTTGAAAACACCTTCTGAACACATTGGACGGCTCGGATTTTCCAAAAACAATTGGCAACACAAAAAAAATCGATGTTTCCTTAATCTCGGGAGGTTTGGACTAGAAGCTATGCCTATATGTATATATATATATGTATATATATGTATGTATATATATATGTATATATATATATAGGACCCCCTTCTAATAAGGGACCCTTATTTAACTTTCCATGCGGACCTAGGGGCATTTTCGACTTTCTGGACCAAATTTCGACGATCCGATCCGCTCAATGTTTTTAAAATGTGTTTTCAAGGGCCTACGCGAAGAATCTCCGAAAAAAAATACCCGGAAGGGCTTGATCCGAGCAATTTCCGATAAAAACTATACATATACGATTTTTATCGGAAGCTCTGATCAAGCCCTTCCGGTATTTTTTTGGAGATTCTTCGCATAGGCACTTGAAAACACATTTTAAAAACATTGAGCGGATCGATCGTCGAAATTTGGTCCGAAAGTCGAAAAAGGGCAGTCCGCATGGTATTTTTAAAAAAGGGTCCCTTATTGAAGTTTATTATATATATATATATATATATATCAGTGAGCTTCTATCCAAACTCCCTTAACTTATTAAGTTACGGACCTAGGGGTATTTTCGACTTTCCGGACCAAATTTCGACGATCCGAACCGTTAGATGTGTTTAAAAGGTGTTTTCAAGGTCCAACGCGAAGATTTGGCAAAAAAAAACTACCCGGAAGGGCTTGATCGGAGCAGTTTTTCATAAAAACACTATTATAGCGTTTTTATGAAAAACAGCTCCGATCAAGCCCTTCCAGGTATTTTTTTTTGCCAAATCTTCGCGGGGGACCTTAAAAACACCTTTTAAACACATCTAACGGTTCGGATTTTCAAAAAAAAATTGGGAAGGTGGAGGTCCGTAACTTAAGAGG
Source organism: Vaccinium myrtillus (assembly GCA_016920895.1). Lineage (NCBI taxonomy): Eukaryota > Viridiplantae > Streptophyta > Magnoliopsida > Ericales > Ericaceae > Vaccinium > Vaccinium myrtillus. The sequence continues at coordinate 20,167,658 of CM029277.1, forward strand.
GTGCGGGAGTTTGGAGGTGAAGTTTATTGTATATATATATATAGGGGCCGGTTCCCCTCACACTTAGAAAAACACATAAAAAAACACAACACTCTTCTGACCCCCCTTGTGATGTTTTGAACCGTTGATCTTGTTTAAATGAGTAAAATAAAAGGTCCTGCAAAATTTCAGCTTAATCGGATATCGGTAAGTGCTTGATCCAAATGATTTTAAAAACATTAGTTCCTGTCACAGTTTTTGCAAAACTATTTGGATCAAGCACTTACCGATATCCGATTAAGCTGAATTTTTGCAAGACCTCCTATTTTACTCATTTAAACAAGATCAACGGTTCAGAAAGTCACAGTGGGGCTCGAAACAAAATCGTGTGTTTTTTTAAGTGTGAGGGGAACCGGCCCCATATATATATACACACACACATAATTTTACACAAACTTCTACTACAGAGACTAGGGGGTAAACTGTGATCTCTTTCAAAACTTGGATGTGTATTTTTATTGATGACCCATGGAAGCAGTCTAATATTGCCCATCTGGAGTAAATAAACTCAGGATTTGTGACAACATATAGCAGATTCAATTAGTAGTTGTGTTCAGGGGCGGAGCCCTAGGCCCGCCCGCAGTTTAAAAAATGCAATGAAAAAAATTAAAATTTAGATATAAATTAATTTTGTTTTTGCTATTTTAGCGCATGGTTACTCATTTGAAATTAAAATAAATGTTTTCAACAAAATTTGAACCAAATTGTTATAGCCCTAACAAAACAAAACAAGCATGACCCACTTATGAAAGCCTATATATAATAAACATCTAAGGATAATAGTTGTCTGACATTAGGTTTAATGTGGAAACACTAAAAAATTGAAGAGAATTAGACGACTTCTTTGCATACAGCTTTCATCATAAATACGTTGTGCATTTTTGTCAACGCTAGATGAAAATCCTAGAGCCGCCCCCCCTCGGATTCTCAATCCAGCTCCGCCACTGGTTGTGTTTACACCATTAGTGTGAGATTCCAACGAAGGCATCTTCTCTAATTAGCTACGGGAGCTCTTTACCTTGATTTCCTATTGTTTCAAGTTGATGTGTTAGTTTCAAAATAGGAATTAGCTGTTACGAACTTTTGTGTTTGTTGACTTGTGGTGTCCTTAGTATTTATAAATTTTGAATAATGTGCTTTGGGATGCTTCTTGATTTTATTTTTCTTCTTGATTTTTATTTTTCTTCTTGATTTTATTTTTATGCCGGATTACGACTATCGTAAATAATAATGTCTTATACAACATGCAATCCGTGGATAAAACCGGAACCGATCCGTGACTCGCGGATCGGATTGGAACCGAACCGTGAGACTTTTGGTCTGGACACGGATTGTATTTTCTAAAATCCGTGACTCGCGGATTAGGATTGGATTCATGCCAATCCGATCCGATCCAGACCGTGTACACCCCTAATAAAATGGTGGTTTGTATTATAGATCAGATTGGTTTATATACTCCCGAGGTTACAGATAGTTCCTCGTGGGCCTAGAAGGTCTCGACAGACCCTGGAGAATTCATCCTTGTGAGGCGATTGATGAATCTGACTAAGTAGATTACTTAGGCCATTCATCTGGGCTCCCAGATAGGGCAAGCAAAGAGGGAGGGAATCACGATTGGCCGTAATTTTAGTGGTTAACACGGGAGGATGTTTCTCAAAGAATGAGATTCTAGAATTCATTGAGTTAAAGGATAGTAATTTAATTGAAATTGATCTTTACTTTATTTGCATGATATACCCTGTTATTTGTAAGTTATGGATTCGGGTAGGGTTTAGCTATTGAGTGATTATTCGCTCATGGTGCTGTTGTGGCCCTGGCATATTACGCCAGGTGTTGAAGGTACAGAAGAGGAGCCGTACTACCAGACGGAGGAGTTTGTTGTTGAACAAGTGGAGGAGGAGAACTGGGATCAGAATCTGAATCTAAACCTCTAGAAGTCTCGAGTCTCCTTATTTTTGTGTTGAAATAATGTAATTTGATTTCCCAACAAAGTACAACTTACGTTTGTAATCAACTTAAGACACTTACGTTAATTTCCGTTGTTTAATCACTAAAACTCTTTTGAATAAATCTTTTAAATAATTTAAATAATGCTTCCGAAAATCGGGGCGTTACAGGAACACCCCCTAATTGAGGGAGGCACTAATTGAGGGAGTTCATATTATAACACTGCAGTTTGCTAAACCATATATACGTCTACTTTCCAATATACTCATTGCCTTAGTTGGATACAATCTGTTCCATTTGGTGGACTAATCTAAGAGCTTATGTTTTAAATGTCGAAAATGTTAAGTTCATCCAAGAAAAACAAATGGGAAAAATTCAAAATGCCCCCCAAACTTTACACCAAATGTCTCATCGCCCCCCAAACTTTCAAAAAAATCAATTTTACTCCCAAACTTTCATTCCGTTATCAAAATAACTCCTTCCGTCTCAATCCGTCAAATACATAACGGAAATTACTAACAGTGTCATTTTTTCCGTTAAATGTTAGGGAAAAATTCAAAATGCCCCCCAAACTTTACACCAAATGTCTCATCGCCTCCCAAACTTTTAAAAAACTCAATTTTACTCCCAAACTTCCATTCCGTTATCAAACTAACTCCTTCCGTCTCATTCCGTGATCTCACTAACAGAATTCGATGACATGGACGATAACGGTGAAAAAAAACATCAAGTCCATGGAAAATGCTAGGGGTAAAACATAACACCCCAAAACGACATCGTTTTTTTTTTTTTAAATAAAATAAAAAATTGAAATTGGTTATCCTCTCCACTTCCCCTCACTGTCTGCAGAGAAAATAAGGGAGAGAGAAGACCATTGCCGACCATCACCGTGGGGGAGTTCGACTGATTCATAGATCTGTGTGTGTGTTTGTGTGTGTGTGTGTGTGTGTGTGTGTGAGAGAGAGAGAGAGAGAGGGGTTGGTTGAGCACTTCCATATTTGACCAGAAAATTGTCGGAAAAGCTTCAACAGCGGCGATCTGCCCATGCGGTTTGCTCCGGCGATGAGAAACGATCGCGCACATGTGGTAAGCAACCGTATCAATGAGGTGAGCAAAACCCATTGATTCAATTGAGTTTTTGATAAACTTCTGATCAACAGAGATCAATTTATGCCGATTGGGGTTGGTGTACATGTGGGTGTGGGAGAGGGAAAGAGAGAGAGAGATGGTTCTGATCATGGGGTGAGAGAGATGAGTTTAACGTTTTTTTCACCGTTATCATCCATGTCATCGAATTCCGTTAGTGAGATCACGGAATGAGACAGAAGGAGTTAGTTTGATAACGGAATGGAAGTTTGGGAGTAAAATTGAGTTTTTTGAAAGTTTGGGAGGCGATGAGACATTTGGTGTAAAGTTTGGGGGGCATTTTGAATTTTTCCCTAACATTTAACGGAAAAAATGACCCTGTTAGTAATTTCCGTTATGTATTTGACGGATTGAGACGGAAGGAATTATTTTGATAACGGAATGAAAGTTTGGGAGTAAAATTGATTTTTTTGAAAGTTTGGGGGGCGATGAGACATTTGGTGTAAAGTTTGGGGGGCATTTTGAATTTTTCCCTAACATTTAACGGAAAAAATGACCCTGTTAGTAATTTCCGTTATGTATTTGACGGATTGAGACGGAAGGAATTATTTTGATAACGGAATGAAAGTTTGGGAGTAAAATTGATTTTTTTGAAAGTTTGGGGGGCGATGAGACATTTGGTGTAAAGTTTGGGGGGCATTTTGAATTTTTCCCAAAACAAATATCAAACCTAGGAATTTGATGTCCCAACATTTAGCAATATTAGCTTGATACACACATAAACATGTGGAGAGACCAATAATCATGCGTAGCATAAGTCTATGAATCAGACAATATTTCAGTTGCTGACAATTGTTGAACACAATCTATGCCTCGCTGCAGTTGTTTAGAAATCTGCCACAATGAAACTAGAGTAGCACCCTCCAAAAGAAAAAAAGAAAATAAAGTTGTCGTAGCATTTATAAATGAATATCTGAACAGCACCAACGATACACAATGGGGGAAAGTATTTGCAAGAACAAATCTTGTTGTAAGTATCGAAACACTTGATGCAGATTATCCTGCATAAATTGTACACTACCTGCTAAGCCAGTCTCGCCTCCGAAAACTCAACTTGTCAAAGAGCCTTCAAGAAAACTAAAGGGCTGCCAGAGTCTTAAATAAAGTGAAGCATGTTTGACAAGCAATAGGATCTCATAAGTTGCCCAATGACTTGAACGTCTAGAAAGAGGACAAGAGGAAGTGTGTGGAGCCCATGCCATATCTGCAGACATTTTCGTGTGGTTAACTGTTAACAACAGAGTTGAACCAAAAAAATTTCAAAATTAATGGCTCGTTACTAGAAGTTTAAACGTGCAATAGTCACTTTTTCTAACCACAACATCATCTTCATGAGGTGGAAAAGAACCGTGATCAAAAAGGAAAAAAGTTTGTATCAAAATTCTTGAGAATAGCACTACATTCTGTGGAACAGGTAGAGTGGAGATCAAAACGCACTCTCACAGATCATCACATACACAACAATTCTACCTCCCATTAAAGAACACTATTTAAATTTTCTTTCAAGGGACAGTACAACGAAGCAAGATATGATAGTGAACAGAATGGAATCTCCAATTTGACTCTGGTTTCCATCACATGATTGAGATTCTTAACTGGCTGCTATTTCACTTAATATCCTTGTGCATTTATCAATACTCGTCCAATCTAAGGGTTGGTCAAATGCAGGGAACAAAAGAACATTTGATTTCCTGGAAAGGTCCTATGGTTTTTGCTTCCTACGGCTAAAAGACTGAAACGAAATAAGTGGAATTAAGAAATTCCTTTGTTTTAATCCAAAAAAATGCAGAAAATTGTGTAACGCTTAAACCACAACGAAACATATTGAACAAAAAGTTGTGTTAATACGAAATTGGAATATATCAAACCTTGGTTTTAGTATATTGATAACAACAAAAAGATTTCACAAATTTTACTATATTGATAGGAATTATTGGGCTGATGCAAAGATTCGTTCTATGCCACATTCAAATGATGAGGAAGAATTTGAGAACAGAACTCCCCACATTACGCAGAAGCAATCCTCCGCTGAAGCAGTTACAGGGGACAAAGACATTAAACAAGTGGCCGTCAAAGAACCAGGAATGGGTTGGCTTGAAACTAGTGCTGTGGGAAAGCTTCTTGAGTACAGGGATACCGTATACGAAATTACTGCAGGATACTTTTTTCAGCCATGGGATATGGGATGCACACATTCGATCCATGGACAGCCTTAATGTTCTCTTGTCATTTGATTCCGAGGAAACATTGTCTTATTTTTTCAGGTATAATAAAGCTTGCCTTTCACAGTGGTTTGATTGGGTGGATGGTTGAGATAAGCATAAGATTAAGCCATCTAGCCATCTAGGTGTACTTGGATCTCATGCTTGGGGTACCACTCCATGTAGGCAAGATTTGGAGGGAGACTATCAAAACACATGAGAATACAGAAAAGAGTCACTCTTTCAATAAAGGAAGATTTTCATTCTAACAGAGCACGTGGAGCGCATTTGTTAAGGAGTACAATCCATATTTGATAGGCACACAACATTGCATATGCGAGTGCCTAATTACCTCGTTTTGTCACACAATTCCATATTTGATAGGTACACAACATTGCATATGTGAGTGCCTAATTACGTCGTTTTGTCACACTTGTACACGTTTAATTCTCGTTTATATTTGATATTGCGCGCAAGGTATGTTTTTGTTTGATTTTAGACAAAACACACGAAAAGGGCGTGTTCAAGAGCTTACAATGACTCCCAGAGAAATCCGGAAGTACCCAAGTATCCACGAGACTAAGTGCTACCCTTCCCGAAGCTCGCACGATGTTTGGAAGTGTTTTGGAAGAAATTTGGTAGCACACAAGGCCAATGAGCGGCAAACAAGCAAATTCAGCCTTAAAGGCCTACGAATCAATACCTCCCTTTTATGAGGTATCGATACCTTTTCTCCCATCTGCGAACAGAACCGAGGGTTTTGATACCTCTGGTTGTGAGATATCAATACCCAATAGCTACGGGATATTTTTGTAAGGGCTTGGGTATTGATACCTCCCTTCCTTGGTATTGATACCCAGACTCCTTCGGACAATTTTTAGCTACTTTTTGGCCTTCTATTTATGGAAAGTTTCTATTTATGGGTATGTTATAAGTAGGGGTGCTCACGGTCCGGATCGGTCCGGATTAGCATGAATCCAATCCTAATCCGCGAGTCACGGTTTTTTGAAAATACAATCCGTGTCCGATCCAAAAGTCTCACGGTTCGGTTCCAATCCGAACCGCGAGTCACGGATCGGTTCCGGATTAATCCGCGGATTTTCAACTTATTCGGAAAAAACAACAAACAAAAGCAGTAAGACACTAGCAAGTAGCAAATGCACTAAATAGAAAGTTCAAAGTTGGAAATTCCAATAAAAAACAACAAAGGCAGTTAGGCAGATAGTTATATAACTGAACAAACAAAGACACAAACTTATATTACCACAAAGGAACAAACAAGTTACTTCCGGTTCACTCACAAAGACAATAGTAGATGGTTACTTCCAGTTCACTCACAAACAGAGAGTATATATAGTAACACTTATAATACTTTACCCCCCTAGATTTTATAGAGATAACAATATTTACACCATAACTCCTACAAGAGTACAACCAAACCGTAAGTCTGCTAAATTAACAATATCTATGTAACTATAATTACAAAAGTGATAAAATTATATATAATAAAAATCTCACGGTCCGGATCGGTTAATCCACGGTTTCAAAATCAAAATCTGTGTCCGATCCAAAAGTCACGGTTTTTTATTTTTTGAATCCGTGTCCGAACCATTAATCCACGGTTAAAATCCAAAAGGTACAGATCGGTTCGGTCCGGACCGGATTCACGGTTCACCGGTTTTTTTTAGCAGCCCTAGTTATAAGATATTTTGTGAGAGTTGTTTGGCATTGTATAAATAGCCACCCTCTCTTCTCTCACTCCTCTCTCTCTTTTTCTCCTAGCTTTAAGTTACTTTTCTCTTTCCTTCATTGTTGTTTGGAGCTTTAAGCTTTATTTTCTTCAAAAACTCGTGTAAGCTTTCATAGTTTGTTAATTTCTCGTTTATTAAAGTTGTAGTCGTACTCGGATCTTATAAATCTAGTTTATTTCCATTGAATCATGTTCTTTATTTCCTTTATATTTCTAGTCATGATTTCCATTACCATGTTTGAGTAGTCGTTCTAGGCTCGGTCATGGTCATGGGGTGATTAGCACTCCATGACTTAGGTTTAATCTGTTTTTCTCAGCAAAAAGCAAACATCTCTTGTTTCATAAAGTGTTAGGTTCATTTTTATGTATCAAAATTTAGGTTTGTTAATCTCATTAATCTCTCGTAGACAAGGTTTATTCCCCTTGGCACGTGTGATAATTTACTCGGGTGTTGGTTATGGGATTTCTCGAGTTGGTGTCTTACCAACTGCGTTTGGGGATTTGGGAGTTCATGATAGTTTGGTATATGTGCCAACCTAGTTGGGATATAGTTCTTTGAGAATGATGCCATTTTTCATTCTCCTTATTAGCTTGTTGAAAAATCTAGTCAACTTAATAAAACTTTTTCCTATTAAAAAAGGCAGAATCGTTTGAAATTACTTCACACCTTTGGGATTGTAACCTACTTTTTGGATTTTACACTTGTTCCTTTTTTTGAATCAATGAATGGATCTATATTTAAGAATATGCTTAACAACATGTGGATGACTTTCACAATCTAACCCCCCCCCCCGAGTGTATCTTTTTATTTTGCTTTTGGAAAATGAAATCCAAGGACAATTAAATAACTCTAAGAAGATGAGAGTGAGATCTACACAGAATCCGTAGCAGAGCTTCAGACTAAGGCAACCAGACATCCTAGATGCTTTCCAGTGCAGCACTGTCAGCCATTCTCATAAACCAAGCAATCTTCAAACCAAAACTTGCGCATATCAAGAATAATGGCTGCTACATCCCCCCAGGGATCTAGCTCAGGGACACTCAATAAGATAGGGATCCTTTATCCTTCTGCGCACTATAAATTTCAGTTCGCGTAATCCTATACCCCTTGGTGTTAGTCAGCATTTTATGTTGAAATGTAAGTTTCCCAGGACTATCCATGTGCTCACAAGCCACATAGGTAGTTAACAACTTAACATCAAACTTCTATTTTTTCGTCTACCATGTTAGGCACGGCATGGTCTGAGCTATTTTCCACCATTTGTAGCAAATGCACCTTAACTCAATACTGGAAGTAGAACCTATGATTTACAGACACGCAAAAGAATAAGGACACTAGACACGGCAAGTTCAAAACAAACGGGGACACAGATACGAAGGAGGAAAATGGCCAAATATAAACATAGGAGTACATATTTGCATCAGTACAGTTAGAGCAAACTTCACTCTGACCCTCTTCGCTTTGGTCCATGAGCAATTTCACCACCTCACGAATGATTATCAGCACATACCTCCCTTACCCGGCCTCTTTGCATTCCCCCTCTAGACTGCCCAATCATTTCTTCAGTCAGATGAGCAGGTCAATGACTGATGAGCAGGTCAAATGATTGGCTAACAAGCATCTAGGCAATGACAAACATATAGCAAACTCTCAGGCTGCCCATCAACGCCTTAGATAAAAACCTATGGTTACTCTCAAGACTACAGTAAGAGTCACCCTAAGGTCCAGCTTACAGATGGATCACCATTGACTGTTAGAATTAGTGTTATTAGTGTTATCCCACATTGGCTAGTTAAGTCATGTAATTGGTTTGTGAACAATATAAATAATAGTTATTTGTGTTAGGGGTTAATTAACTTAACACCCTAAACACTCTTTTTCTCTCACAATTATCATGGTATCAGAGCAACATCTGCCACCCTAGCCCCCACCACCACCGCTGACGTTACCACCATCAACCACCATAGCCGCCACAATCAACAGCCCTCACCCCCATCAACCACCACCGACAGCCCTCAGTCTCCCATATCGTCACCCATACACCCCTTAGTCCTTCAATTCGACACCCCTACAGCCCTTAAACCCCTACATCGGAACCCCTACAGCCCTCAAATCTTCAAATCGACTCCCATACCACTTTCGAATCCCTAAAACGCAACCCATATCAACATCTTTGGCACCCGAAATTGATTACCCAGTGTACGAAACCCCTTTCTGCTACTCGAAACCCCTTTCTGCTACTCGAACTTGAACACCACGACTACTCAGTGGTTAAAACTCCTCTTATGTTCGAAAATTGACACACCTGTTCACTGTTTGGTTCGAAAAGCAGTGCCTCTATCATGCTGTCTGGTTCGACATCCTCATCTCACAACTTGCTGCTCAATTTCACTATCTGCTTGTTTGCTTTCGTGATGCTTCAACGACCAGTGATGTGTTGGTAAATCTATGTTTATTTGTTGTTTGGTTTTTTGCTCCTAAAGTTGTGTTGGCACTAAACAACTTGTGATTTTTTGTTTCATTTCGTGAGTTACTTGGTGGTTGTGGTTGGATTGTTGGATCTGTGTTGTTTACTGCTGCTTATATCCTTCTTTTTAAGAAGATGACATCTAGTTTTGGCTCGGGTTCTATTTCTAGTTCTGCTTCGAGTGCTCCTACTGATTTTTCATATCATTGGTCTCCTAATACGCTGTCGATTACTGCAATTCGCTTAAATGGCAAGAATCACGCTATTTGGGCTAAATCTGTAGAGACTTATTTTACGGGTTCTAAACAACATTCCTTTCTCACTGATGACCCTCCTACTGATTCGACACTTGCAAATTGGAAGATTGAGGATGCACAGATTCGCCCCAGGTTGTGGAATAGTATGGAGCCTGATATTATTGGTGCATTGGTGATTGGTCTTTTTGGAGACTGCCAAACAGGTTTGGCAACGAGTTCAGAAGTTATATTCAGGGGTTAATAATTTACGTCGCACTTTCGATTTGTATGAGGAATATTTCTCTATGGGTCTTGGTGATTCTTCTTTGGAGGGGTATTATGCTAAGTTCAGTCGGGTTTGTGAGGAACTCAATATTTGTCAGCCTCTCTCTACAGATATTCAGGTTCTGCGTCGTCAGCGTGAGTCTCTGAATGTGACTCGTTTCTTAAATAGACTGCCCAAGTCTTATGATCCTGTTCGTTCACAGTTGCTCAGTGGTCGGGAGTTACCTTCTCTTGGCGAAGTGTTCAACCGTCTTCGTCAGTCTTCTATATCTGATACTGGTTCGGCCTCTTTGTTGCCCCCTGATCAGTCTGCTTTAGCTACTTCTGTTACTAGTAATCATTTCTCTCGTGGTTCTAGTCGAAGTGGTCGGGAGATGGGAGGAGGAGGCCATGGTAGTGTTGGCCGTGATTCTGGTCAAGGAGGTCGTGGTGGAGTTATTGGTCATGACTCCGGGCGTACGAGTAATACGCCAGGGGCTGTTGGGCGTGGTCGTGTTTCTCGACATTGCACTTATTGCAAGGGAGATAATCATACAGTTGACTATTGTTGGGCACTTCATGGCCGTCCCCCTGGGCGTCCCTCTGCGCATCAGGCTACTGTATATGAGGATGATGGGATACCGTTGACTGGGTCGTCTAGCTCCGCTCCGCGTGTGGTTACTATTTCAGAGGATGAGTACCATCGTCTCACTTCTACGCAGACATCTCAAATGCCATCTTCCTCCACTGCGACATTTGCTCAAACAGGTTCTTCATTTGCTGGTCTTGCTTCTCATTCTCCTTGGGTCATTGATTCTGGTGCTAATGATCACATGACTGACACTTCCACCATCTTGTCAGGTTTTCGTCCTATTGAGAAGTCTTCCCATGTCACCTTAGCTGATGGTTCTTCTTCTCACATAGCCGATTTGGGTTCTATTACTTTAAATTCCTCACTTTCACTAGATTCTGTTTTACATGTTCCTCGTTTTCCACGTAGTCTCATGTCTGTTAGTAAGCTTACTAAATCCCTAAATTGCTCCGTTTCATTTTTTTTCCTGGTTATTGTGTTTTTCAGGATCTCAAAACGGGGGAGAAGATTGGTGGGGGTACGGAGCTTGGTGGTTTGTATTACTTTGCCGATGACGAGCTACCTACTTTTGTGGCACTTTAGTCCTCAGTTTCTCCATACCAGCATCATTGCCGTCTTGGTCATCCGTCTCTCCAGAATCTCAAAACGCTGGTTCCATCTTGTAGTCGTGTCAATGTTTTACCATGTAAGGTTTGCCAGTTTAGCAAACACCACTGTGTCTCATTTTCCCTAGAGTAGAGGGTCGTGTGTTGAGTCCTTTTCATTTAGTTCATTCAGATATTTGGGGCCCTATTCATATTCCGTCCCGTTCAGGTTTTCAGTTTTTTGTTGTTTTTGTGGATGATTATTCTAGAGTCACTTATGTTTATCTTATGAAAACACGGTCTAAGTTGTATAACATTTTTAAATCATTTTATCAAGAAATAAAAACTCAGTTTGATGTTTCCATTCGTGTGCTTCGTTCTGATAATGTTGCAGAATATTTTCGTACTGTTTTGTCAGACTTTCTTGATGACCATGGTCTTATACATCAATCTTCTTGTGCGGGAACTCCTCAACAGAATGGGGTTGCCGAACACAAGTTGCGACACATGTTAGAGGTCACTCGCGCACTTTTATTTCAACACCAGGTTCCTAAATCTTTTTGGAGCGATGCTACTCTTGCTGCAGGATACCTTATCAACCGTATGCCTTCGACAGTCTTAGGGGGACAGATTCCATATACCGTCTTATTTCCTGGTCGTCCCCTATATTCTCTACCTCTTAAGGTGTTTGGGTGCACTTGCTATGTCCATGATCTTGTTCCAGGGCGGGATAAACTTGATCCCCGCTCCATTACATGTGTATTCCTTGGGTACTCTCGGACCCAGAAGGGGTATAAGTGTTCTCTCCGTCTCTCCGACGTGAGTTTGTGAGTGCTGATGTCACCTTCAATGAGACATTGTCATTCTTCCCGTGTTCTTCCCCAATGGATCCGTCTCAGTATATACCCACATTGGTTCCCTCTGCTCTCCCCGCACCACCGTTGAAGGTATATTTTTGTCGTTCAAAAGGTCCACCAGCACCACCTCAGCCCCCGCCAACATCGTCAACCTCGTCGCGAGATCCAGAGCTCTCTTCCGATTCTCTTCCTATTGCTCTTCGCAAAGGTACTCGTGCTTGTACTTCTCATCCCATTGCTCATTATGTCTCTTATGATCACTTGTCTCCATCTCTTCGTGCATTTGCAACTTCGGTTTCGTCTGTGTTTGTTCCTAACACTGTCCAGGAGGCCTTATCTATTTCCGAGTGGCGGAAAGCTATGGAAGATGAAATGTCTGCTCTTCATCACAATGGCACGTGGGACTTGGTATCTCTTCCGTCTGAAAAAACCATTGTTGGGTGTCGATGGGTGTTCACTGTTAAATACTATCCTGATGGGTTTGTTGAGCGCTACAAAGCTCGCCTCGTTGGTAAAGGTTACACTCAAACCTATGGGGTTGATTATGCTGAGACTTTCTCTCCTGTTGCCAAGCATGGTTATGTTCGTCTTCTCATCTCCCTTGCTGCAACTCTCGGCTGGCCCTTATTCCAATTAGATGTCAAAAATGCCTTTTTGCATGGCGATCTCCAGGAGGAGGTCTATATGGAGCAACCACCTGGGTTTGTTGCTCAAGGGGCGCGTAATCAGGTGTGCCGCCTTCGTAAAGCATTGTATGGTCTTAAGCAATCTCCTAGAGCCTGGTTTGGCAAGTTCAGTGATGCAGTCTTGAGATTTGGCATTCATCGTAGTGAGTCAGATCATTCTGTATTCTCTCTCACATCAGACAGAGGGAAAGTATTATTGATTGTCTATGTGGATGATATTATTATTACCGGTGATGATCAGAAAGGCATTGATGAATTGAAAAACTTCCTACATCAGCATTTTCATACCAAAGACTTGGGAAAATTACGATATTTCCTAGGCATTGAGGTGGCGCGATCTAAAGATGGTATTAGTCTATCTCAGAGGAAGTATGTGTTGGATATTCTGCAGGAAACTGGCTTGTTGGGGAGTAAGCCTGTTGAGACTCCTATGGATCCCAATGTTAAACTATGTGTTGATCAGGGGGAGTTACTCCCTAATCCAAATTAGTATCGTTGATTGGTTGGTAAGTTGAACTATGCTACCATTACACGTCCTGACATCTCTTTTGCAGTTAGTACGGTGAGTCAGTTTATGTCTACACCTTGTCTTCCACATTGGGAAGCAGCTCTTAGAATTGTGAAGTATCTTAAGGCTCATCCAGGACGTGGTCTATTTTACCGAGCTAGTGGACACTTGCGTGTTGAGGCATTTACTGATTCCGATTGGGCAGGGTCACCATCTGACAGACGATCCACTACAGGATATTGTGTCTTTCTCGGTGGAAATATTGTCAATTGGAAAAGTAAGAAGCAGACTGTTGTTTCTCGGTCTAGTGCAGAGGCTGAGTACCGAGCCATGGCTCATACAACATGTGAGGTTGTGTGGGTATGTTCTTTTCTTGAGGAGATAGGATTCAATGTGCAGTTGCCTGTGAATCTGTTTTGTGATAATCAAGCGGCAATCCACATTGCATCCAATCCAGTTTTTCATGAGAGGACCAAGCATATTGAAGTCAACTGTCATCTTGTTCGAGAAAAGTTGACTGCTGGTGTGATTGCTACTCCTTTTGTGTCTACAGGGGCTCAGTTAGCGGACATGTTCACTAAACCTTTGTTCAAGCCACGGTTGAAGCTATTGTGTGACAAGCTGGGACTTATTGATATTTATTCTCCAGCTTGAGGGGGAGTGTTAGAATTAGTGTTATTAGTGTTATCCCCACATAGGCTAGTTAAGTCATGTAATTGGTTTGTGAACAATATAAATAATAGTTATTTGTGTTAGGGGTTAATTAACTTAACACCCTAACAATATAAATAATAGTTATTTGTGTTGGGGGTTAATTAACTTAACACCCTAAACACTCTTTTTCTCTCACAATTATCAGATGTGACTAGGCAATATCTGTTCTCAAGCAACAACCCATCAGTTGGGTGAAGATCCTTTACTCTACTTATGGAGATGAAATAATGCTAATCGAAATACACTCAGACAGTAAGCCACTTAGCTTAGATGTCATAGAAACTTTTCACATGGCAAATGCGTCAAGCCAGGCTGGGCAGCCAAACCGTCCAACTTAATAATTGCTCAGACATGGTGGATTTTCTTTTCTCTCATTGTGAAACCAAATAAAGATCCGGTTTACCTCCACTAAAATTCCCTTTAGTGGTAGACCAACTAATGAAAGGAACTTAAATGATAAGAGAGTTCGATACCTGATTGTCAGCCTTCTACCAAGGTAGAAGGCATAAGGGAAACAAGAGTTCCATTTTCTGAACAAATTCTACCTCATTAGGAAGAGGTCAGAAAATCCACTTTGAATTTCATTTACTTTATTTCAACTCCAGATACATTTATCACAATCAGTCCAATAAGAAGATTCTTTAACCACAGTAAAACAGTGTCCAATCTAAAATGAAATTATTGACAATCGTATCCCGAACTGAGTGTATTAGACAACAACGAAAGGTGAACGAATGCACTACACATTACTACCATTGCACACGTCAAACAACAAGACATGTATGCAGAACATTACCAAAATATAGACTTCGAGATTCCGGTGTCCATGTCAGATACAAATTATGGTATATCCAAGCCTAACTTAGACGACTATCAGAGCAAAGACAAAATTTTAAATGATGCAGGGATTGGAAGGGCGTGAAGAAACTTCTATGGCATAAATAACTCTGAAGGAGATGCATAATATCATCTTACTAAAAATGGATTGGAAGCTTACAACTAGGAATCAAAATGACAACGTACCACAAAATATTATCCCAGTGAAGGAAACCACCATGACCTCTTGCATTTGTGAACTTGTATATGGGACCAGATGCTGGGTACAGAAATATTAAGACATCAAATCGAAAATGATTCAAAATGCGATAGCTACAGATACCAATAAAAATAGAACAGTTAACATGGAAGCCCAAACAATATAACTTCAAAGTCCAGAGTGAAGCTGAAGATACCTTCATAACCTTCGAGCACAGGATCTTCTGACAGCAAAATGGGTGTGTCTAGGTCAATGAATCTGCATCATAAATGTTCACAAACATTGAAGCTATGTAGCAGAAAATGGTAAACCTAAGTGAATATTCAGGAAACTAGGAGCAGGCACTTATCCTAAGATGCAATCTTACCAAGTTTATACTGTCAGACACATATTATCCAGCAGGAACCAATTTGGGGTAAAGTTCAATTTACCCGCTATGGTTTGGGGCTTGTGGGGGTCACTTCCATGATTTTTGAACTGGGCCACGTAAAACCTTTTATGGAATATGGAGTAATCCACAGCGCTACTTTTTTCCAGCTAATTAACGGATGGTACAAGTCACCCCACCTTTGAGATTTGGTATGAATTGAATATAACTAACGCACCAAATAGACATTAAAATTCTTCCAAATTACAAAATGCTCTCTGTCTCTCCAATGGTTTGCCAACTCCCCCGGGTCCACCCCCTCTTCCCCCACTTTGTTTCCATCTCCTCTGAACTGAACCACGAAATTGGCGGCATCAGACTCTGAATTTTTGCGGCAAAAAACTGGACAATTTCATTCCTTTTTCTTTTCCTCCACTCTACTAGCCACCAAATGCCCGCAAAATTTCATTTCTTTTTCTTTCCCCCCACTTTACTATCCACCAAATTGTAATGAGTAAAGAATTTCATAACCAATTCCTTAACGAACTCGAAATTACACAGCATAACGGTGCTTTTATGTGTGCGAGTCTTGACCTCATGCTCTGATGAGCCGAGTCGATTGCTTAACAATGGACACCACATACAGGATTGATCACTTTATCCACAGAACATGTTTATGGAGGAGTATAATTGAAGATTCTATTTATATAAGCATGTTAACAAACGCAACTTTTCCAGGAATGGAAAGATTATGATGCTTACTTGAAACATCCAAAGCCAGCAGCAAGATGACCAGCAAAACCCATGGCCAGTCTAGTCTCAACCATACCACCAATCATTAGATTCAATCCAGATGCCTTTGCAACTTCAATAATTTCGAGAGCCCCAACAACCCCAACTTTGGCGAGCTTAATGTTAATGACATTTGCAAGATTTTCTTCAACTATTTTTCTAACATCAGCTAGACTTCGGCAACTTTCATCAGCAGCAACGGCTACCCCATATTTGTCTTTTGCAACTTGATAAACATGACCAAGACCTTCCCAATCATCTCTGTGAACTGGTTGTTCAAAGAGAACTGGAGTCACCTCTATTTCTGCAAGAAAGTAATGCGTTAGTGATCTCCAATTAAAAGAAGAGTAAAATTGTTTAAATTATGAAATGGGCACACACACACGCACGCAGAGAGAGAGAGAGAGAGAGAGAGAGGAACCACATTAAGATTTCCCATGTGCTAGAATAAAGAGTTATCTGCCATATGTTCTTTCTATCATTTTATGGAACTGAGGGATACAACATGATTATTTAAATAGTCCTCCGTTTACTTCACCATGCAATGTTTGAAGAACTTTAATAGCTTCGTTGGACGTGTAACCCTCGTTAGCATCAAGGATAAAGAAGCAATCTGGGTAAACCCTGCGTATCGCTTGCAGCACTTCTATATCTCCATTCAGATCCTTGCCCACCTTAAGCTTCAAAGTTCTAAATCCTTGCTTACGATAATTCGAAGCCAATTCAGCAGCTTTTGCTGGGGAACACATTGGAATCTACAAAGCAGAATAGCCAAGATTGAAGCATCATGAACGGCCTAAAAGCTTCTTGTTATTGCCAAGTCGCCCCAAACATGGTTTAATAAGAGAAAATTATTTACCCAAAAAAATAAGAGAAAATTCACGATAAAGGAAATATGAACTTGTAATAGCCACTAAAAACTGCAAAAAGCTAAAAGAAATTTTTTCCAAGACGAACTTATTGGGAAGGAACTGAACTGTGATGTCCGTAGTTATGGTATTTGAAACTCCACCAAAGAGTCTGCACAAAGGTATGCCAATGCTGTTGGCGACTGCATCAATTAGTGCCATCTCAACTCCAGCCCTAACCTTCAATTGCACATAAAACTTGATCAGAATAAGGAAACCTCAAAATCTAGTGAGGTTCAGAACTTGCGATGAAATTTTTCATTGAATTTCAAGCAAAAATACGTACTTGGAAAAAAATTGCAAATATTTTTCTTTTCACACTGATTACACGGGTTGGCATTTCATCATATGAATAACTGAGTTATACAATTATACAGTTAACATGTCCATGTAGCACAATTGTCACAGCAATAGCAATAAACGTAATGGCAGTAAAATTGGTAAAATCAGCCATCGCATAATGAGACCAAGTTCACGAATATCAATGCCAAACCGCAACAAACAAACAAAAAGGAATTTAACAATTTCGACGCCTACATCAACTGACGAGGCAGTTCGAGCATTAAATATGAATTTCAAAGTGTTGGGCAAGCTGATTAATCCAACTAGCATAGTTTGACAAAGTCCAAAATGGAGCATGATGATTGTAGTTTGCCAAGTAATAGGGCATCAATGAACCAAGAAGATATACAAGTTTCAGCAACAATGGCCGGAAAAAAAAGAAGGTAAAACTAACAGATCATGCACTGAGACCCAGATTCTCTCTAGTCATGGAAAGCAACGTCAAAACCTCTCACAGCCATCAGGCTCACATGTTGACATAGGTTCTCCTTAGAGCCAATGGATAGCTTAGACCCAAATAATCTTATTGTTAAAGCATCCAACTCAAAAGCAATTGGCAATAAGTGGAGAGGCCGCCCAAGATCATATACTAGCTTTGGAAATTATAATTAACCAATGAGGGACAAGCTCTAGCACTCCCCTACACGTGGAGAGATAAACACCGATTCAACACATACAATGATTAAACATAAACGACAAACAAAGGGGGAACCAACCATCAACGACATAGAGTCTTGTCCAAAAGCCTCCGGAAGCCTAGCTCCGACTCAAAACTAATTGGCAATGAGTGGAGAGGCCGTCTAGGCTCATATACTAGCTTTGGAAGTTATAATTTAACCAATGTGGGACAAGCTCTAGCACTAGGGATGGCAATATCGACCGAACCGATGGGTAACCGAACCGAAACCGCTTTTTCTCCCCGAACCGTAACCGATTTTTCCCCCATGGGTGCGGGTGTGGTTTTGATGGATGGGAAACCGAACGGGTTCGGTTCGGTTTTGGGTTTACCTGGAACCCGAACCGATACCCAAACCGAACCGAACTTCTATTAATTACATAGGACCCCCCTATATTATATATAAATATTACATAAACCCAATATATATATTTGAAAATTACACTTTTCCCCTTTGTATATATACTTAACATTTTGCAGGTAGGGTTTCAAAGCCCACTTTCTCTACATTTCGTCAGAGAGATCGTGAGAGTTGAGACTGTGAGGCCGAGATCGACTCATCGAGTCATCGACTGTTTGTCTTTCACCGACCATCGTAAGTCTCTCTCTCTCTCTCTCTCTCTCTCTCTCGATCGATTTCTTCTTCATTTCCATAGATCGATTTCTTCTTCATAGATCGATTTCTTCTCTCTCTGTTAGTCCATAGATCGATTTCTTCTTCATTTCCTGAGATCGACTGTACTGTTCGTCTGTTGTTTGTATTTTGTAGGTCTCTTGGCGATTTCTCCCATAGTCCATAGATCGACGGCTTCGTCCGTCCGTCGGCTTGGTGTTTCTGTCAACGACTCTTTCTGAAGATCTAGTTTGACATTCTTGAAACTATCACAGGATATCTCTACTTAATTATCTGCTCGGTTGAGAGTTTTCCGGACGAGTAGTAGTGCAAGATGTTTGGTTTCAAAACTTGTTCTTATGTTATGGAGAAAAATAAGGTGTGATTGTTGTTTCAGGTTGTTAATCACAAAGGGATTTTTTGACAAAATGTTTTAAGACATGTTTATTATGGTTGAGAAAAAATTAATCAGTAATCAGTCTCCTTGTGCCATTGTTTCTTAAGAGCTTGATTCATTGGTTCACAATATTCATTGTTTGCAATGTGGAAATTTTCTTCAATCTGGAAATTTACTGGAAATTTGAATCTGGAAAATATTTCTTCAATCTTGAATTTTTCTGGAAATTTGAATCTGGAAATTTTCCAAACTGGGTATCTGGGTACCCGTTCGGTTCGGGAAATACCCGAACACCGTTCGGTTCAGTTATGGAACAGGTTTTCATAACCCGTTCGGTTATCGGTTCGGTTCGGGGCAGTGTTGTGGTGATTCGGTTCGGTTCGGTTCATACCCAAATCCGCCCCAATCCGCCCCGTTGCCATCCCTATCTAGCACTTATCATGAAGCAAGGGCTACACTGCTCCTATTTGCTTGGGAAATAGATGTGCATGAGCGATGGGTATTATCATAACAACAAGAAGAACAGGAAAGACTACCATATCTGACTCCGCCACGCTTGGGAAATAAATTCTTTTTATTTTCTCTTTTCCTGACCAGTAATATTTGAAGGAAACCACTGCAGTTAACTCAAGTCCATAACCTAAAGTGTTGCCGAAAAAATGCTAATACCTCAGCAATTTACAATTTGGAATGTCAGAGGCAAAACATGATACGTACTCGTTCAAAAAACAGTAAATATAACTACAAAAGTAATTCACGATTTTCCAGATGTATGTCGTTAAAGGTTTCAAGTTTCAACTATTACACGGTCTTGGGTAGAACTCAAACCCAAAAGCTAGCTACTGAAGTGAGGGTGCCATCACACATATATACTTCATGTTACTTTGGTACCAAAGCACTATGGGACTTCGCTTCACACCTGCCGTATGCAGGCCAGAGACACGCACCCTACCCATCCCTGGTACCTAGCTCTAATACCATGTTAAGCTACCAGTAGTCCCAAAAGCTTAAGCTGTTAGAAAATAGGCCCACCAATGTACATCAAGCTATTTAACTCCCTCCTTCACGTGCAATCCCGTCTTGCACGTGGAGATGCAAATTTTCATAGATAGAGAGCTAAAGAAGCAAAATGCAAACGGGGAACAAATGCAAACAGAGAGACCTGAACCCAAGACCTCTTGCAACCTGAACTTTAATACCATGTTAAGCGGTCTTGGGTAGAACTCAACCCCGAAAGCTAGATTAAGGGTGAGCAAAAACCTGAATGGCAGAAGCAGTGGTAGGAGCAGTGGTAGATAGAGTGTTAAGCCTAGCCAATAGGCGCCTGAGAGTTTGTAACTCCCCCTCAGAAAAAAGGGCACCAATTTGAGTAGTTTTGAAAGCCTCCATTGTACCAACAATTTCCGTTTCAAATCACCTTAAACGGACCCCGCGAATGGATCCGGAACGTCAAAAATAGTCCAGAACAAGTCTCGGACCCCTCATAAGTGGTTAAAATCGGTCAAAATAGCCTCTTGAACCTCCATGGACCTCAAAAAACCTTCCAGATGAGCTATTTGACCCTTTTTCAAGCCGCTGAACCTTCCAGATGAGCTGTATGACCCTTGTTCAAGCCGCTGAACCCTTTTGAACAGTCGCATGAACCCTTTGACTCGCGCGTGACCTGTTTGACCGAGAGACTGACCTCCTTCAACCCGAGGCCAACGCGTACACACCACGTGCCGTGAGTGAGATCTACTCGCTGCCACGCGCCACCTTCCTCCGGCGCGTGAGCACTATTCCGGCGTCGTCCGGCGACCGGGCTTACTCCACAGTGATCGTCTCTTCAAGGGCTTCAAAACCCTGTTCTCAAAACTCCTCCCCGACCACTCTAAGTAGGACCGCTCGAGAAATCTCACCCAAATACCACCTGTACGAAGTCGCCGGAGCTCAACAAAGGTCGTCGGAGTATGAACAGCCGTCGACGAGGCTCGCCGGAGAGGGATACACCAATATCGAACAAGACCCAGAAGTCTATGACAATATTCGATGGTTGAACAGCGTGAAGAAAGAGCGTGAGAGATATACAGTTGAACACCCGACTGAGGTCTCTCAACTATTGAGATCGATGGTCAACAGCCACTGTCGTTCTCCTCTATGAGGCTAGATCGATTGAGAACTGTGTGATAAGAAGCCTATTGATCGTGATACAAACCAGTCGATCAAGTCTCAGGCTTGAACAGAAACTTCGTTGATGAAGAACCTTCAACAATCAACGTGGACAAAGGCAGTCACAGAAGGATCTTGAGCTCTGATACCATGTTAGATTTGTAGAGAGAGAGAGAGATCAAAGGTTTTTCTCATTACTCAAAGAATGGGATCCCTACTCAGAGATATACAAGACTAACATATACATGACTAAACTACCCCTATGAACAGAATACATAACAGATTGAACCCTAACTCAACATAATTTAACAGTGACAAATAATTTTGGGATCGATCCCTGGCATTTCCTTCGGCATCCACGCGAAGACTTCTATATTGTCCATTTACGGTCATAATGCTTACGTGGATCTGGCAACTGTCACCTCTTACTTGTAGGAAACGGCGACCTGGACGACGCTCCTCCCCGAGAAACGCGATTCTGCTTTTCTTACTCGAAAATGCCATTGGAACGTGTTCCCCATGAGACTAGATCGCGCTCCAAAGGAAGATGGGAGCTTACTGTTTCTTTCCGGTCGTTCCCTGCAGTGCCGCTGTTGTTCCCTGCAATCGCCGACGTTGGCTCCGTCGTCGTTTTGTCTCCAATTGGACTGTTGTTCCTCATCGCAGTCATTGTTGCCGGCTTCATCTCTGATTTTACCGTCGTCGTGATGGGTTGAAAAGAGAGTCGTTCTGGGTTGTGAAAGAGGAGAGAGAGACCAGAGGGAGATATTATAAGCTGTATCTCAATCCCACACGTGTAGGGCCAGATGGGAAGTAGTGTTCCTATTTGTGTAGTGTTTCTCAACATCTTTAAAGTTGTAAAGACTCTTCATTATCCACCTAATTTTTCCTCCTTTCTTTATGGGTATGTGTGTGCCTGTTAGCATTAAAGTGGGAAGAACAAAAAGTGAGCCCAACTTTTTCTTAAATGGTGTTTGATACTTTTTTTTCCTTTTTCCTAAAATGAATAACATAGAAACAAATACAATTTCAGTTGTAGTTGGGAGGTCATAATAAATTAACTAGTGAAAAGAATTAAGAAAAACAAATTTTTGATGTATACTCCACATAGAAACATGTTCGGCCCCTAAACACAAGACGTGCTTAGTGGTTCCCGGGTGGCCTTCTAGGCTCTAGCCCCTGCCAATCTTTACATGGGCTGGACCTCGCTAACTCGGCCGACTACATGTTTCTATAGAATTAATTGGATTTCGTAACGATCAATTGAAAGAAAAAAAAAGGATAAAATTTATAGGATATACTAAAAAACTCTTAAAGATTTTACTCAGCGTGCCCACCATACTTTTCCTCTATGCATCCCCTCTCTCTGTGGGACTCGGGACAAAATTTTCTCTTTCATTAGGGAGGGAGCACCTGACATTCATTCCAGAGGCACTCAGCCCTACATTACTTGTCTCGAACACAAACAGCGACCCGGCTCCATGTTCTCAAGCAGTGCACTTGTCATCTCCTTTTCTTGGACCGTGCATCTCAGTCTAATTGAGCTTGTGAAGGATCCAGGTAAAGATCTGTACCCTCCTGATCGCCAGCATGAGGGGATTAATTTCATCAAGGGAGAGCAAAAGGCTACACTCCTTCATCAAACTCAGTCTTTTGAACTTAAAAAAGAGCTTTTGAAAAGAGAGTGAGAAGGCTGTGAATGAGCAAGAATAGGGGGGGGAGGGGGGGGGGTGCAAGCAACTTAAGAGATAGGCAGGTATACCTGCTATCACAAGAATAAATTGACTTTCTAGCATTTTGGTGACGAAAGTGAAAGTAGTCTCGTTTAATACGAGATTGCGTCACGCCTTGCATTGCTTATCCTAATCTTATCCGTATTCGATACCAATGCTCAGAAACCCAACCCATGGATACATATTCGATACTTCTTGAATATACCCGTAATTATAAATTTATTTCTCCCGAGATCAAGTATCCAAACTTTGGTGATATCAAAATTATGGCATTTCTTCAATAACATGGAAGTGTAACTGTAATGAATAAACACCTGGAAAGGTTTCCAATATTTAGTTTACTTCAAATTCTTGGAGAAGGTGAATTAGAAGTACCCATACACCAATCGATTGGGGATTACACGAGTACTGTTATTGCTGTGTGTTGTAATCCATAGAGAAGAAGAAAATGACGAGACGTGTTATCATCATCGATGAATGAATGAAATCCTTTGCACTACGTGACGTTTCACTTGGATAAATTTAAAAAATCATGTATTTTCAGAAGAACAAAAAGTACTGATGTACGAGAATCAAGAGTTGTAAGTGAATCTAATTTACTCTGACTACTCACAGAGGCAAATTGATGCCCAGGAAGAATCCCACCAACCTCCCGCAACACCGAACCCAATGTCATGGGCGGAGTCTTCTTCAGATAACCGCATGCCTCGGCCACCTTAGCCAACGCCGTGGCCTGATCCTCAGCCGTCACTGACGGCAGAATTGGAGCCTCGCCCCACCCTGCACACCCATTACTCAACTCAATCCGAATGGCCACGTTCTCCACCTTGTCAAGCCTCGACGACGCAATCGTGAAAGGGGCAATCAGTGGAACATTGAGCGGCCGCCCCTCCGCTCTCTGCACATCCACCGTGAAGGTCTCCGTCAAATTCTTGAACCCAAAGCTCGTGGTTATTGTGTTTGCCATTGGTTGCGACTTGGGGAGTGACCTAGGAGGAAGGTTGTTGATGAGAATGGTGGGGACGGGAGGAGACGGGAAGAGAAGAGTCAGAGAGAACCCAGTTAGAGCCATTTGGTTTGGTTGGTGGTGGTGGTGGTGGTGATGTGTGAGGGTTTTGATTGGGGTACGAGGTACAGATGGGAGGAGCATTATTAACCATTTTTTTATTCGTAATAATTTGCTCTCCTCCTCCTCCTCCTCCTCCTCCTCCTCTCTCTTCTTGTTCCATCGAAAGAGTGAACTCAGTCAACGGCTACAGTACTAGTAATATACTACTCAACAGAGTCTTGGCTTTTGGTCAGGGTATGAAATTTTTTTGGGTACAGGATGATGGGTACCACTTAGCCAAGCCTCATGGTACCCGACTATTACATTCGGACAGTTCAAAAGTGTATAGGACAGCCCAGATCAAAACTCTCTCTCTCTCCCCTTTCTCTCTCTTATTTCTCTCCCCATAATTCGGACAGTCTAAAATTGAAATTGACAGCCCAGATCACGCATGGTACCACGTAATACTTGCTAGACCTACCCTCAACTCAGGATCTCCTCAACTCACTCTCTCCATTCAACTCAGTCTCTCCATTCCAGCAGGTAACTCTCTCAACTCAGGATCTCCATTCCTATAACAATGGTGGGTACCCCACGGCTAGAATGCCATTTATGAGTACCCCATGTGATTCTCTCTTCTTCTATTCATGGTGCTTCACTTTTCCCAGCAGGTAACATTTTTTCAAAACCCTAAATGTACATACCTGCAAAACAGAATTATACCAAATTTGTTCTTAATTTTATGCTTTACCTCTTACATGTAACTACGGTTTAATTCCGAAGAGGGTAGATACATATTGGCTTTGGAATTGATTTTTGTTAGTCTTCGGCCTCAGAAATTCAAGTGGCATATCCCCACCGTGGGTCTTCCCCAAACTTGGGTTTGTGTGTTTTCTATAGCACTTATCTGGGATTTTGTGTGTTTTTGTGTTTTCTATAGCACTTATCTGGGATTTGTTCACCCGTGTTTGATTATATATTTCTTGAAAAGTTGTTTGCATAGCTTTCTTTGATGATCAGTAATTGTCATGGTCTTTTGGATCGTAAGTGGAGTAATTGTCATTCCTCTGTTTAATGTCACTGCTAATGTCTTTATATTTGGGGTAGCAATTGTTATTGCATTTTGTCATGGTGGGTGTTACCATAGCCTCGCTCTAACGCAGTAATTTAACATAAAAAAAGAAAATTAAAATCTATAGAAATTAAGGCAAATGAGATGTTTCCAAGACAAGTTCATATGAAACTAATTATCAGTTAATTTATGTAGTATGCATGTTACAACCCAAACCACAGTTTTTTGTGTTGTTTGTTGGTTTCCAATTAGCTGAAGAAGAGAGGCATTGATTTCAAAATATGTATTTCTATATTTTGCCATACACATGTTTAGATTTCTATGGGAATATTGTTATGTTTCTCTGTGCAGCATGAGCATGATGCATGCAAACCCGCTATTGATTTTTCCGTGGAATTGATGTACGCATCTTCAATTTTTCTAGTTCCTGAGATGGCTTCACTTTCTCAGGCCAGTACTTACTATGGCAGGGGTACCATAGCAACTAGAATGAAAATGGCTACTACAAACAAACCCCTATAGCAACTAGAATAAAATGGCATGTCAAATTGTGGACGCTCGGTTTTCCGTTGGTTCACGGAAAAAGTAGTTATCCACGGAGTTTTGGTTGTGAAAAAGGGCGATCCGGGAAATGAAGAAAAATTTAGAGTCGCCACCCGGGGTTTAATTCTTTGGAGAATGTTAGGTACCCGAGAAACCGTTTTAGAAAATATTGACTCTTGTGCCGCTAAAAAAAAGGGTTTGATCTGCGAAAATTAGAGATTTGGGTTCGGGAGCCAGGTTACCCGCGGGGAAGGTTTTGTTCGAAAAATGCACCCCGCGTGCCCGGAATTTTCCGGTCTTTACTAAACATTTGTAGAATTTTTCTGAAAATATTTTATTGAAAACTTTATTTACATAAACAGTAAATACAAAGGAAATGACATATTTAAAGGAATAAAAGGATAATGAATCACATAACACATGAACATGAAATAATATAAGGAATGGACGAAATAGTAGAAATAAGAAGCGGGGGTAACTGTAATAAAACCTCACTGGTTTTAACAGAAAACAGAGCATCGGATTTTCTGAAACAGAGCACACAAAAATGTTTTTCCATAGACACCGCACGGCATACAAAATGATACCGCGTGGTACGTAAGGGATGCCGTACGGCATCTCTGTGAGTTATGGTTTTCAAAGAAAAATCCAGATTGCACCCGTTTGAAAACAAGTTTTATTTTCGTAAAGATAACTCATTGTTGATCAATCACAGCAAGTTTTGAAAACGTTTTCGGATGAATGGATGTACCTCATACTTGAGATGGTTTTCCGAGACAATGGGTAATGTCCCGAAATACTCACCCGAGAAGCGTGAGCTTTACTGGAATGTTTCTTTTCGGACTCAAGGAGGAGCTATGAAGCTCTCCTCAAGCCCGATGAACCCCCTCAAAAGATTGTTATGATACAATCACGGGTTTTGTACCTTGAAACGGAATCGAACGGATTGAAATAGGATCTGCAACTCACTGGGTCTGTGAAGCAAAAACGTTTATGGACTTTTGTATGAATATGAACAGAGTAACGGGATTTTTGGAAAGAGAACGATTTTCGCCGGGAAATTTCGGGTTTCTCTTTGGATTTTTCTCTCAGATTGAACTCTTTCTCTTGAACCTCTCCGAAACCATTGGCCGGGGCTGGGTTTTATAGCCGGAGGCGAACTGGTTATCATTACCGAATATCATCATGGAGGAATATCATCATCGCTCTGAGCTCCTGGAGCTCCCGGGAATCCTGTTGATGGGACAAGGGCGCCGCACGGCGTCAAGGATATACCGTACGGTGCACAAAGTGACACCGCACGGTTCAAGTGTTTTATCAAGCCATACGGTTCTGGGTTTTGGGTCGTACGGTTCAGGTGGGTTTGGGGTTTTTGGTTCTTTTGATCCATCCGACTCAAGTAACCGTTCCAAGGTACATTCCATGCATTCTTCTCATCATCGGGGATACACAGGTCATCAAAATTGGGGTGTCTACAGTTGCCCCTCTTCGACACGGCTTGGTCACCATCATGTTGGTGCAAGTCGTGCTAGAAGATTCGGACATCCCAATTAAAACAATCGTGCAAAAAAAAAAATAGTAAATTTGGTCGAGCTTGGAGCTTCCTACGTATCTTGTTTTGAGAGGATCAGGCCAATCGTAGTTCGACGAGGCCGTCATAAAAAAGTTTGATGCCTCATTTCTCAACGAGGGAAAAACGAATGATGTTTGCAGGGAAACAATTTTGGAGGCTTTGAAGCCGTTAAAAATATTTCGGAGGCTCTGAGGGCCGTAAAAATCTCGAACAATTGCCTTTTGAGGACTTAAATGATCTCGTGAAAACAAATTGCCTTTGAGGACTTAAATGATTTCGTGAAAATGAATTTGCCGTAGAGGACTTTTTCGTGAAAATGAATTTGCCGTAGAGGACTTAAACGTTTTCGTGAAAATGAATTTGCCGTAGAGGACTTAAATGGTTTTCGTGAAAATGAATTGCCTTTGAGGACTTTTTCGTGAAAATGAATTTGCCGTAGAGGACTTAAACGTTTTCGTGAAAATGAATTTGCCGTAGAGGACTTAAATGGTTTTCGTGAAAATGAATTGCCTTTGAGGACTTTTTCGTGAAAATGAATTTGCCGAAGAGGACTTAAACGTTTTCGTGAAAATGAATTTGCCGTAGAGGACTTAAACGTTTTCATGAAAATGAATTTGCCCTAGAGGACTTGAATGGTTTTCGTGAAAATGAATTGCCTTTGAGGACTTTTTCGTGAAAATGAATTTGCCGTAGAGGACTTAAAGGATTTCTATGAAACTGAATTGCCTTTGAGGACTTAAAGGATTGTTGTGAAAATAAATCGCCTTTTGAGGACTTAAATGATTCCGTGAAAATAAGTTGCCTTTGAGGACTTAAATGATTTTGTTAAAATAAATTGCCTTTGAGGACTTAAAAGTTTTGTGAAAAATAAATTGCCTCGGAGGACTTTCAAAAACAAACTGCCGTGGAGGACTTCGAAAAAAAAACATGATTTTAGGCGTATTGGCGGGGTTTTTGCAAAATCATAAGAAAGTGGAAGGGAGAAAGTGTAATTTTTTAGTTAAAACAGAAAAGAAGCCGTGCGGCGTTGGTATGTATAACGCACAATGCACATCGATATGCCGCACGGCACAAGTGGAATTTTTGCCGAGATCAATTCCATAACCGCCAATGCTCTCCGTCTTTTGCGTATTGTGTTCAAAATACTCCGATCGGTTGCATCTTTGGTGAGAGACGGTTTTGTCCGAGATTTTTCTTCTTCTTCCTTAAAATTTTCCGACCGAGAGAGAGAAAGAGCAAACAGAACTCTGTGAATCGAACCCATGACGAGTTCAAGTGATAATGACAGTGAAAGCAGACCTTTGCCTTCCAGTGAGGGGCACCCATCGTCGCCGGTTCAAATAGAAGTGAGTACGGCGACCCAATCGGCCATGGGCGATCCAATTTCGACTGGAATTGGTGCGGCCTCAGTGAGTTTTGATGGTTCAGAGCACCGTGCGGTACCAATTGGGGGAGAAATGCCCCGTACGGCTGAGGCTGAGACCCACACAGTAGGATTCACCAGTGGAGAGGTGCATGCAATGGTGCCAAGTGGTGGTGCGTCGATGATGAGTGAAGTCCATAGTTCGGCTAGGGGCGGTTCGGACGCCATGGCTGCCGATGTGCCGCCGACAAGTGACGCGGCTGTTGATCGGTTTACAGAAGGTAATAATGCCGCCATGTAGGGTGGCGAGAGTGGTTCTGATCTCATGGAGGTTGATTTTTCGGGTATGGGTGCACAGGTTTCAGAGGTGGAGATGGGTATTGGGGGTATTCACGTTTTGGTTGAGCAGAGACCCGCCGGGGAGGGTGCTGACACTGGTTCTCAGGAGAGTTTGGTACCCAGTGACCTTTTGAGCGCTTCCTTGGTTACTGAGGTGCCCTTTGGAGAAGAGGGGACGTCAGTAGTTGTTATCCCAGTGTCGAGGAGGGATCTGGGGAAAGAGAAGGTTGTAGTGGAGGAGGCTCGAGACTCGAGCAGTGGAGGTGAGGATATGGAGGTTGGGGTTTCAGACCCAGTAGTTGTTCCTGCTGCAGTCGGTTCTTCCAGGGCTCCGGGTTATACCATGGCTGATACATTGGAGGGAGTGAGAGATGAGGACTTGGCACGGACCCTTCAGGAGGATCCGACTTTTGCTGAGGCTCTCGCCGAGGAGAGAGTGCCTGAGCACGTTCAGGACATGTTCCTTGAGGAGAGACAGAGAGAGGCCGAGGCTGAGGCTGTAGGAGAGGGTGCAGGAGAGGGTGCTCTCTTGTCTTTGGTGGCAGAGGTGGAGAGGGCTCAGAGGGTGAGGCCCCCGTTCGACCCTGAGACTTACGTGCCATGGGTGCACTTCTTTATACCGATAGGGTCTGACGTGTATTCGCCGATACACCTGTTCTATGGTGAGCTGACCTTGCTGAGGGACCCTGGGACCCACATTGCGGCGCGTCCACTGGTATGCAGTTTATTTGTTGCACTTTGTATTTGTCTTGAATTCCCGCATGTGCATGCTTTCTATTGATGCTGTTTGAAAAACTTGTACTTGCTTCTTTGAAACAGAGAAATGTCTCTTTGTCGGTCTACGGAGGTTCGTCAGACTCCCTGGAGCGTTTCAGGAGCTTGCTTGGGGCAGTGAGAGAGGTGATTGAGGGCACGGGCTTCATGGACTTTATACGGCTTCTGGTGCCGACGCGGGCGGACCGCAGGTTGTTGAGAGCTCTGATTGAGCGTTGGTGGGACACACCACCAACACTTTTCACTTGAGGTTCATTGAGATGACTATGACGCCATTGGACTTTTCGGCGATCACAGGTTTGAGAGTAGGCGGCGAGCCGGTTCCGTTCGACTCGGGGCTATACAGAGACAGTGCAGCTGTGAGGTACTTCCTGGGGAGAGAGATAGGCGACGGAGAGTCCATGGTGAGGTGCGACCACCTGCCGGCCTTGTGGGACCACGAGCCAGAGTCACCGACAGAGGTGGCTCAGATGGCCAGAGCTTACTTGTTGTACTTGTTTGGTGTGTCCCTGTTTCCGAACAGGCGGAGTGAGGTTCACTTGGGTTGGCTCCCGGCGTTGGCAGACTTGGGTAGAGTGGCGAGCTTGGACTTTGGAGGTGCTGCTCTTCGTACCCTCTACTGTTTCTTGGGCGCCGTTAGCCGTGGAGTTGGGTGCCTTGGAGGCTTCTGGAGAGTGCTTGAGGTAAAAGCTTTTACATGCTTTCTTCCTGAGATTTTGTCATGTAGATTGTAGCTTGCTGATAATACCCTTTAACCCTGCAGGTGTGGGCTTATGAGGTGCTGGGGATGTATCGGAGCGAACAGTCATGAAAATGAGGAGATGATTCCCCGAGCAGCAAAGTGGGACCGAGAGCACCGAGGCGGCAGTGTACATGCAGGGAGAGTGAACGACTTCCGTCGTTTCTTGGACCAGACTGACGGTAGCACGGTAAGATCCTGGACCTTGTGTTGCTTTCAATTTTGAGCTTTCTGTTCTGCTTTCAGCTTTTCTGAAGAAATTGAGTTTGCTTGCAGGTGAGGTGGCATGCATGGGATGCGGCGACTGACCAGTACTTGGAGAGGAGCAGAGAGCTGACACAGGGGCGGATTTTGTTGGAGTCCCCATACGGTTGGCAGTGGTACCTGGGAGAGAGAGCGCCTCGTCAGTCCCTCCGGTTGGCGGACGTTAGGATACCGGGGCGTATACCCCCTGGCGTACAACGGACTGACAAGTACACACGGGCAGAGATAGAGAGATACACTGTGCTAGACACTGTGCTTCCCTTCAGTAGTTCTCCAGACTATGAGAGCTTCCTGGTTGGCCACCTGGCCAGTTTCTTGGATATGGAGGCCCGAATAGCAGCCTTGGAGACAGCTTTGCCGGTGTTGATGAGAGTGATAGAGGTGCAGACTCCTGGAGGGATGATGGGAGTGTTGGAGGTTCCTCGTGTTGCGCCTCCACTAGACCTTACTTCTGTTCAGGTAACCTGTAAAAGAAAGAAAACATGTTTCGCAGTTTATGTTTTCTTGTGCATTATTGATGATACCTATAAAATGCTTTGTTTTGCAGATTCCTTGCAGGTTGGCGTCAGAGTCCTATCAGCCGAACTTGGACTTGGAGGCTTTAGTGCATCGTCTGATGATAGGTGACGTTCCAGAGGTGCGTCCCCGAGCTGAGCCGGGAGTGGTTTTCAGAGAGGGCGGTCCTAGTAGAGGTGGACCAGGCCGTGGTAGCGGAGCTCGGGGAGCTGGAGGCAGAGCCCGTGGTGGTGGTGGCGCTGAGAGAGGCCGAGGTGCCGACAGAGGTGGTACAGCCGGAGCTGGTGGTGGTGATAGAGGTCGAGGTGCCCGGGGGGCTGGTAGAGGTGGTGCAGTTGGAGCTGGCAGTTCAGGTGCAGGCAGGGCTGCGAGAGGTGCTAGCAGAGGAGCTGGCGGGGCCAGCAGAGGAGGAGGACGTAGAGCTGGTCGTAGTCCTTCTCCTGGCAGAGGGAGTTCTCAGGTAACCTTCATGCTTTGAGCTTTTGTGCTTTCAGATTTTGCATATGATCCTCGTATACTGATGAAATTCCTTTGCTTTGTACAGAGTGTGTCCCCACCTCCGAGTACTGGGCGCAGGAGGCCGTTGATGAAGCAAGCTGGTGGTGGTCCCACGACTCTCCTTCCGACAGAGTACTTCGAGGGCGTCAGCCTTCTGTTGACAGACCGGGAGGGAGTGCACCAGGGAGTTCGGCTCCACCGTCACGGTGGTCCTTCAGGGAGGCAGAGAGTAGTGAGGAGGAGGACACAGGTCCCGCTGAGTCTGAGGAGCTTAGGCCTCGTTCGCGGAAGAGGCCTCGTGCTTGAGTAGGTAGGATAGGCCTGCGTGCCTGCTTTTGATTTGGGCGCCTGTTTTCCCGTTCTTTTTCTTTTCATAGATACGGCCTGCGTGCCGTGGTAGTAGTTTTGATGATCGTTGGGCCTGTTTTGCCCCTGGATAGATGTACATTCTACTTATGACATGGATATCGTTTTGGTTTTTATGAAATTTGCACTTTCATTTATGTAGAAATGGTTTACATTAATAAAGACTTGAATCTTAAAAACCAAACCTAGCACTAAGAACGCATAACATGAGATACTGCGGGAACATGAAATGTATGCGAGTTTGAAAATGCAAACTGGACACTTTCAGCCTTTTGTGGGAAGAACTGAAAAAAATGATGAGAGAGAGGAGTTTTATAATGGAAAACGCCCCGAAGCTAGACATCCTGTCTTGATCGGTCGATGAATTCTGAAGGTATGCAATCAATGCTTGTTTTGAATATCCTGAGAATTTCGCGAAAAAGTTGCAAGATTTCATGCGAAACTCTTGTATCCGGGGTCTTTCGGCATACCCATCCATTTGAGATATTTTGAGAATGCGGAACAATCATCCCATTAAGCCCTTGATGCTTATTTTGGGTTGTATGTACGATACAAATAGCCAAAAGAAGCTTGGAATGGGTCCTGGAGGGCCAAAGTTGGATTTCGGCTGGAAAACAGCCAAGTATGCCGTACGGCATCAAATATTGTTCCGCACGGTGCTTTTAAAATGCCGCACGGCGTCGACGTCTGTTGCCCCACTTCTGACGCTGTATTCTGCTGTAATCTGGGCTCTGATTTTGGCTTCCCAATGCATGTTTTTCAGAAGCCTTAAAATGCTGAATGGTAATCTATCTTGAAAAGTTTGCAGAAATTATCTTCACGTCCTTTGACGTGGCACATTTACCGAGGTGGGCGTCTTGCTTTATAAATAGCATTGCTATCTCTCATATCCTGGAAATCATATCCTTCATCCCACACTCTTCAAGATGGCTGTTAGCATCTCAGCTTTGGTTCGTCCTTGGCTCGACGAGCTTGACGGTCTTGGTTGGCTGAATTTCCGAGATCACCGGTTGGCGTCTATGCGTTACATTCGGGATGTAACCATACGTCCTGAGTTGCTCCATGCTGCTGTCCGTTTCTGGGATCCGGAAGTGCATGTATTTCGCTTCGGTCTTCTAGAGTTATGCCCCACAGTGGAAGAGTTCCACGCGTACCTTGGAGGTTTTGATCTGGAGACTCCCGTTATTTCTCTTCAGGGAGTGAATTACGCTGATGTGTTGTCCTTAAAGCTGGGTTTGAGTAAAAATGAGGCAAAGTCCATGATTCAGGGAGGTGTGCTCAACATCCCGCGCTTGATTAATCAGTTTCGTCCTTAAGGCTTTGCATTGTGCCTCGTGATTCTTACAGCGTTCCTGTTTGTTTGTACTGATAATCAGGCAAGTGCGGCACTGGTAGGACTGGCCAAGCAGATTGAGGAGCGCAAAGATGTGGCTCCGATGGTTCTAGCTGAAACTTTGATGGGTTTGGATAAAGTCCATGCTGGGCGGACCAATGTTTTTTAAGGCAGTGCTTTGCTCATACATGTTGGTTTCTCACTCAGCTCTCCTTTTTCTGGTTGATTCTCTCGTTCTCTTTTTACCTCAACGCTCGGGTTTAGGCTTTCTAAGGTTTCTTACTTGTTTTCTCTCTCATGCAGACTTGGCTTTGTGATAAGGCTGCTCTTCTGGAGGCAGTGCCGCGGAACGGGGTCCATGAGACACGAGGCTTTGTTCAGAGGGAGTATCGGGAGTTTCACATGAGTGTTTCTGGTTGGGCTCAGGTGCTTTCCCAGCTTAGAGAGGACACAGTCTCTTGGCGCTCGAACTGGATGGATTGTCCGACCATGATGGTGAGCAACATGGGACGTCACAGGGTCGTCCTGGCGAGTCTGTCTGGCTGGACCTTTTACGTTCCTTACCGCATTCTCCGTCAGCTGGGCGTTGATCAATCGATACCATATGTGTATCCTGAAGCCTTTGTCGTGCCAAATTTCAACCATGCAACTATCCAGGCTTATCAGCGTACTTGGAGGGAGCGTGTGGCAGTTCCTGGAGATCAGAATCCCAGCATTGTGCTTTCGGGGTGTTACAAGAGATGGTTGGCACAAGAAATGGAAGCAAGAGAAAATGGGAATCAAAATTGACATATGCCGTAGTCTTAATGTACTCGAAATAAATTGCTGACTCATGACATGCTTCATGTGAGCCAATGTTTTGCTTTTGTGTTGTAAAATATTCATGCTCAGCCATGTAATCGAAGAAATTAGTTTGAATAAAAAGTGAATCGTGAAAGTTTTCTGCTTTGATTCTCCTTGATCGTGATTGTAAGCGCAAACGACGGCTATGGATCAGCTCAAGAGATGTTACAAAAAGGTTGCGACCGGTCCCCAATGTGAGGATGCCTACGTATCCTTAAGAAGGAATCAGGTCATGACGTAGTTCGTGATTGCAATTGGTTAAGGTTCACTCGAGTATTTTCACTTTCCTTTTGTGCTCTGATTTTTGCCTAGTACCGCACTTTCGGGTTTTCGGTCTAGCGAGCTCTTTTGATTGATTTGTCTTGAATTTTGCTTAAGCCGCCCAATGTGGGTTTTCGGCCTAACAAACTTGCTCTAATTTTTGCATGGCACTGCCCGCCCTTGCGGTTTTCAGTCCAGCAAGCTTCTCTCATGGGTAGTATCGCTTGAGCTGATCCATGTTGACCAATGTAGAGAATTCGTTGCCGTCGAGATCAATGAGCTGAGTTACGCTTCCCGACAAGATCTTCTTGATGATGTATGGCCCTGCCCATTTCGGCCGAAACTTCCCTCGCGGATCGAAAACTGGAGCCCGGATCTCCTTCAGAACCATATCTCCTTCTTGCAAATCCCTGGACTTGACCTTCTTGTTAAAAGCGCGCGCGATTCGGCGTTGATATCCTTGAACATGATACAAGGCCTTGAGCCTTCTTTCGTCGAACAACATGAGTTCTTCGAACCTCGCGCTTTGCCATTCAGCTTCCCCGATGTCAGCTTCTATCATGACCCTCAGGGATGGTACCTCAAGTTCGATAGGGAGGACGACTTCCATACCGTAGACCAAAGAATAGGGTGTTGCCCCTGTCGGAGTACGGATGGATGTCCGGTATCCCCAAAGTGCCAGTGGCAGCTGTTCATGCCAATTTCTCGTAGACTGAGTGGTTCTTTCTAGTATTGACTTGATGGTTTTGTTGGCAGCTTCTACAGCTCCATTGGTTTGTGGCCGATAGACAATTGACTTGTGGACCTGGATCCCAAAATCTTCGAGAACCTCGGTGGCTCTACCCTTGAAAAGAATGCCATTGTCAGATACGAATGCATGAGGTACTCCATACCGGTAAATAATGTTCTGCTTGATGAAATGAGCGACCTGAACCGCTGTGAGGGTGGTGTAGGAGGCAGCCTCGACCCATTTGGTGAAGTAATCGATAGCAACTAGGATGAACTTGTTCCCATTTGAAGCAGCTGGGGTGATTTTGCCGATGACGTCAATGCCCCAGGTAGAGAAGGGCCAGGGTGAAGTCATAGAATGCAGTTCCGATGGTGGTATGTGCATGAGATTGGCATGAATCTGACATTTGTGACACCGTCTTGCATATTCAATGCACTCGGTTTCCATGGTAGACCAATAATACCCTTGTCGCAAGATTTTCTTGGCGAGCATGGTTCCGTTCATGTGAGGGCCACAGACTCCGTTGTGTACTTCTTCCATGATTCTAGTGGCTTCTTCGCCGTTCACGCACAACTTGTGCATCCCGCAGTAGGATCTTCTGTACAGCCTGCCCCCGCAGATAATGTAGTGAGAAGCAAGTTTCCGGAGAGCAATCTGGTCCTTGTCAGTTCCAGTCGGGTATTCGTCTTTCTCGATGAAGTTCCAGATGTCGTGATACCAAGGAAGACCATCGCCCGGCTCCTCAATAGCCATGACGTATTCATAAACGGGCTTGTCCCTTTGTTCAATCAGAATTGGTCGGAGCTTGACTCCATTGGGTATTTCTACCATTGAAGCTAACGTCGCCAAGGCATCGGCAAACCGGTTGTTTAATCTGGGCACATTGTAGACACCCCAATTTTGAACCCGAGATGCGCTCGAGCATTCCCGATGATGAAACGGACCAATCATGATTACCTGGAACTTGTGAGAATGACTTGAATTTGATCAAAATCAACCAAACACCACCCAAAACAATCAAAATAATCCAAACCAACCCAAGCACTGTTGAACCAAGCCAAGCCAGCAAATTGCCATCAAGAGCCTTGAGCGCTCAATCCTGAAGCCTTGAGCGCTCAACCCTGGGAAAACACCTTGAGTGCTCAAGCCCACGGCTTTGAGCGCTCAACTCTGATCCAGTCAGCAACTTGCAGAGTATCTCATCATGAGATTTTCTGCATGAGGAGCGTCTGGGATGATCTTATACGATCTCCATGTGTATAATACACCCCACTAACTCCAAATCTACTCCTAAAACTACCCCTACCCCCTTTCAAATACAAACCCACTCTTTCTCTCTCTCCTCTCTTCCCTCCCACTCACTCTATAAAAACCACCCATTACCCCTGGTTTTGGGTTACGATTTCTCACACTTCAGCTTCCCAATTCCTCCAGAAAATCATCCATCACTCTCTCTCTCTACAAAACCACTCACTTACCAACAAAACCGCTTGCAAAAACCACTCTCCAACGTCCAGAATTCGATCCTTGATCATCAACCAATCACATACATTGTCCAATTCGTCCCAGCTGGGTAGGCACTGAAAATTCACATAGCCGCTGAAAGTAACAGCAAGTAACAAGACATATCAACACCAGAGAGAAAAATGACGTCAGCATCCTTGCTCTGGCGATTGGGGCGATTTTCGCGATCCTTGTGAGAAACCCTAGCTATGGAGGGTTCACCTGCGAGTTCCATGCCCGACGGTCCCCTTTCTTCTGCAATCGATTCGCATGAGGTTCGTATGAAGCAGAGGAGAGCCTCTCAACTTAAATCCTACACACGCTCTGATGGTCAATCCACGAGATCTCCTCAATCAAAAGCTAAGGTAGTTCTTTCTAACCCCTCCAGCTTCTCTCCATCTAGCCCCCCAGATCTTCACAACCCAATCGTTTTCCCAAACTTACCCTACTCAGTTCATCCAAACTCCACTCCTACAAATACCAACCAAACCTTACCCCCCAAAACCACCCAAATCTCCTCCACTGATTCGATTTACTCCTATGGAGTCCACAGTCCCAGAAACTCCAACGCTTTTCCACCTAGGGAGCTTCTTCAAGCTCTTCAACAGGAGGGTCAGCCTTCGGAGGGGGAGGACAGATTTAATGAGAGTATCAGAACCCTAGTTCAAGAACAAGAAGAGATTGATCAAGGCAACCAAAACCAAGGTCCTAACATGGGGGTTTCAACCCCTAAAATCACAGTCTCACAAACTTTCCACAATGGTCGTGGGCCGTCATCTCTAGCAGTAGGTGCTCCACGCTTGGGGTTTCAAACAAAACCCAGAAATTGGGCATCTCTGCTGCGTGCTCAAAGTCCTTCACAAGCCATGCAGCTCGAACACTACCCAGAACTCCAACAAGGTAAAAATGCAATTCTTGTAATTGATGAAGAATTGGCAGATGATAGCAATTGGAATAATTGCTTAGTAGGATATTTTTTAGATGGAAAGATGAATGTTAATCTTCTTAAATCCACTGCCCATAAAGTTTGGGATTCTATGGGCTTAGTTTCTGTTACTCCAAATGTGTCTGGGCTTGTCTTTTTTGAATTTCGTGATGAAGCAGCAAAACTTTCAGTCTTGGAAAAGGGACCTTGGTTCTTCTCAAAACGTTATCTTGTTCTGAAGAATTGGCATCGTATGATGAACCCTTCTAAAGAGCATCCTTCCAAAATACCAGTTTGGGTTAGAATCCATAGACTCCCTATGGAGTTATGGAACCAAGAATGTCTTAGTCGCATTGCAAGCGTCATCGGCCGTCCTATCCATGTTGATAGAGCAACAGCTGAGAAATCCAGCATTGCGTATGCACGTATTTGTGTTGAAATTGATGCGCGGAATGACCTTCCGGATGAGGTAATGGTTCAGCTTGGAGGAGAAACGGTGATGGTGGGGATTGAATACCAAGTGCTCCCCCCAGCGTGTAGTGGATGCAGGGTGTTTGGGCACTCGGCTACCCAGTGTACCTCTAAGCCAGTACAGCCTCTGGAACCTTGCAAAGTTAGTGTCCATTCATGTAGTCAACAACACACTATCAATTCCCCCCATCCTGATACCATATGGCAAGCAGCAAGGAAAGGGAAAATCACTGTCGATTCTGTCCAGCGCAACGTGTCCCCCGCATTGAATACACAAGTTCAATGTAATAAGTTAAGGAATGTTGGTATTTCTGCTAATCAACCATCTTCGATGATTGATTCACTCTTATCCAACTCATTTCACGTCTTGCAAGAGGCCCAGCCTAGTAGTGAGCATCCAGATACAACCATTCCTCCGGATAAGGAAGAGCCTCCTTCTGAAGGGATTAGTGATACCAACTTTGAGGATGTGACAGATTACGAGAGTCCCTCCACACCAGTCTCACATCCCATTGATTTGCTTTCTGATGACTTATTAACATTTGGAGGATCACGAAAGCAACAAAAGAAGGCTGCTAAAGCAGATTTTGGAGGATCAACAAAGCATCATAAAAAGGCTGCCAAAGCTGAGTGGAAGAGGTCCTCTAAACATAAAAGGGAGTTTTTTTTTTTTTTGGGTAAATAAGCGTGAAATAAAAAGAGGCTAACCGAATATACAGCCTACAAGGGGCATACCCCAGGAGGACAAAGCAAAACAAGGAAAGAAAGAAAAGAAAAACAAAAAGGAAATGGGAAAGGCCAAATGGCTACAATAAGGGAGGGATAGAGTGTTTCCCTTTCATCTGTAAGATGAAGGAGAAACACCCCATTGTGGGATACAGAAGGGGACAAACCCCATAAAGGATGCTAATACAATAGAGCTAATAAAGTAGCGAGATAACTCAACAAGAGTTGTAACAAAAGGATGCTTGTCCGAGGCCGAAAACATTGAAAATTTCGCCATGACCCGTTCGTAATTGGAGCACCCTCAAGGTGCCAGCCACTGCATACAACAGCAGGAGCTGAAAAAGAAAAGAAAAGAGAGAAAGGGGAGGAGCTGCTGCAGTATAGAACTGCAACAATGGACTGCTGCAAGGAACTGATGCTGCTACTACCGCTGCTTGAGGCTTTGAACCTTGGGCTTCTTGATCCAGATATGGCTTGACCTTGCAGAACTTGGGATAGTTACTTGAACATGCTTTGCATCGGGAAATGCTGGTGCTGCAAACAGAATGAACTAAAGACTGCAGCAGTATCAGAAGTTATGGTGACCAATCTCTGAGGAATTTTGGGCAGCATGACGGCTATTTTTTATCAGCCTAAAAGGGAGTTCTAATGCCCTCCTCTTTTATGTTTGTATTTCTGCGCTTTATATATACTTTAGGTTCATGCTCGGTTCATATGTTTGCTAGTTACTCTGATTCTGCTGCTGCTGCGTTGCTTGGTTGCTTGTTAGTTCATTGCCTTGGGACATTTGGTCACTTTTGTGGGCACCTGCTCTGTATGTTGTTGTCGTTTGTCCAGAAGGACATTGTCTCTGCTGTGAGTGCTGGGTTGGTGCTTTATGTTGCACCTGTTTGCTGCCCAGATTGTGGTCTTGTTCCTTTGTTGGATTCTGTCCAGTTTGATTCCTGTTACAGCTTACTCTTGCATCTTTGCTGAAGTGTTGTTTAGTATTAGCTGAGCCTCTCAGGCTTTGTTTGATCTAATTGATGGTCATCATCGGCGTGGTCTTCCTCTGTTTGGTTTGATTTGCTTCATTTCCAGTTCTAGAATTCTTGACTCTGCTGGTTCTTATCTGGGCAGTGATGGTTTTAGTTAAATTGTTGCTTGTTTTTATTCCATTCTCGGGACAATGGCTAGTTGCTGGGCTGTGATTTTGTGTCATTCTAGCATTCAATGCAAAGGCTGCATCTTTAGGATTGCTTATCCTGTTTTGCTTATTACAGTGGTAGTCAATACTCCTGCTCTGTGTGCAAGTGCAGTGCTGCCTCGTTCGGGCTGGTGTATTTCTGTGCTTGCTGCTGCAGTCGTGAACATTATTTAGTTCTCCAATTTGATATTGCTCTGTGACTTGGTATCGTCGATGCTATTGTGAGTTCCCAATCTGTTGAGGGATCTGCTGTGTTTTGGTTTCCCAGTGGTATAGCATTCTGATCCTGTGTTGAGGAGTACCAATACCGTCTACAATGTTGCTTTGGTCCTTTGCATTTCAGTTGCTCAAGCCATTTTGGAGCAATCTGTTTACTCGTGATCACAATGTGCAAGCAGTGGGCTATTTACTATCAACAAATGTAGTGGGTGCTCCCTTCATATAGAGCATGCTTGTCTTTTGTGGCGGCTTGTTTATTTTGTCTTAAAAAACTTATGTTTCCCTATTCCAGTGGGTTGTGCTGGTTTTCATTTTCCCCCGGCCGTTGTGCCGGGGGGTACGCAATTTTCTTTTCTTTTCTTTTCCTTTTTTTTTGTTTTGTCCTCCCTGGGGTATGCCCCTTGTAGGCTGTACATTCGCTTAGCCCCTTTTAATTTCAAGCTTATTTACCCAAAAAAAAAAGGTAGTAAAACATGTGATTTACTCACTGTTTTGATCCATCTGAGGAAGACCAGTGAGTTCAAGCAAGCTCTTTATGCTTGCATTGAACTCACAAAAGGTCTAAAAGTCATTTAAAAGCATTCTTCAAATTTGTAGTTTCAACAGGGGTTGAGCGCTCAATCCTTAGGCCTTGAGCGCTCAAGCCCAGTTCTGAACAGTTTCTGTTTTGCAAACTTTTGAGTTTTCTTTTGGTTTCGATCATTATTTAATAGTTACCTATGTTCATGTAACTCTCAAAACAGTTTATTCCCATCTTAAAATCACATGCATGAACATTGGTTAACTATTTTATGATGATCAAAAATCAAAACCGTTGCAAATCTCACCTTTGAGCACAAAATGGTGACTGAAATCATATTCATATTGTTTCTATTTAAAGTCCTGAAGGTCCTGAGAATCATC
This sequence comes from Vaccinium myrtillus, assembly GCA_016920895.1. Taxonomy (NCBI): domain Eukaryota; kingdom Viridiplantae; phylum Streptophyta; class Magnoliopsida; order Ericales; family Ericaceae; genus Vaccinium; species Vaccinium myrtillus. Next base: position 20,208,857 of record CM029277.1, read on the forward strand.
AATCACCCTTTTTAAGTCATAAATTAGAAAGCCAGATTATGGCTTGAGCGCTCAAGGTCATTAACTTGAGCGCTCAAGGTCATTAACTTGAGCGCTCAAGGTCATTAACTTGAGCGCTCAAGGTCATTAACTTGAGCGCTCAAGCTGTTCTTGTGCAGTTTGTTGATTGTTTGCCGTTTCGATGATGGACCACGGTTTAGCATATTAATAGTGTGTGTGAGTTGTTATCACAGTGTTTAGGATCTGGATTTCCCTTTTACTCCTCCATTCAAAAGCATTTTCTTATTAATCTATGGAGATTCTACTCTCTTCCCATTCTTTTAGGGATCAATCCATCTGCTTTATTTGATTTTCTTTGGAAAATGTTTGATCAATGTTGATCTTGTAAAGAATGAGAAGAGAAGCTGTAAAAGGGGGGGTAAAATCACAGAAGCCAGGAACTGGTTTGAGCGCTCAATCCATGAGCATTGAGCGCTCAAGTCTTTGTCTTTGAGCGCTCAATCCCTATTCTGGGATCCAGTTTGTAAAACAGCTTGTTTGGGCCTCATGTTCATAATTTCAGGAATTGTTGTATAGTTTCTGTAATTTCTTATTCTTTGTAAATATTTGTAATAATTTCACTTGTTATCATCATCATCATTCATGTAAGTCATCAAGCACAAGCATCCACTTTAAATATATATTTCATGTTTTTATTGTTTATGTGATTCCCATCCCCAACCTCCCTATTTTGTGAACAAATCGAATTTCAAATATTTCTAAAATCCCATGAAACATCGAGTAGAGGCCGGTTCACGGACCGGGCGAGAGGGGTGCCGTAAAACCCTTCCCCTCTCGTAACCAAACCCCCGAATCCGAGAAATCTTTGGTTTCATCATGACTAGTAAAATCTTTTTCAATGGGCAACGAGTCATATTTTTATCGGTTTCTCGGGTTCGGGCCTCAAATCCGGGTGGCGACTCAAACAATCTTCAATCTTTTCGAAACGCGAACCGAATCGAATTCCGGTGGGCCGTCCACACACATGAGTGAAAGTGACGATCTGGAATCGATGGATCGATTGTCAAGGTCTTTATGGTAAG
>CM029277.1:20210938-20410938 GCA_016920895.1 Vaccinium myrtillus
ATTATGCACAACATAAAATTTCTTCACGTTCTGTAACAATAATATAAGAGTCGAGGAAGCTCAAAATGGTATGTCCTTGGGGAAATGATTTGAGCACTAGAAAGAACATAAGAATCTACACAATAATATAAGAGTCGAGGAAAATGGTATGTCCTTGGGGAAATGATTTGAGCACTAGAAAGCCCGTATTATTTACATCTACACATATTTTGCCGTCGCAAACACTATTTATTCCCCACTATCTTTTTGCGATGGGGCCAAGGCAGAAGCAAATTGATATTATTTGCTACGGGATGTAGTGCAGTCGTAATAAAATAGCTTTTTGCAACGGCAAAAGCTGCCAACGCGAATAGGTTGGCGAAAATAGCCTTTTTTCCATGCAGTGAATAATAAAGTATCTAAGGACATCCAATTCCTAGAAAGCAGCACATATTGTCAAAATATACATGGAATGGCGATAAGATGGAAGGGAGATAAACAATTACAAAATAATAATGGAGTGTCAATATCTTGGTTGGGCTAATGTACTTATTTCCCCATATAAGTCTTTCAACTTATATCGCTATCAACTGTAAGGAGTTAGAATAATAGTGTCAATACAGAGTAAACAAATCTCAAACGACAATAGATGAATAAAAAAATCAAGTTCCAAAAAATGGGTAAAAAGGAAACAAATGGAATAGCATGATCACAGCTTGAGCATAAAAGTTTAGATCACCAAGGAAATGCTTGTCAAAACAGATTAAAGGTACGTGTATCCCCTGCAATTCGATGCACCACATTTTGGTACGATGAGCTAACATGATAACTAATCTATACTCTAACTCCTACATTGAAAACCAACAGAATGTTTATAAACCCATAAACAATTGTCTATTAAAACACCATGAGTACAAATTTATGCCAATAAATGAAAGTAGTACCTATCGCATTATATACCAAGGCTAATTGGCAAGTGTTAAGTCAATGCCAAAAGGCACTCACCAATCTATCCAGCAAGAACACAGAGAAACTAACATTTTAAAAACTGAAAGGAATTCAGCTCTGTGGCTCAGTTTTCTACATAACGTGACAAAGTCGTAGGGTAAGAAGAAATCTCAAGACACTCTAAATAGAATGTTAGAATTTAGAGTCCTTTAAACAATTGTGTATCAACCCACATGCAGAACGGAAATGGAGAGAGTTCACCTTATGATTCCATCTCCTTCAGAATTAAGATGGCCAACTATAGATAGCCCTCGTATTTTTCTGGACCCGGTACTATTAGTGAAATAGTATGTAACTTTGGCGGGTAAACAGTACGAATTTTTCAGGATGAACAATATTGTTGTGTCAAATATTTATCACTATATATATGCAGTGTTCCAACAAAAGCGATCATATCAGAGGAGGCTTGACATTGAAAGTAAAGCTAATGTTTGTCCCGTTTTCATGTGCTCGTTATTATTAGAGATAATGGCTTCTTTTTTGCTTGTTTGTTATAAAAGGACACGCATGAGACGAACTGTTTCACACCTTTAGACATTTTTTTCATGATTGATTTCATTCTGGGTATAACGAGTATGCCGGACATAGGACCTTCAGGAACTGCAAATAAGTGGTCAACTACAAACAAGTTAAGTATACACAAATTTTCCTTCTTAACCTGAAAGAATATAATTTTTTCCACCTAATTGTTACCAAAAGTAAAGAAAAAGGAAGTGGTCTAGGGTGGTCGAGGTGATGGTTATGTAGAGTTACATTGTATGGCTAACATAAGAGGGTTATCATTAGGTAACATAATTTGGCCATATCTAACCAAGAAATACTCACTTTCTTAACAGCCTTCCCAAACATATAACTTGAAAAGCAAAAAACAGAAACAGATGCAATGAATCTAATGGTGCTTCAAATTTCTCACCCCTTAAATAACCCGAAGAAGAAGAAAAACCATATCAAAACTTTGTTCAAAGATATTTGAATTGCAGTAAATGGATACATAAAGTTCTGAAGTTTGTAAATTAGATAATTTGCAAGACCCTAAATCACATGGACATGAGGTAAATGTGTTCTTGTCACATATAGGGATTCCCTAACATTTGATAAAAGGAATTCATTTAGGCAATAAAAAAAGAGAAGATTATCAGAGAACAACTTATTGTGTTAGAACAGTAGAGGCTACGGTGTACTTATGAGATCAAGGGTGTAGGAGCACTTGGATAGCTAAATACAAAAGATTAAATATGGAGACATAAACTGCAAGTGTCCGTGTCGGTTCAAATTAAGTACCAAAAATCACACATAAATTACTTGCCTAATGCTCAAATTGAACATTCAATCACACGAAATTTCCGACTACTTTTTTCACAATTTTAACTAAATCAGTTATACTCCAAAAAGAAAGAGAATTCATGTTTACCAGATAAATCAAATATATCAATCAGACTTACAATATATAACACCAGATATTACGGAAGATCCCACATACTTTTAACCCCAAAAAGAAACAACCAACAAATCAATTATTACCTGTTTCATTGGTTAAAACTACGATACAAATCCTTTCCGTGCCCTTGAAAAAGAGAGAAGCTTCTCATCGGCGACCTTGCTGCACTTTTACCCTCTCATTTCTGATAAAAGCAGTGTTCTAAAAATCGGTCAAGTCGGCCGACTAATCAGCACAAAGTCGCTAGTCGAAGGTCCCTTGACTTGATCGAAACCTAAATGGTCGGGCAAAAGTCAGCGATTAGTCGGCCAAAAGTCAGTAGTTGGCAGCCGACCGACCTGGGACCGAGTAGCATCTTTTAGAACCTCGGATAAAAGAGGAAGAAAGTAGTAGAATGTAATTACCACGGAGGAAACAAAACATTCTTCAGTATATCTACTCTTGGAAGTTAGAAATTACAACTGAATGAATCACAATTCGAGAAACGGGTGTTTTCTAAGATAAACTGCAGGTGATAGAACTAACCAAAATACATAACATTCAATTTATCTAGTGAAAAAAGGCGAGTGATAAAACTAACCAAAACATAAGATTCAGGTCTAATAAAAAAGAGTTACTGTCAATCCCCGAGTGTTCTTAACATCTAACCAAAAGTGCAGCCTCTCCTCCCTTTTCGAACATCACTAAGTTCCACCAAACACGCTTAGTATGAGAAATTCATCAAAAATGCCTTTTGTATTACAAATCACATGCAAGCACACTTATCAAGTTTCCAATAAAATAACCAAACAAACATAGCCGGTACTGAACTTGCAATCTATTAACTCTGTTAATCAAGGGTTTTTGTAGCACCAAAATGTTGCATAAGACCCAAAATATAAATTTCTCATAATTGTCTACCTTGCTCTCATGTATCAATAGTAGTATGTAGCTATCTATGAGTTCTTCACCAAGGCTTTTTAACCTGTGCGTGGAGGCACCCGTTCAAGCACAGATGAACATAATATTGCCTTAATTTACACAAGTTACCAAAAATCCCCTTTAAGCTACTGGAAATGAAAATAAAAATAAATCATATGAAAACATGTAGAGATAAGACCATCATATCATGTAGAATAACCTAAAAATTAAAGACCAAAAGCAATCATCTATTGAAGAAGAGGAGAAGTACAAATAAAAAGCACCATATAAGTTTTCTTAAACAAAACATAAGATGAGATGGTTTGAGAGATGGCGAGGAAAAAAGAAACTGCAAGAACTATGCTTTGATTTGCTACTATAGTTTTTAGAAGAAGCAAAATATTAATTGCAGTATTGTTTTCACCTTGATTTTGCTGATGAAATTATTTGCCTCTTCAATTTTAACAAGCTTCTTGACTGGAGCTGGATCATACGCAGAAGGGAGGGTGAACTCATAGCCATTTGCAAGGAGGTAATAAAACCCAAAATTAGGTCTCCATGCCCTATAAAGGATTCCTTCAGTCTTGATATCACACCAGCAGTGTCAATTCTACAAAAAATAAACAATGGAACCTTGCGATCAATGAGTGAACTTCATTTTGATTTGTAAGGGTGGAAGAAAGAACAAATGATCAAGCCTCTGTGCCTTGAAATCTTCAATAACATCAAGGAACACATGTTTTTCCTATTTTCTCGAAGCAAGTATTAACTGCTTTGAGAAAGGGCAATGCTTTCTCTGTTGTTAGTTTATGAGTGCTCGATGCGTCCATCATCTCAAGGCACCAGGAGCTTTGTAACGACAAGAACTTACGTCAGTAAAACATTTTAAATTCAACCCCGTCAAATTCAATTTGTTGGCCACCATGGTTTGGCCCATCCCTTGGCCGATTGATCCAAATTGATAATAGCAGCCGATAATTCTGTGTTACTCGGACTCACCATTTTTGGTGGAGCACCCGTGTCGACACGACAGGACACGGGTACGGGTGCGGGATTCGTACGGGATCCGGCCACAGAAATCCGGATACGGCTATTTTTGCAGGTGGTTCAGCGAAGAAGAAGAAGAAGAAGAAGAAGAAAGAAGAAGAATAGAAAAAATAAAATAAAGTGGGAGACAAAAAGGAAAGGAAAAGGGCCCCACCTCGGTACTGTTGATGAATGTCATTTGTTTAATGACCCAAAGACAGCTTTTAATTCTTTTTTCAGTTCAAAAAAAAAAAGAATTAAAAGCTGCCTTTGGATCATTAAACAAAGGAAATTACTTGCTTGGCCCACCGTGAAATGGTTCTCACGCCTGTTTATGGACCACTAGGTCAAAGGAATGAGTCATGTTCCACTAGCACATGTGGTTGGGTCCCACTGCAACCAAAAATGCATCTATAATAAATGCAAAATGCATCCCTAAAAATGTTCCACTCTTCGAGGGATCCGGCTGTGGTGCCCCAAAGTGGTATTGGGGCAACGGTGGCCCCAATTTTTCTGGGCCATTGGATCTCTTATATTAATCTCAGCCATCCATTAACCATCATCTTCTCTCTCCTCTTACTCAGTGAACCGGTTGAAAATTTAAAAGCCCTAAAACATTTGCAGACCTCTCTCTTCTCTGTACTACACCTCTCTCTCTCTCTCTCTCTCTCTCTCTCTCTCTCTCTCTCTCTCTCTCTCTTCTGTACTTCACGCCTCTCCCTCTTCAAAACCCTTTCTCTTCTTCTATAGTCCGTATTGCTGATCCTTGTGGTATCCAAAAACAGAAGAAAGAAAGAAAAAAGGAACAGAAATGATATGGATTTTTCTGTGGCTTCTTGGTTTTGCAGGTGATTGAGTTGATTTCGAAACTGGGAGAACTTGAGTTGCTTTTGGCTGCAGTAAACCATGCTTGGATTATCAATTTACCTATTTTCATGGCTCAATTTACCTATTTTCTTTCTTCAACAGATACATCTTTTTTACAGTTGCTTACATCTACGTTGGACCACATGCTGCCGAGCTGATCCGATCAATAGAAGTGGATTCGAAACAAAATTCCACAAATCAGTTCTTTGGCATTTGGAAATTGGATAACTGGCCTTTCCAATATCCATCAATGGTGGTTCTCATGGCCGGCCCTAACACTTAGGTTGGCCCTAGCCCATCCTGATTTTTGTTGCTCACTTATTTTTAAGTCAAAAAAAAAAAGATTACACAAAAGTTAGGGAAAAAAAAAATTCAAGTTTACATTGGACTTTTAGCTTGAACAACTTTAAAAAAATCACAATCTAAAAGTAATCCCGGTAATATTGCTATATGATGTGCAAGATCCGATTAAAAGAAAATTTCTCATTGCATGAAGCAAACTTCCAATATATTGCCCCCCTAGGTCCCGACATCTTCAAGAGTTCTTTTTAAAAAATTGTAAAATACAAAAAAATAAAACAAAAAAGGATACATAGATAAACGTATAAATCACAGTCTCAGTTTTTAAGCCTTTTGATGGGTAAACTCTCTTGTCCAACTCTAGTTAGCGCCGTCGGCTCTCTGCTTCGATCTTCTCTCTTCATGTGTTTATCTTGTCTATGTCCTTCTTTTGAGCAAACCCACTTCCTTGACGTTACTTTCCTCTCATTGTCCGTGTGAATATTATCCTTTCGGACACTAAAGCCTTTCACTTTGGCATATGCATTATAAAATCTTTCTCCATCCTCCGGCAAATCAAATTTCATTTTATACACATCTTATTCCGTTAATTCATCCAACTGACTAACATCGTATCTATCATCATCATCTTCTTTTGTTGATTCATCTAACTGACTAAAATCATATGCATCATCATTGCTAGAGTTGTCACCAATGTCTATCACGTCATTTTCATCCATCTTTTGGAATCTGGTAAAAAACGACCATAGGTAGTGGTAAATATGACATTGAATAGGATAAAAAAGTTCATACAGTTTGGTAACAAATTTACTAGTAACTATATTCCTATCTAATGGTAGATATTTCCATAACATATGGTAAGTATGACCTTAACAAATGGTTACTTATCATTTGAAAAAAAACCATACAGTTTGGTAACAAAATTACCAGTAACTATATTCCTATCTAATGGTAGATATTTCCATAAAATATGATAAGTATGAACTTAACAAATGGTTAACTTATCATTTGAAAAAAATGCATCTCATATTTGTCAAACTTAAAAAATGACTACATTAAAATGCCAAATGTATCATTTGAGATCAAGATCTAGGATTGAAACTTTCTTATTGTGGAGAAACTTACTCGGAGAAGCTCTTCAATTTGTTGTTCTTCAAATTTCCATAGCTTTTTGAATGAAGATCTATGTTTTCTTGTGAGACAAGAAGGAAGATGTATGGAATAGTTGAAAATACTTGCTACAATCTGATTGAGAATAATTTTGAGTAGTTTAAGGTAGGTAGGAGAAGTTTAATTCCATTAATGGCACAATGTGTGGTAGGTAAGCAACAATTTAGACTTGTTGTACTTTTATAAAATGTCTGAATACGTAGTAAGTCTTTCCTTTCCAAAAGGTAAGTACTACTAGAAACCGTAGTATGTTCACACAACATACAACTTGTTATGGTGGTAAAAAAGATCAGATGGCGTGGTATATATAGGCTTATTCTATGGTAACTATGACATTAGTGACGGGTAGGTATACATTTATGTAACATAAATGCACTATAATAAGGGTAGTTGGGAACACAACTACCAATATATTTAATGTCTCTTAGTTGTACTTAATTTGTATTATCTTGCACTTGAAACATATTTATCTATAATAATTAATGAAACTAAATATATTGAATGAGGGATTATGGATCAATAGTTAGTAGTTACTATTACATTAGTCAATTGTACCAATCACTCATTGATCTCTGTCAACCAACACTACTGTGAAGTAGTACATTAAGTAATAATGTTGATAATATCAACCTAAATTAACCAATTCATTTTAGTCAAATTTTATTAACTACTACATTAACCAATTGTATCAATCATTCATTGATCACTCTCAACCAACACTACTGTTAACTACTACATTTAGTAGTAACACTGGTAATACCAACTTATATTAACCAATTCATATTAGCCAATTGTATTAATATTCGCTCAATCATCCCTATTTATCATCGATTATTACTTGTTAGATTTGCAACTTATATTATATTGATCAATTTTAAAATTGTTTGATCAATCACTTAAACTCTTAGTTGAATGACTCTGACTATAACCGATAATTGTGATTAATCGTCAATCGAGCACTACCAAATGTCAATTGCAACTATTAATCGTTACAATATCACGTTAATCAATTGAAAAAATAAATTTAATTTCTTGTTTTGCATTTAAATCTAATTGTATTAAATACTTTACCTTAATTCAGTGGAAGGTCCTACTAAATTATTTAATATTTATTACTTATTGATTTATCTTTCGTCATTCAACATTTTTATTACAATTATTGTAGCGTGTGTTTAAACAAAAATTATTTTTGCAAATTATCACATGATCATCATATATTTAATAATTATTTAAAGATAAATTATTTAAAATTATTTTAACATAATTTAGAGATTATTATTATTATTATTATTTCAAAAAATTGTTCTAAGAAATATTCTACACAAATTAAAAAATTTAACTAAACCATTTTTTACCTCATTTTCTAATGTTGCCCACTACAAAAAAAATCTTAGCTCAAGAACAAAATTTGGACTGGAAACAGTAAAAAGTGGTGTGGTGTTATAACACCCCAAAAAGTTAAATTTTCCCGCTCAAAATTGTGACTTGCTACCGGATTGTCCAGTCGCCTTATTTTGTGATAAGTATTCCCTTCTTGCGTGGTAAGTGTTACCTTATTTGGTGGTAATATTGAGCCTATTTGGTGGTATATATATATTTCCAGTATTCATGGTAAATAAAGTGCGAGTTTTTTGGCGGGAAAATCGCAAAACCACCTCGTTTTTTGTCAAAACCACTTGCTTTTTGGGATCCAATGGCTGAGATTCGTTTATGGCAGATCTAATGGTCCAAAATTAGTGGGGCACCGGTGCCCCAATACCACATTGGGGCACCATAGAAAGATTCCTCTTCGAGGCAGCCGGTCACAACTACTGTTGCAGTACAGCTGTACAGCACTACAACAAACTACAGCCGAAAAAAATGTTCACATTCTTTTAATGTAAAAAATATATTTATTATTTGACATTAAATTTAAAATATTACAAAATAATTTTATATGCCGTATCCCCGCACCCGTGTCCAAATTAGGATTCGTATCTACGTATCCTCTATTTTTTTACTTCACGTGTCCGACACCTAGATTCGTACCCGCATCCGATACCCGCACCCGAGTCCGACTAACACATACCAACACTATAGTTTAAAATCTGCCACTATTGAAAAATGGTTAGTGGTGAAATAGTACCCAAGGAGTGGGACCCACCATGATAGGTTTGACCAAAATGGGTCAATACACCACTTCCTAGCTGAAGAACAACAGAACCGCGCGGATCCCTCAAAACTTGTCGACCCTTGGTTTTTATTTGCTAAAAATAATGTGTGCGCTACAGCTGTACTTTTTGTACTCTCTCTCCTTTGCAGCAATACACGCCACCCATGAGAAGATAAAATCGATTATAATAAACTGAAGTCCATTACTAGAGCTAAAGAGAAAGAAATACCGACACCCAGGAAGCAAGCTACTTTGCTAATTCAATCCAATATAAACTAAATAAAGGGTGGTCTACGCTAAAGGAAACGCGATTACCAGTAAGCATAAAAGTATTCAGTGTCCCCTCAATCCGGTCTTTCATTGTACCCCGTTATCTAAGTCCTACAAATTTTCAAAGGTGGATGCCCCAGTTCAAGTGGGAAGCTCTCTTGCAAGCCAGTCGCAAGCAAGCGACCTACATTATGTCCCGAGCAGAAGGAATAGTATTCCTTCGTAGGGATGCCTAAGACAGCTTCAGCCCTCTTGGTTGTGCCCTATAAAAAATTTCCCACAAATAAGCCCAGCCCCCACATGTGCACTCTGACTCCCAATCAAGAAACAAGACCACTCTCATAAAGATAGAATGAAAATAATATAGTTTGCTGTGTGAACAACACCGCCTTCATCTTCTTCGCAGCATCATTTAGAACATGAACCAGCAATTTTTTTTTTTTTTTAACCAGTACTTTTGTCAAACAGGTGGTGTGCATTCAAATTTACCAAACATAACGACTAACAAAAACAAACGATGCAAATTTCATCAACCCAAGAACAAAAAAGGGAAAACCCAAGTAGAACTAAATTAGAATCGATCAAAGTGTGTTCACAAATTGTAAACATTTACCTCGATTAGGCTGTCACTTTCGAGTGCTGAATTCAACCACGCACAAATCATTGTGGTCTTGTTCTTGCTTTCCTCCCTCAGCTTTACGTCAACAGGTTTGGACTCTAACGGCATCCATCGATCGTAACCCTAACGGCATCCATGGACGGGTCTCACTGCTTGTTGTCAGCGGCGTTCACGAGGATCTCGTCGAAGCTCTGGTAGAGGCCCGGGACGTAGGTTATGGATATGTGGACCATCTCGTTGTTTTAGTACACCCACAGGGTCTGGGTGCGTTTTTCAATGGAGCCGATGTAGGTGTCGGGTCGAGAGCAATTTTGTTCACCCTCCTTAAAAGAGGGTGAACAAAACCCTCTCTCTTATTGGTTGAAAGCGTGTGCGCCTCATCATAAAGTGATGTCGTACGCTGCTACATCAAAGTGATGCTACGCTACCAAAAGTGTAGACGCGAAGTAAGCGTTTACATCATTTTGATGATGGACCCACACACCAATTCAACCAATAGAGAAGCTTTTGTTCACCCTCTTTTTGGCTTTTAAGTAAAAATTGCAATCGCACTCTGTCGGGGGCAGGATGTGCTTGACCTGGGTCTCTGGTAAGAGGAGCTTTTGGGGGGGGGCGTTGGCCATTGTGGATAGAGGGAGGTCGAGAGACAGAAGATGTTTTGGGTTGTACAGAGAGAGAGCGGGATAGAGGGAGGTCGAGAGACAGAAGAGTGTTTTGGGTTGTACATGAGAGAGAGGGAGCGGAGTGAGGGGGGAGAGGGAGAGAGGTTAACGGTCACTTGTGATTTGAACCGGGAAAAGATGGGGAGGGGATAGGGTTTTGGTGACAAGGGTATGGGCTTTTAAAAAGAGACAATGCTGGGTGTACAGAAAAAAAGAGACCGAAAATGTATCGATCGCGTTCGGGGCCCACTTGAAACGGTGACACTTTGGTTCGAGCACTTCCAACCGTCCGATTGAGCTGAAATTTTGTGGGGCCCCTCAGAAAAATGTTTTAAGAACAATGAACGGTTCGGATCACTCGTGTGGAACCCAAAAGTGGGTCCCCGAACGCGATCGGTACATTTTCGGTCCCTTTTTCTGTACTAGTATCTTTATCCTTTAAAAAGTGTGGTTACAATTTACAAAACACATTAACAAATTCAGCCAAATTAAAAAGTGTGGCGAATTTGTGTTAACTTAGTCGAATTTGTATTAACTTAGTCTTTTGGATTGATTCATCTTAACACGTCAAAAATGGGTTTTGAACACACGCTTTCCTTTTGTAATCGCGATTTCACGTACTTTAAGAATAAAGTTTAAAAAATGCCTTTTACTTAGCAGAGTTAAAAAAATAAACGTAAATTGGATAATTGGTTCATGCATTGCCACATTTTTTTTTACGAAAGGCGGTCTTCTTTTTTAGTTCCAATTTGAATCCTGATACGTACACAACAGAAAGGCCACTACATATGGCCACAACGGCCCAAAACGACGTCGTTTTGGGCCCTTCCCCATTAAAAAAAAAAAAAATCGTTTCTCCAGATCGGGGCTCCCAACCCCATTTCCAACTTTCACAGAGAGGAAAAGAGAGCTTTGAGGCGAAGAAGAAGCAGACGGGCGGCGACCACCATCATCAACCACCACCACCGGCGAGAGAGAAACATATGGACACTCCTCCAACGCCCCCGACCTTTGAACTGCCATCACCAAAGGCTCTCACACCGACGGCGATCGAACCAGACACAACGAAGGTCTCTCTCTCTCTCTCTCTCTCTCTCTCTCTCTCTCTCTCTCTCTCTCTCTTGTTTCCACGAAGGTTTTCTTTTTCCACAGAAATTTGGGTTTCAATTTGAGAAACCCAAAACTGAGTTGCTGGGTTCCCAAAATCACCGCGTAATTGAAAAACCCCTACTTTGAGAAACCCTAATTTGATAATCTGATTTGCTTACCCTAAATTGGCGTTGCAAGTGAGCTTTTCATTCTCTGCTGTGGTGATGGGAGAAAACGATTTTCGCAATTTGGGTCCGATGGGTTCTTGAATGGTCAATTGAGATAAGTACTGACTGCCCCTATTGAAACAATGAGAAATGATATAAACTAGGTTTGGCTTTGAAAAGTTTGATATTAGATGAAGTAATTGTAGGTACTAGTTGCTTTGGATATACTTTATGCCTTATGGGTTCTGAACTGCATAACCCCTTTTCACGATTGTTTCAGAAGTTTCAGAAAACATTTACCTACCGGGAATTGTGTGACTGGATATTTTGGTTTAAAATTGATTGCACTGGTGATTGGTTAGTAGAAGGTATTACTAGATTGGTATATCAGAAAATTCTTCCAAAGTGATAGAAGAGATCAAATGCCAAATGCATCATCTGTAACAATTCTTTGTTTTCAATCTCTTCATACTCTTCTCTTCCATTCCATCAAATCTTCTCTTTCATTCCATCAAATCTTCTCTTGAGGTGGTTGAGTTTCTCTTTTCCTAAAGATAATTTGGACTGAACCGCGGCACACATGCACCTGCAATGCATGAAAATGAATTAGGATTCCTTCAATTATAGTGAAACTTCAGTAATATACAACAACGGAGAAGATTTAAGGCGTCAAGATTAGAACGTACCCAAACAAGTAAAAAACCTGCATGATTAGATACTATAACAACTTAGTTTTCCCATTATTAGTTTCCACTGGTAGGTTCATATCAATTTGCCAAAGCTTATGCTGCTGCTTTTAGTCCAAAAATCGCTTTTAAAGTTGCTTAGTGTTAGTTTCTTGAGTCCTGTGACTTTTCAATAGCATTTTAAAGTGCTACTTTCCTTCCATGGAACATAGGGATTTAAATTGGTAATTAGTATAAATACAGAGGTTTTGAATAATTCATAAAATCTGAGGTGCTATACAAATTAGAAATCGCAAAAATCGCAGAATGAAGTATGTATGGACATACCAAAATCGCAAAAAACTGCAGAATGAATGAGAAAACAACATATGCCATATACAAGAAATCTGATGCGTTGGGAGTTCAAGCAACAAAACACAAAGAGATTTTCACACTCAATCAACTCAAACACTTTTATTGAATATCAGTACACAAACACAAAATACAATCTCACTCTCACTCACACACAAGCTGATTTCAATCTCACTTTCACTCACTGTATTCTCTCACACAACAATGAACTCCCAAGCAAACACTTTCATTGAATATCTGTACACAAACACAAAATACCAAAAGTTTAAGTATAGCCATATAGGTAATATTGGATATGTTCTAAACAATACCCAAAAGCAAGAATCAAAGAAAAAAAACTGCAGAATTGATGAGAAAACAAGATTTTCAAAATACCATATACAAGAACTCAACTCTCAGTTTTCCAAAAGCAAGAAATCACAACCCAGCAATAGAGACTAATTCTTTTGTAACAACAGTAAGAACCCACAAATTGTGTTCTCAAGTTAGTAAGAAACAACGATGAAACAAATTATGACACAAAAGCTACAGTTTTCAAAACTACATGAGAAACAAGATACCCAAAATATCATATACAAGAACCCAACTCTCAGTATTCCAAAAGCAAGAAATCACAACCAATCAACATGATTCGTCTCTAAAATAAGAACCCCAAATTGTTCTCTCAAGTTAATAAGAAAGAAAGATGAACAGAATCTGACGCAAAAGCTACGAATATCAATTCAAAAATCAAAGTTATATGGGATAAGTTATAAAATGCAGAGGGAGGGATAGACCTGGCCAAAGAAGAGCAGTACGTAGAGAGAGAGAAAGACCTTCGAAGTTATACTCGCGATTTGAAACTCTTCGGCGGTGGGGATCGTGGTTGCCCTCTGTCAAGCTCGTCGGCAGTGGCGGTGGTGGGCTTATCCGGGCTTGGAGTCGTTGTCGCCGGGCTTCGAGGCGGCGATCGTGGTCGCCTCCTCCCTATCTCTATTACGCCTGAAGGAAAGAAAGGGCTTCACACGATTTTGAATTTTCGATTTTTTTTTTTTTAATGGGTAGGGGACCAAAACGACGTCGTTTTGGTCCCGTTGTGGCCTTCTGTTGTGGCCTACCGTTGTGTACCTATCATTTTTGTTCCAATTTCAACCAATTCACATTTATTTTAATAATTTATTAAATAAAGCACGTACTTTTTAGCGCTATTCTGAGGCCCTATTCTGAAACTTCATAATCATGTACTTTTTAAAGCTATTCCCAAACTCTATTAAATCGACGACGTTAAATCGTAAACACGCCTTTACAAAACTGTGTGTGCAAATCACGTCTTTGCAGCAATTAATGACATAATTAACTTTATGTAGAGATTAATTAAAAATAACTTTAGCACGCACGCTTTTAAAAGACATGGTTAAAAACAAGCTTTTGAAAGACAGAAACAAAAATCATCGCTGAATTTTTTGTTCCTTCTCCTACCCAATACACAAACAAATGCAAACACCCATCGTGTTCAAGAGCCAATCCTACAATGGTGTCGCCTCCTTCGTCGTTCGCCTTGTTGTTCCATGGGGGTCCGATTAGATGTGGGATGAGTTTTGGGATAAAATAGTAAAAGTTATTATTTAGTAAAGGGTGATTCTATTCGCAACCGAGGAATGGCTAAATTCAACCCACTAACATTTAATCAATGATAGACAAAAATGCCCTTGCATAAAAAGACTTTTTTGTCCTTAATGAGTGGGATGCAAATAGCACAAAGCAATTAAAAACAACCACAAAAAATCTACAACCCCCTCTCCATCTTATCTCCAACCCACATAATCATCTGACGAAAAAAAAAAAAAAAAGAAACCCCAGAACACTGATCGTGTTCTTCTTCTTCTTCCTATTACATGCCCTAAAAAACCTCCTCTTCTCTTCTCCCACATCTCCATCTCCCACCTCAAACCCTAAAGAACTTTCACTCCCCTCCTCATTCCTCACCTCTCCCTCAATGGAGAATCCAATGGAGGTTTCCATGGAAGTTTCTTCACCAACGTTTGACCCACACTGCTCCTTTTTTGAAATGGAAGAAACGGAAATGGGGGTAAAATTTTCGATTACAAGCTGCAAGGAGGTCGACAAGGAAGCTAATGGGAAGAAAATGGTGGTTTGGGAGCCAAAAACGAGCAAAGAGGTAAGACCCAGATTTAAGTTTCGCGTTTTCGTCATTTGAAATTCGGATTCCCAGTGTTGAAGTTTCACGTGGTTTTCATTCTTTAAAGTTTGAACTACGTACCTTATTTCGAATTTTAAAACATGAAAAAAAAGTTTGAAACACTAGGTTTAAATTCCCGCCATATGATTCATTTGTTTGAAACCGAATTTTATTTACCTATTCAAATTTTAGAATATGAATTAAGACGTTACTTCAACTTATAAAGTCTGAACACGGGCAACTGTAGGATATGAAGATTTAAATTAATTGTTTATGTCCGAATAGTTTAAATTAATTGTTAATCTTTTTAATATTTGAAATTATGATTCAATTGTTAAAACTTGATATTTTGATCATTGAACTTATAAAAGTTCATCTTTTAATCATTCAATTTTTTATATCTGAACTGTAGTACACAGTTCATTCTTTAATAATTGAATTTGTGACATGTTTTCAATTGATAAAACTTGATGTTTGCTGATTAGCATTTATTTTCTTTCATATGTATTTTATTTATTTTTTTGCTTTGTTCAGTGTGACGCTTTAACGCGTGATAGCCACATAAGCCCGTCTCCTACTCTATATGATTATGCGGAGAATTTCCCAATGGAGGAGGTGAGTGTTAATATTCATATCCTTTCAAATGTGGAAGTCTCAGATATGGACTTGATGGTTTTTTTTTATATAATGTTGGTAGGTGCCACGGATGATGCCTTAAAAGAGTGGATAAAAAATACTAGTGAAGCACACGGTCATGTGACTGTGGCCAAGGCCTCTGAGAAAGTCGTGAAGTATAGTAGGCCAAGGATGAGATTTGCATGTGAACGAGGTGGGAAGTACAAGAAGTTTGTGAAGAAGTCTGATGGTGTTGATCGGGTTGTGAAGAAGAGAGTGCGCACCACGGGGGTCAAAGAAATGTTAGTGCCCCTTTGAATTGAAATGTGTACAAACTTATGAAGGGTGAATTGTTACTGTATTGAATGGCAATCACAACCATCCTCCGAATAGTCACTTACAATAGTAGTTTCTTCGAGCTTGATTTGAAAGCTTAACTACCATAAAAATATATATATATATATTTCAAGCTCGTGTGTGTGTGTGTGTGTGTGTGTGTGTGTGTGTGAGAGAGAGAGAGAGAGAGAGAGAGAGAGAGAGAGAGAGAGAGAGAGAGAGTAGATTTTTAAGATGCATGCGGCCTCCATTAATCCATGTTTTTATATATGAGCTATGTGTTAGATTTCAAATTTTAAGTTATGAATTATGCATTTATTTTCATGTTTTAACATCTGAACAATGGAGTGTAATTCATAATCTGAAAATTGAAATCGTTGTAAGCGTGGTAATTCATAATCTCTTGAAGCACACGGTCATTGTTAGCATGATAATCTTTTTTATTTCAGATGCAACCCCCAACCGTGCATACATGATATAGTAGGGTTTGATTTGTGAACCAAGGAAAAAATAATTAGTTCATCATTATTCACAGTGTTTATTCTAGTAATAGCGACAACTTACGAAATATTGAGACATCAAGAGACCAAAACTTAGCAACCGCTCGGATTTAGACCTCAAAAGAGAAATCTCTTATGAATCGCTAATCTAAGCATGGAAGGCTTGCTTTTGACTGGACTGGTAAGAGAAATCTTGCACGTGAACTAGCCCGTTCATGATTTCTACCATAGCCAATGGTTTGGTAACAAAAGTTCACGCAATTAGGCAATGGCCAACTTTGACAATTCGGTCAACTACGTTTTATTGGTAACAAAAGTTCACGCAACTACAATCGTGTGTTATCTACATGGAGATTGCACTTAGCATCTAGTTATTTATTTAACTATAGAGGCAGCCTATAGCTGCTCATGCGTGGGATGTTGTTCATCAAGCATAACCGTAACAGGCAGACTAATGCCTGGATCCGGACATGAGTCAGTGCTCACTTAACACCGAAAACAAAGTACGGGACGCGTAGAGTTTGTGATCAAGACAAACAATAGGCTCCTAGAGATCCCATTCAAGGATTACACAGAGCACCAATGAAACCTTGAAAACCAACGCCGACCGGCACTTGACGTGAGAGAACGCCGGCAAAGTCGGTGAGCCCTCGTAGTAACTGTTTACCCAAAAAAAAAACTGTTTAATATAGTCCAGACTCCAGACCCAGAAATTTCACTTCCTTCACAGCCATATTTTTCTCAGTTGCCATTCATTATATTCTCAAACTGTTACAAACCCAAGATTAATCCACTGAAATCTATGTCGAAAATTATGTTTTCTCAAATCAATCGATTCCGAAATCAAAGAACGTAGTACATAACAAGCAGATCAAGCACACAGAGCACCGATTCCCCTTGTACACATGCACACATCTTTTTAAAGATGAACGCAGCCTCTACTATTTCATATTTTGATTTCTACATTTTTTGTATTTCATTCCAAATTTTAAGTTTTGAATTATTAGTTAAGATTCAATTTTTAACATCTGAATCATTGAGTGTAATTCATATTCTAAAAATCGAAATCTGGTACTCTTTTTAATTTGAGACGTAACCCAAACCGTGTCATACATGACACGGTAATGCAACGTATAAAGAGAGAGATTCAATTGGGTAAAGAACTGGGGAACTCAGCCAAGTGGTATTAAGAGATCCTTCATCATCGTGCACTCTTCCGCGCTTATCTGTGCAGTGTGCACCCTCCAAGACCTATGAAGCTTGAATCTTTTATACATTATAAGCCGAACATGCCAAGCAGTAGTTTCTTCGAGCTTGGTTTGAATGCTTAACTACCATAAATAATATTTCAAGCTCCGGTAGCTAGGGTCGTTTATCAGTCGCAACACAAAATTCTTAGGATCCTAAAGAAACACCCTTGTTTGATCACAATTCTCAACTAGTGAAATATGGAGTCAAATTAAAGATGTAGAAATGAAACACCAATTTTTAATATTGCACAAATAATTGGAGTCACGAGAAGCAACTTGAAAATTCTTCAATAGATATAAAAGGGCCCTCGTGATTTTGAACACAATGGCTTCATATCATTTAAGTAGCCTGATTTCATTTGATTTTGAACAACACATACAAAATTAAAACAAAAATTGGCCGTTCATCGTGGTTTGAACCGTCCATCCATTGCATTGAGACATTAGATATGAACAAACATGTGTATACACTCGCTTGCACGTATATACAACTAAAGCGATAGAAACACCATTGTGTGTGTGTGTGTGTGTGTGTGAGAGAGAGAGAGAGAGAGAGAGAGAGAGAGAGAGAGAGAGAGAGAGAGAGAGAGAGAGAGAGAGAGAGAATAGATTTTTAAGATGCATGTAGCCTCCATAAATCCATATTTTTATATATGACCTATGTGTTTGATTTCAAATTTTAAGTTACGAATTATGCATTCAGTTTCATGTTTTAACATCTAAACAACGGAGTGTAATTCATAATCTGAAAATTGAAATCGTTGTAAGCGTGGTACTCTTTCTTATTTATTTGCACCCTTTGTGTGTCTGGTCCTAAGATATATTGTTGTGTTACTACCATGGCCTTTCCTTGGCTCTTTCTTTTCATGAAAGTACTATAAGAACATGAAATTAGAAACTAGAGTTCAAGTTGATTTGTCTTCTATTGATGATACTGTTTCAGTCAATCTCCAAAGGGTGCAAATGATGCATCTACATTTCAGAGAAAGGTTCGTAATGGACTAATACTTTGCTTGAATTCTTATGCTTATTGGCGAGTTAGGAGTATTCGACATGTATAAGTGCATGCAAATAGCACGAGTTTGTGTTTTATAGTTATTCATCTATATAAACTTCGGCAATTCAGTTTATCAGTTTATCAGTTTATCACAGGACTTGGAATTCCTGATTTCAATGTGTTTTTTCGGTGATAAGTACTTGTATAGAGAAAGCCCAAAAGGAGCATGATCGCATACTTGACATTTCAATGTGTTTTTTTTTTTGGAATTCCTGATTTCAATGGCTTTGCTTTACAGCTTCCAAAAGGAGCATGATCGCATACTTGACATTTCTTGTATACAAAGCTGCTAAATGGTAATGCTATCTCTTAGATCGGTCGTGAGAAACATATGTAGGAAGAGTCATGCCAACATTTGGAAATTGTCAACCAAAAGGAACAGTGAAAATAATCATCAGTGAACATAAATTCAGGAAATCATGGATCAACTTTATACTATATGAACTGTTAGAAGTCAGGACCTTAACGGTCTTAATCCCATAGGGAATCATGGATCAACTTTATACTATCTAGAGCAACCAGAATTCCCTGTCCAAGTCACAAGTACATTCGTATAAATGGAGTTATGTATATAACAAATGCGGGATTAGCATTTAGTAACGACGACAAAAATGTGGGATTGGTAAACTGGAGCTAGAATCCATTTGTAGTGCAAGTGGGGGGCAGCAACTATATGCATTCAAGCGAGTGAAAGTTTCACGGTCGACGATTACAATATGATATTTCAAAGTTGGAAGCATGAACATCAAGCCCTTATTTGTCTTGTTATCCAGAATAGGAAAGCCATAGTAAGTCACCATGGACTTGTCCGTTACATAAAATTGAAAAAAGAAAAGAAAGGTGAACACATATGGTGCCCCATAGTAGCACTAAGTCAAAACTTGAAATCAAAGAGCCTAGGGATCCAACCTAAAAATGGATTAGTAGTATTTGGAGATAAGCTTAGTCAAGCTTCATTTCCCTCGTCGGCGGATCCAATTGCAGATAGTGGAATGACTCTGTTGGTTCTTCCCTGCAGACCATAACAGTTAATGAAGTTTCTCAATGGTAACGAACACTTCAGCAGTTAGAATGTAGTGGTCAAGGCTAAGCAACATCAGAGTTACGCATTGGCTTGCAAATAATAAGCAAACATACAAATTAAGATGTCACAGGCCTCTTCAGAATCCTAGCAAACGACAATTTTCAGTTGATAAAGTAATTGTATGATGATATAGATGCTACATATCAGCATTCCAATGGATGAACTCCCAATCAAAAGCTTTCAGTGACCAATGAGAAAATTTTGAAGATTTCAAAAAAATTAGCATAGAAGCTCTATGAGTACCTCAAAAGAACTTACATCCGAATGAAAGAAAATTACACAGAGGGAAAAACTATACCCAGGTCTTGAGCGCATGCATTGCTAGAAGAGCTTGCAAGAGCCGGGTACTGTCTTAAATGCATTTCTTGATGGTGAAATGCTGGTGGACCTTAAAAACCAAAGTGGAAATGTTGGCACACAGGCCCATAGGCTTGACAAAGATTAAATATGTCCACTTCCTACATACATTTGAGTCTTTAACATTTGAATGTTAAATTGTTAATTATCTCATTGGATATGTTTGAATCCAACGCATAATAATTCATGCATAAAAAATGAATTCCTTGACTCAACATTCATGCATAAAAAATGAATTCCTTGACTCAATTCAGATTCAAAAAAATGAATTCCCTGACTCAATTCAGATTCAAAAAAATGAACTCCCTGACTCAATTCAGATTCAGATTTGCCTTTTAGTTTCTTACGAATTGTGATATGCGTATTTGAACACTAACAAAGTGCACAGCCGCACGCTAACAAACATAACGGGAGAAAAAAAAAAAGAAAAAAGGAAGAACACCACAACAGCAAGACCATGAGAATAGCAACAATGATGAACAAATTTTATGCATCCTTTTTTTCCTTATAGCTAACATCTATTTAATTTCATCTATCGATATTATTTAGTACTGTTGGGATCGGATCATTTCGCATGCTAAAATGACACTTAAGGTGCATCCAAACATCAATACAAAGCCACACCCAAACACGCTATCTCAGACCAATTACGAGAAATGGTTACTCGCTATCTCAGACCAAGCAGTACCATGTGAAAAGAATGGTACTCTCTCTCTCTCTCTCTCTCTCTCTCTCTCTCTAGGGTCCAATATTCTATTTTGGGTAGCCCCTTACTAACTGTCCATGTTTAAAAAACTAGTGGGTAAAAGTTGGGGCATATTTTATTTTGCCCCAAGGAGATTCAAGAATCCCATAAAAAGTTTAATGATGAAATGTCTTCGTAAAGAAAATTTAGGAGAAGTCACAACTTTTAAAGTGTAATGATGATGTGTCCATAAAAAAGTACAAAGTTGGACACTTAAAAAAGATAAGGAGACAATAAAACCTCTACAGTTAAACCTCTTAAATTACACACACGCACACATATACAACTTTGCCACTCCTCTGATTTGGGTATTAGGGGTTGATTGTTTTTTTCAGGTTGTCATTTAGGGTTCTTTTTTTCCCAATTTAGTAAGATCATTTTCTCTACTTCTATCTATAACTCTATATATAACAAATCTCCTTCTCTATCTCTCGTCGCTCTTGATACCTATAAGATTGGTCCTGAAAGTTCTTGGATGAAAAAAAATGTCAAAATAAGTATGTATGTAAACTCCCTATAAATCTAAGTTATCAACTTTTTTTTTCTTTTTTTCTTTTTTTGTGAATAAAATGATGGCAACATACATACAGACCACCTACCAAATACCAATATATAAATATAGAATATAATTTTTGTTAGCACTGTACAAATACACGTGGTTCAGGCTATACACAAATCCTGAACTGTTCCTTTCAGAGGTTTCAAAAGCCCTAATTCCTAATTTCCCTTCTAAGTTCTAGCAAGCAAGCATTTTTTTGCACAATCAGACAAATACAACACCAATTCATCACCAATTTGAAAACCCTAAGTGAAAGATTGAACCTTAACCCTAAATAGCAAAAAATCAACAAAATTCTGAAAGCACGTAAACAATAAACATCAACTACTACTACACTACGCTGGATTCTCCCAAATTAAAGCAATCGCAGCCAAAAAATAATTAAAGCAGAGCCGATTTCAACAATTCCACCATGAATGACCGATTTCAAAATGAAGGTACATACCTTAGACGAATGATGAATCCAACGAAGTGGTGAGGACTCGCCGAGTTCTGCGATTTCGTCATGGTGATGGCGATTTCTGTGGAGGAGACGATCGGGAGAGAGATGAAGAGACGGAGAGGAAGGAGACGCAGGGAAGGAGACGATTTCGTGGCGGTTATGGCTAGGGGGCTCAGGTCTGCCGATTCATGGTGGTGATGGCGCTTGCTGCTTCCATTTTTTCCTTGTCGAGAGAGAGAGACGAAGAGAACTGCAGAGAACAAAGAGATGGGTTTGAGCCTTGATGAGGGTTTTGATTTTGGCCTTTGATTTTTTTTGTTTTGATTTTTACGGTTTAGATGTAATAGGAGGGGTAGTTTGGGTAGTAAAAATGTTTAGAGAAGGAGAGGGGAATAGAGAGGGGTAGATTGGGAAAATTTTGGAAAATTGTTGTTTGCATTTAGTAAAAAATGGGTTATAAGGTAGCAATTTTCAAAATGAGTTTTTAGTGGGTTGAATTTAGCCATTCCTTGGTTGCGAATAGAATCTGCCTTTAGTAAAGGGGGATAAAGTTGGGTGGATGATGTAAAAACCTGATAAATGACTTATTTGCCCTTGTGCATGGGTCATATCATATTTTACGATAAAATAAGTATATGAATACAAGACTAATTAAATTAATTATACTTGTCAACAAATATGATATAATAATTCTTTTTTATTAATCATATATAAAATTAAAAGATTTAATTATTCGTTTTAATAATTACGTATAACACCTAATTTTTTGCCATTATTTCTAATTTAACTATGCATACCACCTAATTTTTGCTATTTTTAATATGCATTTTTTACTTATATTAAACACAAAACTTATTAATTTCTTACTCATAATAACTAATTTTAATAAATTTATATAAATAAAAATTAATAGATTTTAAAATATTTTTTAAAATATTTTTGGAATATACAACCTAATATGTTTCAATTATTTGTAATTTACATATTAATTTAGTGATTTTATGTTATGCCCCAACAATGTCAAATTTTAAAGTATAAAATTTTTCAAATTTTTTTTGTATCGAAGTATAAAAATTTTCAAATTTTTTTGTATCGAATTAAAATTCTCGATTAGTAGTTTAAATACAACACAACCCCAATTTGTATTTTATTGAAATGGATAAATACAACCCGCCCAAAAAAAAAAAAACCCAACTCAACCAACTTGCACCTCCTACCAAAAACACAATTTTTTCCCCTAAAAATACCCTTACCATTAAAAAAATACTAAATAAATTTTTAAAAAAATTAGATCTCCTCTCTCTCTCTCTCTCTCTCTCTCTCTCTCTCTCTCTCTCTCTCTCTCTCTCCCACGTCTCCCCTATCCCCCATTTGTAAAGACCCGAAAATTTATTTAAAAAAATGTTTTGTCCGAAAATAAAATTTGGAATAGTAGTGCGAAATATGAGAAATTGTATTTGAATGTTTATGAGGGGTAAACGTGAAAGGGTTTTAAATCAAGGGCCCAATTGACTTAAAAGAAATAACGGGGCAATTGCGTGTTTATCCCATAAAAGGGTTGGTAGATAGAGAGACGTATTTTCTCTTCCCTCTCCCCAGCCGATTCTCACCCCTCTCATCTCCATCCTCTCGACTCTCTCTCTCTCTCCTCCTCCCACAAATTTCCAGCCCAAAATCCATCAAGCCATCACAAATCCGAAGTTTATGCACTATGTACTCGACATTTCAACCCAAAAATCACGTAGTCTAGCTCAGGGTTTGGTGGAACTCGGGATTCAATAGGCGAGTTATGAATATTTATAATCATAAACGAAGTACATATGCCGAGAATTTCGATTACACAATCAAATAGCACAAACGAAAGCCAAAGGAAGGAGAAACGGGATCTGGACAATCAAAACAAGTTTTTGGGACAAATCTAGAAGCTTGGTCCGTACCACCAAAATTAGGGATGAGCATGGATCGGATTGGTTCGGTTTCATAGTAAACTAAAAACCAAACCAAACCAATACCTACGGATTATAAATTTGGAGAACCAAACCAAACCCCAAAAGGCATAGAACCAAACCATTGAAATACGGTTCGGTTTCAGTTTCAAACCACAGATTGCTTAAAACTGATATATCATCTCCGTAATTTATTTACAGTACTTAAAATTGTGAAGATTAACAAATCAAAACTTATATTAAAACCAATTCCATTAAAAAAAAACAACACTCTTTTTCACATATAAAAATTTAGAGTAATTTTTGGTAGTGAAGGATTAGGAATAGATATTGATTTTCATGAGCGTAGGTGAAAATAAGCAAAAATGCAGTAAATGAAGCAGATAATTGTTTAATGTCATGCACAAGGCTAGAATAATAGCAAAACATGCACATAAATGGATAACATGTGGGTCCAAGAAAGGCCCCAATGAATGGAATGCGATTTAGCCCGTGCTTGCATCCCATTGGCCTAGGTATCCCAAAGGAAAGAGAGGCATCAAGGACATGAGCAAGGGCAATGCGAAAAAACCATATGTAAGTGGTGAAAATGTCAAATGCCTCACCGAAGTAAGGGGGATACGAAGAGAGATGAACACATCAACTCATATGCTTAAGATCTGCCAGACCTCCACTACGGTAGTAACAACAACCGAAAACTCAGCGCTAAGGGAACGAGTCTCTAGTGGAACACCGGCAAAAGCCCCAGGGAACCCCCCATAGAACCCTACACTAAACATAAGCCTAGTCCACCCGAAACTACAAACACCCTCATCCAAGTTCCACAGTCATCACACCCATAAGAGATAGAGCAAGATCATGAAAGTAGAAGAATCGCCCGGGGAGTTATCAAATGATCAAGGATAGGCTAGGGGTAGGTGAACTCCCCAACCAAGCTAAAGATCATGATGGCCAGAGCCAGCCCCAAGGAATAATCTCCAGATCAGAGAAAACCAGGTCACCACTACGTAGAACACATCTTATGGCAATCTCCGCTGTCGGGCTATGAACATACACAATCACCCAAACGATGCAGCTATCCTAATCCATAAATCCTCACACAAGGTAAACATAAAAGTGCCTCCTGTAATGGAAATGGTACACGCAAAAGAAATCTGGGGTCAGAGGAGAATGAGATGAGACCTCCGAACCGTGCTAAGGCAGAACCATGACTAGGGCCAGCCCTAGAGTAAACTCCGTCCCCTATGGAGAACCCCAGCCTGCAAAAACTAGGCCCATCAAACCTAAGTAACCACGCCTTCGGACCGAAGTCAAACTCCACCAAACGCCAAAAAACAACCACAACCAGACTCCAAATGCACAACCAATACCAAGCAAGAGAAAATAGAACTTAATGGTTAATTTTATGATTATCTAATAAATAGAATGTCTGTCGCACGAGGGTCCAACAATAAAGAACTCGGACTAATAGAGATAAGCTCCTGACATTTCAGCCAGACCCAAGGAACTCCCCCAACCCACGGTTACGCATGCTTAGTCTATCATCCACTCCCAATTACTATATCCAAATTTCAAGTCAGTCAAACCCAGTCCTGGACTACAAACCGTGTATATAGCATACCAAAATAGTAACAGTGTACCAGAGATACCAACCCACATAGTGGGCCCATGCTTTAGGGAAAGGGATCCACCTTGCCCATGTCCCGGACCAATAGGGCCATCTCCCTAACCCACTGTTATATAGGAAACCACTATTACATCTAAACAGTGAACAACAACAATGGAGCCATTATCAGACCACAACAATGGTTTCCAGAATGGTATAGCATATCACAACAATGAAGCAATTAACAGTAGCAAGAACAGGTATATGCCATAATTTCTAATTAACAAACCACAGAACCCCAACAGTGGGCTCAACTGGGTTCGTACCTTCGAGTTAGCAGATCTGTAACTTCAACAAAGTGATTGAAAATAGGTCCCAAAAGGATGAGACAATATATGTGCAGAAATAACAAATGGATCCAGCAGTTTAGTTACTGAGATTTTGGCCCCAAACGAAACCCCAATACTGATCTTTACCATAGCTCCATGGGAGTACTTCTTCCGGTTGACTTCACAGATGAGCATTTGTTGTTGGATTACCTGACTATAGCCCCTTCGATTGGAGTTGATCCGGAACACACAGATGAAGAACTCGAAGCCTCTGAACTCGAAAAAGCTTGAGTTGTAGAACCCTAGCTCTCGATATGCATGAGCCTCAAGATCCCTATTTGCTAGCCTGAGTTGCGTTCTGAAGTAAAAAGCCTTCACTGCCAGATCTGCTGAGAGGAAACCCCATCTCTTTAAAGTACGGTGCCCCATTAGAATCTGATGTCGCAAACCACGTATCTTAGTATTCTCAACTTCACAACCTACTGAAATTGAGTTTAGAGATCTGAATCCAAATCCTCTTTGTAGAAAAGAGAGGCTACACGCTGATGTGTGCGTGATTTGTATGGAACCAGACGAACAAACAAGGGTTTCAGACCTACGCTCCTCAGATCCCCTTTTTAATTTGTTGCGTACAGTTGGGTGAATCTCAAATAGAGATTTGTTGTTGCTGTATGAGTGTATCTCATGAGAGATCTCAGAGATTGAAAAATTACTGAAGATTTGAGGAGCAGTGCATGCTCTCTCTATTGCAAGAGAGAGAAGAGAGAGAAGCTCTCAACTCCTTAGTGACATTTTTTGTTCTACATAGTGGTGACTTGGTTTTCTCTGATTCGGGGATTATTCCTTGGAGCTGGCTCAGTCTATCATGATCTTTAGCTTGGTTGGGGAGCTCACCTACCCCTGGCCTATCCTTAATATTTGATAACACCGCTGGCAATTCTTCTACTTTCATGATCTTGCTCTATCTCTTATGGGTGACTATGATGACTGTGGAACTTGGATGAGGGTGTTTGCAGCTTCGGGTGGACTAGGCTTATGTTCAGTGTAGGGTTCTATGGGAGGTTCCCTTGGGCTTTTCCTGGTGTTCCACTAGAGACTCGTACCCTTGGCGTCGAGTTCTCGGTTGTTGTTACTACCATAGTGGAGGTCAGGCGAATCTTAAGCATATGAGTTGATGTGTTCATTTCTCTTCATATCTCCCTTACTTCGATGAGGCATTTGACATTTTCACCACTTACATATGTTTCTTCCGCATTGCCCTTGCTCATGTCCTTGATGCCTCTCTTTCCTTTGGGATAGCTAGGCCAATGGGATGCAAGCACAGGCTAAATCACATTTCATACATTGGGGCCTTTCTTGGACCCACTACATGTTATCCAATTATGTGCATGTTTTGCTATTATCCTAGCCTTGCGGGTTGTGCATGGCATTAAACAATTATCTGCTTCACATACTCATTTTTGCTTATTTTCATCTATGCTGGCGGGATGTGCCAGTAATTCTTATTTTCCCACCCCGGCGGGTTGTGTCAGGGACCACGCACTTTTCTTTTCTTTCTTTTCCTTTATTTCTTTTCATTTTGTCCTTCCTGGGGTATGCCCCTTGTAGGCTGTACATTCACTTAACCCCTTTTACTTTCAAGCTTATTTATCCAAAAAAAAAACCATGACCTGAAATTTTCTAATGTTTGGAATATAGACGTCTTGTACGGAAGCGTCATAATGCATAGTAAGCATGTCTTGTGATGACGATATTTAAAATATAAATGTGGAATTGATCTTAAAAGAAAGAGAATGGAAATGATTATGTATATTGTACCTTCTGGGTGTTGAGATTTGGCATCCAAACGAGGGAATATAGCTCGGTATCCTATGGACTTTATATCATTTCCCAATGGAGGGGTCACTCCCTAGATTAGTAGCCAGTTGTGGACGGTCCACCAGATTTGTTAAAAACTTTGTTTTGAAAGTAGGAGTCGCCACCCGGGTTTTTAGAAAATGGTTTGGGACCCGAGAAACCGTTTTAAGAAATGATTGGGAAAATGATTTATAAAACAATTTGAAAAACCAGAGATTCGTTTTGGATTCGGGAGCCAGGTTACGAACAGGGAAGGGTTTTAATGCACCCCGTTCGCCCGATTAAAAATCGGTCTTTACTAGACATTTGTGGGATTTTTAGAAAGCGTTTTAGTGCCGAATATTAGCAAATAATCATTTAAGCAAAGCAGACGATAATAATGAAAACTGAGTTGCTATAATTTACAGCAAGCATGTAAAGAAAACTCAGAATTTAAACTGTTCATGCAGGGGATTGTTCAAAAATTTGATTTTTACATGAAAAATGTGTCGTGCGGCACACTGGATGTACTGTGCGGCCCTGTTCATTAACTAAACGGTCAAATTTTCAAAGGAGCGCCGTACGGCACTCGAAGTGTACCGTGCGGTACATGGGGAGTGCCGTGCGGCACTGTTGGCTGCACAACAGTTCAAACTTTGGTTTTCGAAAATCATGAAACACAGATGCATATGAGGCATGAAATACAGTTAAAAACAAACCATTTTGAGTGAGAAAATGATATGCTTAAATGGGAGATGTTCCTCCTCGTTGAATCGCTCCGTCCACGGCGATGTTTTCACCGTACGACGCGACCGGGAGGTGTGAAATGAAAATGGTTTTTGCTATACCACGGGTGTACCGAATGTAGAGATGATATTGATCATCATCCCACATTCGGCATCCCCCCCCCTAGGGCATCAAGTTACGAAATTGGCGAAACGGGATTATACCTTGGTTTGGAAACTCTCGGATTGAACTTCCTTTTCGGACTGCTGAATGTGGCTTGAGCTCCTTCCAATGCTTGCA
The DNA here is from genome assembly GCA_016920895.1 of Vaccinium myrtillus. Classification (NCBI taxonomy): domain Eukaryota; kingdom Viridiplantae; phylum Streptophyta; class Magnoliopsida; order Ericales; family Ericaceae; genus Vaccinium; species Vaccinium myrtillus. The sequence goes on from CM029277.1 coordinate 20,239,490, forward strand.
AAGTTACTTCTCAGTATGGTATAGGAGATTCGGTTGAAAGTCTGATGGATTTTGCTGATGATCAATGGAGACTTTGGAGCGAAAAACAGAGCAATGGGTTTCGGATTGCAACTGGATTGAGATAGATTTCTGGGGCTTGAGGGTGTTGGTATTAAGTGATTTTGAGTATGAGAAGAATTTAGGAGTAGAACTCAAGAGAGGTTTTCCACGGTTTTTCTCACAAATTTTCTCCCCGATCCTTTCCTCGTCGGAATCAATTGGTTTATATAGGGAAGGAGTGATCTTGATCTCCAAGTTTTCTTCCTCTCCACTCAAAGGAATGATGGCTCTGAGGTAAGTTTTTCATCCTCGCACAAAATCATAATGAACAGAGGAGCGAATTCGTCAACAATTCGAGCTGCTGGGCACTCTGCAAAAGCTGTGTGACAAGTGACAGTGCCGTACGGCACACAAACTGTGCCGTGCGGTACACTTACTGTGCCGTGCGACACACCTGACCGCCAAAATTCAAAAATTTGCTTGGGCAGTGCTGTGCGTGAGAGGTGAGTACCGTACGGTACTGTTGACTGAGTCGACCTGGAGAATTTCAATCCGAGAGTTCTTCCGGGTATTTCCTTTCATCATCGGGGATTAAGATGTACGAGAGACTCATTTTGGGATGTCTATAGTTGCCCCTCTTTGATGAGACTTACAACCACTGCGTGACGGAAGTTGCGTCAAAGATAGAAGACACCCCTTGGCGTTGATACCTTGATCGGATTTGTTATTCTGTTTTTCATCGAGGGAAAAACGAATGATGTGCTGTGAACGCAACCGGCGAGATTGGAACCAGTTGGTGCTGAGAATTTTGTTGTTAGTGCCGTTGAGGACTTACGAAACCTTGAAAATCGTCGTTTACTGCCGCAGAGGACTTACGAAACCATTGGCGCTGAGATGCTTTTTGTTAATGCCGTTGAGGACTTACAAAACCAGTTGGAAGCTGAGAGAATCGTCGTTACTGCCGTAGAGGACTTACGAAACCTTAAAAATCGTCGTTACTGCCGTAGAGGACTTACGAAACATGTTTGATGCTGATGGAATCATTGAGTGAGGTCTCGTGTAAAATTGAAATTTTGACTCCAATGTCAAAGTTGTATCTTGCAATATCAAATCTGTACCGTGCAATTTGAGAGTGAGTATTGCGTGGCAAAGCCTCCTAGGGGATGTACCGTGCAGTACTCAATGTGTGTCGTGCGGTAGAGTGGGTGTGCCGTACGGCACAAGCGGTTTTTTATAACTGTCCGAAATCTTTGGTTTTCTCCCACTTCAAACACATTCAAACCTCTTGGTTGGTTCGTTCTAAGACTCCGAAAACCATCACTTCTCATTCTCCTTTCCCTCTCTAATTTTCTCTAAATTTCCTTCATCTTTTAGGCATAATCAATACCCAAACCGAGCCTTTCCTCCGAGATATCTTTGCCATGGCTGATTCCGGCGAAGAATCAAGTGATCCTACCATGTCTGCTGCCCGTTCGTCATCATCGGAGTTTGGGGTGGCAAGTACGTCGTCCGGTGCGACCGAGAGCAACTCATCTATGGGTATTCCGAGTGATGTAGATCCGGTTCATGATGCATCTCGTACGGCATTGATTGGGGCCGAGACGGCGCTGCCCACGCCGGGAATAGTACCGACGGGATTTGGAGAGGCTCACACGGGCGAGACCTCAACTCCGGCAGTGATACGGGAGACCACGAGTGCCGATGGTGCCACTTCGAGGGGCGGCAATGATGCCGGTGAAGATTCGGGTACCGCACGGCACGCTGAGAGTGCCGTGGGTGATACTGGGAGTGCTACGGCCATGGACCCAAGTACCGTACGGCCTTCTGAGATTGCCGTGAGTGATGATCAGAGTACCGTTGCTAGCCGTGAGGGCCCAGAGGCCATGGACATTGATCCTTCAGGTACGGGTGCTTCCCCTTCTGATATTGCTATGAGTCTCAGTGGGATTGATGTTGTGGTAGAGAGAGCCCATACTCAGGAGAGTGGGTCTCAGGCTGAGGGTATCCCGAGGGACGTTCTGGAGGCTACACTTGTGACTGAGATCCCTGTAGGTGGTGAGAGTGTTGCGACTGATATACCAGTGATTCGGGGAGATAGAGATGTACTTGTAGAGGACGTTGGAGGAGAGAGTAGTACTGACAGCGAGGAGACGCCTTTGGTGAGACGGATTGCTCCTGGTCCGGCTATCGCCATTGGTACTGCTAGAGTGCCAGAGGAGAGTGCTGAGAGAGAGACAGAGGTTTCAGAGCCTCCGTTGTTTACACCTGCTGTTGGTTCTTCCCGTGGGTCTGGTTTGACTTTGGCAGACACTTTGGAGGGGGCGAGAGATGAGGATATAGCGGCGACTTTACAGGAGTTTCCCCGGTTTGAGAATGTCCTGGTTCAGGCGGGCATGGCATCCGTTGTCAGGGATGTTGAGCAGGAGGAGAGGGATAGAGAGGCTGATATAGCCACTGAGGAGGTGCGTGTGACTATAGTTCGGGAGGTCGAGTTGGCGTTGGATCACAGGGTCCCTTTTATGCCTGCCACTTACGTGCCACGGGTGCACTTTTTTCGTTCCTCAGGGATGTGACACGTATACTCCTTTGCTGCCCGTGTACTTGGACACGAGTGTGATTCGCGACCGCTCGACCCATATTGCTTACAGAAATCCCTTGGTATGTACTTTGTTTATTCTTTTGCTTGTATCTTTTGCTATATATTCCTGTTGACAATACTGATTGTGTCGTGCCTCTGTTAACAGACTCAGAGATCCATGGGCGGTTATGGAGGTTCAGCGAGTTCTCTGGCATATTACCGTGCGTTGCCGTCGAGTGTGAGGGCTTTGGTTGATGCCTCGGGGTTTACTATCTTTATACGGCTCCTAACAGTGACTAGAACAGATCGCAAGCTGATACGAGCCCTGGTGGAGAGGTGGTGGGATACCACCAATACTTTTCACTTCAGATTCAGGGAGATGACTATCACTCCCCTTGACTTTGCTGCGATTACTGGTCTGAGAGTTGGAGGTGAGCCGATCCCGTTTGACTCAGAGCTGTACTTGGACACTGCTGCTGTAGAGCACTACCTGGGGAGGAGGCCTGGAGGCATTGAGCCGGGGGTGAGGTATACCGTGCTGGTGGATTTCTGGGTCCATGAGCCTGGGTCAGAGGAGGAGGCTAGACAGATGGCGAGGGCTTACTTGTTGTACCTCTTCGGTGCTTCCCTGTTTCCGAACAGGCAAGGGGTGGTGCACTTGGGTTGGCTACCGGCTTTGGAGAGCTTGGAGACTGCAGGGAGGTTTGACTGGGGTGGTGCTGGCTTGTGCACTGTGTTCTGTTTCTTGGGTTGCGTTTGCCGTGGAGTGGGCACGAGCCTTGGTGGCTATTGGAGAGTACTGGAGGTAAACTTCGCTTGTTTTTCTCTTTTGAAGTTATCATAATGCTTTTCTTGATTGCTTTCTGAATGTGCAGGTGTGGGCCTATGAGGTGCTGGGAATATTTGCCCCGGCCAACTCTCATAGTAATGAGGACGTGCTTCCACGTGCTGAGAAGTGGGGATTGGAGTTCACAGGGGCTGGTGACCACAAGGGAGACTTGAGGAGCTTCAGACTCTTTCTGGATTCTACCACGGGAGATAGAGTAAGCCTTTCTGTGATTCATTTTTCATGTCTTTTCGCCTTTCCATTTTCTGAGAACTTACAAACCTTTTCCTTGCAGGTGAGGTGGAATGTCTGGCATAGATCGCGTAAGGATTACCTGGTTAGGAGCAGGGAGTGGACACGGAGTCGAGTGCTGCTGGAGTGTCCATACGGCTGGCGATGGTACTTGGGTGACAGAGTTTCCCGTCAGTCCCTCGGGATTGACCACTTTAGAGTGCCTTCGCCCCTGCCTCCACTTGTTCAGAGGACCGAGGAGTATACTCGAGCTGAGATAGAGAGATATACAGTGCCGACAGAGGTGGTCTTCAGTCCTTCGATAGACTACGAGGGCTACTTGAGTACTCACTTGGCATATGACTTGGACATGGAGAACCGTTTGAGAGCTGACCCTGCTTTACCTGAGTTGAGGAGAGAGATTGAGGTAGTTACTGCTGATGGAGCGCTTGGAGTGGTGACGATGCCTCTCATTACTCCTACAGTTACCTTCGCCACGACAGAGGTGACTTTTGATTGATGTACTTGCTCTGATTGTCTTCTTGTATTAATATTCCTATGCATTACTGATGTGTCCTTGTGTTTTAGATTCCTGCTGAATGGGCGACGGCGTCGTACCAGCTGGTGCAAGACTTGCAGCCATGGTCCGTCAGTTTGTGATGGGTATGGCTCCAGAGGTGCGCCCGCGAGCCGAGCCAGGAGTTGTACTTGGTCGTGGACGGAGAGCCACTAGAGAGAGGACACCAGCTCGAGGTTCTAGAGAGGCTGGCAGAGGCACAGGCCGAGGTGCCGGAGAGACTAGCAGAGGTAGAGAGATCAGCCGTGGTACACGCAGGAGGAGAGAGAGTACCAGTAGTGAGAGAGGAGCTAGCTGAGGGGCTACCCCTAGTGCTGGAGCTGCTGAGGTATACATCATGCTTGCTTTTCCTTTCTGTTGATTATGCATGCTTTCCATTGTACTTGACAAATTTTGTTGCTTGTGCAGGGAGCGTCAGGTTCCCGGAGTGCTAGGCGTTCTACGCCTCGAGCTACTTCAGTGACTCCACCTTCAGGCCGAGTCCTTCGTTCTGCTGAGAGACAGAGAGAGAGTGTACCGCAGAGGGAGGAGTCTGCGGAGAGCAGTAGTACTGAGGGTGATCCTGCTGTGCCGAAGCGTCCGCGTACCTAAGATAGTTGTTAGTAGTAGTATTTTATTAGTCGGGGCATGCGTGCCTCGTTTTGATTTGGGCGCCTGTTTAGCCCTTCTGTACAGATGGCCGGCGAGCCGTAGGAGTTGACTATGCATTGGGCCTGTTTGCCCCTGGATATGGTTACGCTTATGATGTGGATATTTTGATTTTCGGTTTTATAAAAATTTGCATTTAGTCATGCTTTTTATTCACATTGGCAATGAATTCGAAAAATCAAATTTCGCACGTGAGTACTTAGTTAAAACAACTGAATTGAGACTAATAAACTTGTATATGGAGAGCTTGACTTGCATTCATAGTTGTGACTCACAGGACTCAATGAAACAATAGAACCAACTTTTGGACTCTCATGTGTAATGCGTGGACCAATGATAATAGAATGATGATTGTTGCGCGCACATGCCGGCATTGCCGTTTGACAAACGTATGGAATGACTCATGGATATGACATGACGCACATGAATTGACTATACTCGTGAGACGACAATATTATGAAGCATAGCTTGCAGGTATTTTCCATTCTTGATGTACAAGTCTTCGAGACTCTTGATCATAGGAAACTGGTTGGGGGTTGCCAACCGATCCTTCCGCTAGGTTGTATGCGCGCATCATGGCTTGTATGCACAGGTTACGTGCCCGAAAGAAGCATGGAATGAGCCTCGGATGCTCAAAGCTTGATTTTGCTGAAATTGGCCAACTGTGCCATGCGGCATCAAAACTGTGCCGTGCGGCACTCTTAGTGTGTCGTGCGGCACTGGCCTGACAGTGCCAAAAATTTTGCAACTTGCAGCCGATTTCTGATCCTTTCTTTTGGCATTTTACTACTCCAATGCTCGTCCTAGGGCCTTGAAGGGCCATTGTGAGACATCCTTTGAGAAACTTTGCAAGTTTAGCATGATCCTTTGCGGTTTTCGAGTCGGCACGTATTTCGAGACGGCCGTTCTTTGGAACTTCAAACTTCGTATTGTTCTTCATGCATGGTAGCTATAAAGAGCTGTTCATTCCATTCTTCATTTGCGCCTCAAATCCACAAACTTCTCTATTGTTCAACTCTTCTCACAATGGCGGCGAGTTTTTCAGCTCTGATGCGCCCTTGGCTTGATGACCTTGATGGCTTGGATTGGCTCCATTTTCGGGGTCACAGGCTGACTTCCCTTCGTTATATTCGAGACGTGTCCATACGTCCTGAGTTGTTGCGAGCTGCGGCACAATTCTGGGATCCTGAGGTGCATGTTTTTCGCTTTGGTCTTCACGAGCTATGCCCCACTGTGGAAGAATTCTATGCATATATTGGAGGTTTTGATTTGATGGAGCCTATCATTCCTCTCCAAGGAGTTGGTTTTGCCCCAGTGCTGTCTTCCAAACTTGAGATTAGTAACAATGCTGCCAAGTTCTTGACTCGCGGAGGTTGTCTGAACATTCCACGCCTGATTGACGGATTCCGCTCCAACAACTTTGCTCTGTGCTTGTGTTTACTGGCTGCATTCCTGTTTGTGCAATCTGACGGTCAGGCAAGCTCTTCCTTGGTTGGTATGGCCATGCAAATTGAGGAGCGCAAAGACGTGGCTCCCATGGTTTTGGCTGAAACTCTGACGGGTATAGATGGAGTTCATGCCGGCCGGACCGACGTCTTCGAGGGTAGTCCTTTACTCCTATAGGTAGGCTTCTCACTCAGCTCTCCTTTTTCTAGTTTTTTACTCGTTCTCATTTTACCTCAACGCTCGGTTCAAGGTTGTCTAAGGCTTCTCACTTGTTTTCTCTCTCTCACGCAGCTGTGGTTATGTGATAAGGCTAATCTGCTGGAGCCTGTGCCAAGAAATCGGGTTCATGAAACACAAGGGTTTGTTATGAGGGACTTCAGGGAAGTTTTTGATGATGAGGGAGGTTGGGCTCAGGTTTTCTCTCGGCTCACAGAGGAAGTGATTTGCTGGCGGTTGACTTGGCTTGATCTTCCTGACATGGCTATTAGCAACATGGGGCGTCAGCGCATGGTTTTGGCGGGTCTAACCCGATGGTCTTTCTATATTCCGGCCCGCATTCTCCGTCAACTTGGTGCTCGTCAAGTACCGCAGCTTGCAGATCCTGAGAACTTTGTCATACCAAATTTCAATGCTGCTACATTCAGAGCTTATCAGAATAATTGGAGAGAGCGTGTGACCATTCCAAGAGATCCTTATCCCAGTGTTCTCCTTCCGGCACGTTACAAAAGATGGTTGACAAGAGATATTGAAGCAAGAGCAAGTGGAAACTAAGACAGACTTTAGACTCGATCTTACTGTGCTTGAAATAAGTTGTGTAACCAACGTCGTTGTTGTTTGTTTCTTTTTGAAAGTTTCATGCTCAGCCATGTAACCGAAAAAGCTTGTTTGAATAAAACTTTGAGTTTTGAGAATTTTCCGTTCTTGATTTTTACCGGTTCCGTCTGTGAAATCCGAAATGCGCGCGATGACTTGGAATCAACTCAAAAGATTGTGACCGAACCTCAGGATGAGGCTGCCTACGTATCCCTTATAAAAAGGAATCAGGTCATGACGTAGTTCAGGACTACAAATGTTTGGCTAAGGTTCACTCGGGTATTTACACTCTCCTTTTGTGCTCTGAATTTTGCCTAGTACCGCTTTTTCGGGTTTTCGGTCTAGCGAGCTTTGATTTGTTTAGCCTTATCTTTTGCCTAAGCTGCCCTTTCGGGTTTTCAACCTAGCAGGCTTTGCTCTAATTTTTGCCTGGAACTGCCCACCCTTGCGGTTTTCAGTCCAGCGAGCTTCTCTCAGGGGTAATATCTCTTGAGTTGATCTAAGTTGACCAGAGTAGAGAATTCATTGCCGTCGAGATCGATGAGTTGTGCTGCACCTCTGGATAAGATCTTCTTGATAATATAAGGCCCGGCCCATTTCGGTCGAAACTTCCCACGCGGGTCGAAGACTGGAGCTCGAATCTCTTTTAAAACCATGTCACTTTCCTGTAGATCCCTGGATTTCACTTTCTTGTTAAAAGCACGGGCTATTCGGCGTTGATATCCTTGAACATGATATAAGGATGAGCTCCTCGTACCTTGCGTTTTGCCATTCTGCTTCATCAATTCCTGATTCTGCCATGATCCTCAAAGACGGGATTTCGAGTTCGATTGGCAGAACGGCTTCCATGCCATAAACCAAAGAATAGGGTGTTGCCCCCGTCGGAGTTCGGATAGATGTCCGGTACCCCCACAATGCTAAAGGCAGCTGTTTGTGCCAATCCCGCGCAGACTCAATGGTTCTTTCTAGTATAGACTTGATGGTTTTGTTGGCCGCTTCTACAGCTCCATTGGTTTGTGGCCGGTAGACAGTAGATTTATGAACTTGGATCCCGAATTCTTCAAGAGTTTCTGCCGCTCTTCCTTTGAAGTGAACCCCGTTATCTGACACGAACGCCTGAGGGACTCCATATCTGTAGATGATGTTCTGCTTGATGAAGTGAGCAACCTGGACCGCTGTGAGAGTCGTGTAGGAAGCAGCTTCGATCCACTTGGTGAAATAATCAATTGCGACCAAAATGAACTTGTTTCCATTTGATGCTGCCGGTGTGATTCTGTCGATGACATCTATGCCCCAGACGGAAAAGGGCCAAGGTGAAGTCATGGAATGCAATTCCGATGGTGGGACATGCATGAGATTGGCGTGAATCTGACATTTGTGACATCGCTTCACGTACTTGATGCATTCAGTTTCCATGGTTGACCAATAATAACCCTGTCTCAAGATTTTCTTGGCGAGCATCATACCATTCATGTGAGGGCCACAAACCCCTTCATGTATTTCTTCCATGATCCGACTGGCTTCCTCACCGTGTACACATAGCTTGTGCATTCCACAATGAGATCTCCGATATAGCTTACCTCCGCAAATGATATACTGAGATGCCAATCTCTGAAGAGCAATCTGGTCCTTCTTATCGATCCCTGTTGGATATTCTCCCTTCTCGATGAAGTTCCAAATGTCGTGATACCAAGGTAAGCCGTCGTCTGGCTCGTCAATGGCCATGACGTACTCATAGACAGGTTTGTCTCGTTGCTCAATCATAATTGGCCTGAGTTTGACTCCGTTTGGTATTTCAACCATGGAGGCCAACGTTGCGAGGGCATCAGCAAACCGATTCTTCAGTCTTGGCACATGTGTGAAAGTGACCATCTGAAATTGCGGAATCAGATCATCCAAGTCCTGATGATAGGGTTTCAACTTGTCTTCTCTGACCTTCCAGTCGCCGTTCGCTTGTGATACCACTAAGTTCGAGTCTCCGATCACTTCTAGCCTTTTGACTCCAATTTCCAATGCAGCTTCCATTCCTACGATGCAGGCTTCGTATTCTGATTGGTTATTGGTGACTTCGAAGTTTAACTTGAACGCAAGAGGAATGTGTGATCCTTCTGGGGAAATTAACAGCACCCCGATTCCAAATCCTTTCTGATTGGCTGCCCCGTCGAAGTATAGTATCCAGACATCATTGGTGGTTGTCATCACATTTTCATCTGGGAATTCAAACTCCACATCTTCCGGTCCTTCCACAGGGTGGTTGGCAAGGAATTCGGCGACGGCTCTTCCCTTTACTGACTTCCTGGTAACATACTTGATGTCGAATTCTGCTAGTAATAGCAACCATCGTGCTAACTTACCTGTAAGCGCAGGTTTCTCAAATAGGTATTTGAGAGGATCCATTCGAGAAATCAGCGTTACAGAATAGGCCAACATATAGTGTCTTAGCTTTTTGGAAGCCCAGACCAAAGCCCAACAAGTCTTTTCCAGAGAGGTGTATCGTTCTTCGCATCCGACCATCTTCTTGCTTATGTAATACACGGCTTTCTCAGACCCGCTCTCTCCTTCTTGCGCTAGCATGCATCCCATTGCTGATGGAGTGACTGACAAATACAGAATCAGGGGCCGTCCGGGTATAGGAGGCATTAGTACTGGAGGATTCTGCAAATATCTTTTGATTGTTTCGAAGGCCTTCTGACACCTGCCCCCATTTGAATGGTACATCCTTCTTGAGAAGATGAAACATCGGCTCGCAAGTCGAGGTTAACTTGGCGATGAATCTGCTGATGAACTGAATCTTACCGAGGAAACTTCGTACCTCCTTTTCCGTTCGCGGTGGGTCCATTTCAAGAATGGCCTTGATTTTGGATGGATCTATTTCAATTCCTCGGGTTTTGATCATGAAACCCAACATTTTTCCGGCCGTCACTCCAAATGTGCATTTTTCGGGATTGAGACGCAATCTGTACTTGCGAATCCTTTCAAAGAATTTTCTGAGAGCGTGCAAGTGCCCTTCCCTTTCTTTGGACTTGACAATCATGTCATCCACGTATACTTCAACCTCTTTGTGGATCATATCATGCAGTAGGGTTGTGGCTGCTCTCTGGTAAGTAGATCCGGCATTCTTCAACCCAAATGGCATAACCCTATAATAGTAGGTCCCCCATTCTGTGGTGAAAGTGGTCTTCTCTCGGTCTTCGGGGGCCATGAGAATCTGGTTGTAGCCTGAAAAACCATCCATGAAAGAAAGTAATGCATGCCCCGCAGTGTTGTCTACGAGTACATCTATATGTGGCAGCGGGAAGTCATCCTTAGGGCTGGCTTTGTTCAGATCTCTGAAATCCACACAGACTCTGATTTTTCCGTTTTTCTTGGGGACAGGCACGATGTTGGCGACCCATTGAGGGTATTCTGTTACCATTAAAAATCCTGCGTCTATCTGTTTCTGAATTTCTTTCTTGATTTCCAATACCCAGTCGGGCCTCATCTTCCTCAACTTCTGCTTAACAGGTTTCGCATCCGGATAAAGCGGGATTCGATGCTCCACTATTTCGGGATCAATTCCGGGCATGTCCGCGTGGGACCATGCAAAAACATCTTGAAATTCCTTGAGAAGATCCGAGTGAGCTTTAAATTCTTCCGGGGACAACTCAGAACCAATTTGAACCATTCGCGGATTACTCTCATCTCTCAGATTTATCGAAATTACCTTTTCTGTTATAGGCTGAGCATGCCTTTCATTTTCTCGTTCGATTAGGGATCGGAGTTCTTTTGGAATTTCTTCCTCAAACTCAATCCCGTCATCGTCAGGGTTAACACAATTTATTTTAGACACAGCAAAATAAGCAAAGTCGATTTCATTCATTGCAAAAGAGGTGGCCCCAGGGGCGTGATACATGAGAGTGGACTCAAATTCGAAAGAGAAATGGTGACGCGGAGGACCAACAGACACATGCATTGACTCAAAAGTGGACTCAAACTCAGTGCTAAACTCAGACTCAATGCTAGACTCTGACTTAGACTCAAATTCAGTGCCAGTGTAAATAATAGTGGGCAGAAAAGTGCAGTTTTTATAAATTCCGTTGGCATCCACTATGAGCGAGGTAACATCTCCAAGGGCTTCTTGGCTTAGCATCATCAGTTCCATGTCTCCAAGAGGCTCCAAGTCAAAAATCTTTGCAACAGGCCCGTCCTCGACCATACCTAATAGACTTTCATCCCCAAACAACGATATTAGGTTTCTGAGTCAAAACCTCGATCCATCAGTTTGCATTGCTTGACCAATTCTTCTAGTCTTGTTGATTCATCATCACTGTCCCACGTGTTATTGGCGAAGATTTCGAATCCTGGCAGCTTGATCTTTCTCTCCATGTCCCAAAATGGTTCTGGTTCTCCTTGGTAGATAGCCTCTTTTCCCTTGACAAAACGAATGGGACCTTTCTTTGGCTGGGCACGGGCTCGAGCTTTCCACCCACTTCCCTTCTCATCTTCACAGGGTAGATATCCAAGGCCGAAGCGATGATTGTTCATAGGGAAATTGGGGAATTCAGCCATTCCTTGATTGTTACGGCCCAATCCCAATCCTGGCATGTAAGCCATCTTTCTCATCATTTCAATAACTGTCGAGCTGACCGAGAAATCTTCATCCATTTTGATAGTGAGAACTGCCCCATCGGTGTCAAAAGAAAACCCTCCGAGAGCGATGTCTTCTTCTCCATGCGTGATCTCAAGTACCGGAGCGTTATCAGAGATATGAGGATGAATTTCGGATTCCCCATAAATGGTTAGGGTCCCTGTGGCCAAACCAAGCTGAACTTTCTGATGCAAAGATGATGGTACTGCCATGATGTCTGGGTGGTGAAGCCACGGCCTACCCAACAACAAATTGAAAGATGAAGGAATGTCGAGTACGTGAAACTCAACTTTAGACTTGAAATCTTCGACTGATATTTCCAGTTGAACAACTCCGATTACATCCCTGCGTGTATTATCATAGGCACGTACTCCGAGATTTGATGGCCGGAAATCCTTAGCTGTGAACCCCAAACAGTAGGCTGTGCGCAGTGGGCAAACATTCAAGGCAGATCCATTGTCTAGGAGAACTACGGGAACCCATTTTCCCATACACTTCATGGTGATGTGTAGTGGTTTGTTGTGACCGGCTCCTTCTGGTGGCAAATCTTTCTCAGTGAATGTTACAACATGCTTTGCTTGGTTTGGCGCAAGCAATGCTACCAATGCTTCGGGGGGAGTATCAGGTGGCACTTCCATGTTAGACAGAGTTCTGATTAGTTTCTGACGGTGCTCCCTGGATGAGGAAAGCAGTCTCCAGATGGATACTAATGCTGGAGTTCTTTCAAGTTGTTTCCGGATGGGATCTTGCACTGGCATAGGATTCCGCTGCGGCGGCTGAGTGGTAGCTTCTGGTATTCTAGTGACAATTTCTGGATTAGTTGGAGTTGGATCGCCCTGGACGGGATCGTCCCAAGCAAATGCCCCGGTTTGAGCATGGTTAGAGGTGTTGTTTCTTTGCAGATTGGCGGGTTGATAAATACGTCCGCTTCTTGTTACTCGGTTGACTGACGGCGGCTTTTCATCCCAAAAATCTGACAGTTCATTAACTTTTTGCTTTCCAGCCTTGATAGATTCCAACTTCTGCTCGGTGTTGACGTACTCGGACCAGCAACCTGCAAGGCTATCCTCGGCCTTTTGTTTCTCAATTTTGATATTCTCCATCTTCTTTCCCAGATTTTCCACTGCTCGATTGCGCCAAAATGAATCGTCCAACACGGCTTTGTTGACGGTCCATACTTCATTGTTGTCGAATCGGATATCGACTACATCTTCTTCATTCCAAAGTGAGTCTCCGGAATCTGTAATTAGAGCCGAAACATTTGGCTGCGGAGGGAACGGCACAGATGGCCGGGGCAGAGATTCCCCAATAATGTAAGCCTGAGGAAACCAGTCGTGGTCACCAAAAACAGTTTCTATGGCAGAGTGTTCCTCAACCCCAGGAAGTGGAGGTGGTAACGAATCATCCGAAGGATGGCTGCTAGGGACCCAATGGTATACTTCGACGAGCGTCCGATTCCATATGTCTCCGGGTTCTTTGAATAATGCAGGGAGTGAAACTGCATCAAGAGGATCGGCACAAATTACCTCCCATCTTTCTCGCCAATCTTCCTGTTCGCTTGGTTCGACATATTCAAGAGTATGAACCATTCCCGCAATGCACACGACTTTGTCGATCCGACAGATACCGGAGTCTGTCGGTATAGAAACAATTGGCTTGGCATGAGAATCTGAGATAATGAACTGGCTTGGGTCCCACTCTTGGCAGAGTTCTTCCCAGTCTTGATCATTCATGACCCATTCCTCATTTTCTGCAATGTCTGCCCATCTAGATTTCTGTTCTGACTTGACGCCTTTGAGGGAGCAGATTCCAAGATCCTCTGGCACAGGGACAATTGGCTTAGGTTCGGCGACTGGTATGATGTATAGGCTAGGGTTAAATTTAGTGGAGCTTGGCTTGTTTGGAGTAGAGCTGAGGGAGATTTGGCCAATTTGAGTGTTGGGCTTGTGTTCTGGCATGGGGTTCGAGATAGTGTTTGGCTTTTTGAGGGGGAGTGGAAGTGTTCCTTCTTCAATGAGGTCTTGGACTTTGTGCTTGAGACGGATACAATTGTTGGTATGATGACCGGGCATTTGGTGGTAGGAACAAAAGGCGTTTGGGTTATGGCTTGGAGGAAGTACCTTGGGTGGCTCGCGGGGCTCAAGTGGCTTGATGGCATCTTTTTCGAGGAGCTTTTGGTAGACTGTGGTCAAGGGAAAAGGGAATTGGTAGAAGTTTCTTGATTGCCGGGCTGGCTGGGCTGCTATCTGGTTAATAGGCTCGGCTTTGGCTGGCTTGGAATTTGAGGAGCTGGCCTGGGCGTGGCTGTATCGGTTGGTTCCAAACAGGGTATTGCTGTTGCCAGAGTAAACTCGTTTGGGCTTGACAGATTCTTCCTTCTCAAATATGCCAGTTCTGAGCGCATCTTCAACTGCAAGGCCGGCTTCGTAAAAACTTCTGAAGTCGGCGGTGGTTTGAAAAACTACCAAGTGTTTTGCAAAATCGGGCGCCAAATTCTTTGTGATGATTCTCATTTGCTCTTTTTCTGAGGGCCGATCTACCATCTGAGATGCTTTCCCCCTCCATCTTCTGATAAAGTCAGCGAAGGATTCGTTTGCCCCCATTTTAGTTGCATCCAGTTCTCGAATAGTCATTTCGAGCTGAATATTGTAATTGTACTGAGTCATAAAGGCTGCCCCAATATCTTCCCAGCTTCCTTTCTTTGAAATGTCAAGATTCAGAAACCAACGCAGTGCCGGTCCTGACAGAGTCTGTTGAAACATCTGACCCATGGCATTCTTCTCAATGTTATACATGGACAAGGTGCCCACATATGTCTGTAGATGGGCCTTTGGATCCCCACTTCCATCAAATTTCTCCCATGCTATAGGTTTGAATCCTTCCGGGAGTTTGGCGCCGGGAAATAGACGCAACTTGTCCATATCAACACCCGTGGCGGCCACCTTTTCTTGTTTCTGGACTGATTCCTCGAGTTTGGCGACTTTTGCCATCATTGCTTCCAAGTCCGGATTCTCTGGTGGATTCGGCGGTGGCTGCTCCCCTGGTGGCTTGTTGTGAAGGGTTAATCCTTGTATTAGGAGCAGTAGTTCAGCCATCTGACTATCACTGTGTTCCCGCTGTTCTTTTAAGGCTAGCTTGAGGGCCTCAATCTCACTTTTGTCTGACATATTTGCAGGATCTGCTGAATCTGACTGTATCGCTTTTGACTCGGTTCGAACTAATCGTTGTTTGGGAGTTCTAGTCCAACTAGGTGCAGTGTTCTTCTCGCTTTTACCAATTATTGAAACTGATAGTAAAAATAAAGTGAATTTTAGCGACTGGTGTGAAAAATGCTATGTGCATACTAAAGGAATTTATGTACAAATGAAAGATTGATGCATGATATGCAATGTGATATGTACCGAAACCACAGTTTTGGAAAGGATTGCCCCAATTCTCAGTGCTCTGTTGAATATATTTGATTTTCTGAAAGGCTTTTTTCAAAACAAGGGCCGAACCCCTAGGGGTTGCCTACGTATCCCCATTTTGGAGGAATCAGGCCGTGACGTAGTTCGGGACTACAACTGGCTTTCTCCCTCAAGCAACGGGAAATTCAACAAGGAGGAAAGTACAGACTGACTCAATTATCATAAAGAAAAGTACAAACTGACTCAATAAAGCAAAGTACAGACTTGATAAAGCTCAAACTGACTTGAGCTACAAAAGGGTAGACTTGACAGTCTCAAAAAGGCCCTGTAGGCTAGGTCTGCTGATAATTGGCTTGTTGCTGATTTTTGATCTGACTCAATCGCTGGTTTTGCTGGGGGAGCATTCTTGACTTGGCACCGGCTGCTTTGGCGGATTTTCCAAAGCATACTTCTTCTTGAGCTGTTTGGGAGACAGACCATCATTCAGAAGGATACAATCTTCAACACAAGCCTCACAATCACACTCGTCCCAGTATTTATGTCCTGTCACTGGGTCTTGGAAATAGTAGACTGGTGTGCCATCTGGCTGAAAGTATTTGACTGGTGGCATGATGTCACTTTCTTTATCGTCACTCTCTTGCTCTATCCTGACAGTGATCTTGTCGGGGATATTTTTGGATTCATTCTTCTTGGGAAGGTGGAATTCCCAACCTTGACCATTTTTGGAGTCGTCCCATTGGAGGGTTAAGCCTGGTTGATCAGACGTGGCTAGCTGATGAAGCAACTCTTCAAGCTTGTCTTTGTCTGGAGTTTGATTTCCAACTTCTTCATTTCCAACCTCTTCAAGTATCCATACTGGCGCGCCATGATGGATGGTAAAGGTGGACTTGAGCTTCTTGCTTCCAGATTGGTTACTCATCTTCGGTTACAGACTCTGGTAAAAGAAATACAACATTCTAATTACTGGGAGGGAAAGAGCCAATTGAAGCACTTTTATTTGAAAAGAATTTGTTTATTTAACAGAGCATTTGATTATCGGGATAATCCTTCTTATTACTGTGGAAGAAAGGTGAAAATCTAGGGTAAAAGCTATCATGTATGTGCATGCAAGACAGGCAAACAACAAACAGTAAACAGTAAGCAATTAAGCAGTTAACAGGATATATCACATAACCCTACCCTGTGGGTTCCTGTCTTAGGTTGGAAGGTTCTAGGCTAATCATATGCAAAGGCTGGTTTTGGTTTAGGGGGTTCCCCAGACTAGAGCCAATATTTGCCTCCCAGTGCCAAGTGTACTGCATGGCAAAGGTCAAGCGGCAGGCTGACTCATCATGGTCCAAGGTTGCTGAGCATCCGGGGATGTCCTAACACCAGTGAACTGGGTAGGGTAACCAAGACGCAGCAGCGGGGTTTATCCGACATCGATGCAAGTGATGCAAAAGTTCAGCAATAAAATTGTTTTCAAAAATCCCACAAATGTTTTTCAAGTTTGGCTCTCTTTTTAAATTAATCAAAATTTTGAAATTTTACTTATGCAAACAACCGAGAAAGCTCCAGTCCAGACTGATCGGGCTTTCACCCTGACATCGATCCTTTCTAGCACGGCGTGAAGCACGTACTTGGTGTCAAGCTTTCAAAGGGCCGTTTTACAAGTGTAAAATGTCAAGATAAAGATTAATTTAAAAATAATGATCCCCAGCGGAGTCGCCATTTTGTGGACGGTCCACCGGATTTGTTAAAAACTTTGTTTTGAAAGTAGGAGTCGCCACCCGGGTTTTTAGAAAATGGTTTGGGACCCGAGAAACCGTTTTAAGAAATGATTGGGAAAATGATTTATAAAACAATTTGAAAAACCAGAGATTCGTTTTGGATTCGGGAGCCAGGTTACGAACAGGGAAGGGTTTTAATGCACCCCGTTCGCCCGATTAAAAATCGGTCTTTACTAGACATTTGTGGGATTTTTAGAAAGCGTTTTAATGCCGAATATTAGCAAATAATCATTTAAGCAAAGCAGACGATAATAATGAAAACTGAGCTGCTATAATTTACAGCAGGCATGTAAAAAAACTCAGAATTTAAACTGTTCATGCAGGGGATTGTTCAAAAATTTGATTTTTACATGAAAAGTGTGCCGTGCGGCACACTGGATGTACCGTGCGGCCCTGTTCATTAACTAAACGGTCAAATTTTCAAAGGAGCGCCGTACGGCACTCCAAGTGTACCGTGCGGTACATGGGGAGTGCCGTGCGGCACTGTTGGCTGCACAACAGTTCAAACTTTGGTTTTCGAAAATCATGAAACACAGATGCATATGAGGCATGAAATACAGTTAAAAACAAACCATTTTGAGTGAGAAAATGATATGCTTAAATGGGAGATGTTCCTCCTCGTTGAATCGCTCCGTCCACGGCGATGTTTTCACCGTACGACGCGACCGGGAGGTGTGAAATGAAAATGGTTTTTGCTATACCACGGGTGTACCGAATGTAGAGATGATATTGATCATCATTCCACATTCGGCATCCCCCTCGGGCATCAAGTTACGAAATTGGCGAAACGGGATTATACCTTGGTTTGGAAACTCTCAGATTGAACTTCCTTTTCGGACTGCTGAATGTGGCTTGAGCTCCTTCCAATGCTTGCAAAGTTACTTCTCAGTATGGTATAGGAGATTCGGTTGAAAGTCTGATGGATTTTGCTGATGATCAATGGAGACTTTGGAGCGAAAAACAGAGCAATGGGTTTCGGATTGCAACTGGATTGAGATAGATTTCTGGGGCTTGAGGGTGTTGGTATTAAGTGATTTTGAGTATGAGAAGAATTTAGGAGTAGAACTCAAGAGAGGTTTTCCACGGTTTTTCTCACAAATTTTCTCCCCGATCCTTTCCTCGTCGGAATCGATTGGTTTATATAGGGAAGGAGTGATCTTGATCTCCAAGTTTTCTTCCTCTCCACTCAAAGGAATGATGGCTCTGAGGTAAGTTTTTCATCCTCGCACGAAATCATAATGAACAGAGGAGCGAATTCGTCAACAATTCGAGCTGCTGGGCACTCTGCAAAAGCTGTGTGACAAGTGACAGTGTCGTACGGCACACAAACTGTGCCGTGCGGCACACTTACTGTGCCGTGCGACACACCTGACCGCCAAAATTCAAAAATTTGCTTGGGCAGTGCTGTGCGTGAGAGGTGAGTACCGTACGGTACTGTTGACTGAGTCGACCTGGAGAATTTCAATCCGAGAGTTCTTCCGGGTATTTCCTTTCATCATCGGGGATTAAGGTGTACGAGAGACTCATATTGGGGTGTCTACACCAGTGTTCCTCCAATGAAAGAGGGTGCTCTCTCTCTCTCTCTCTCTCTCTCTCTCTCTCTCTCTCTCTCTCTCTCTCATTTTTGATAAATTGATGTTATCAAGTTATTCCCATGTTAATTGTGTAAACTCTGTATATCATAACGCTCACTGGATTATTTTTATGAAACCATTTCAGGAAACAAGGGATAAAATAAGGCTCTATGGATATCATGTGGTTAATGATTAATGGCCACTTCTGCTATTATATGCAAATCAAATTCATTTTGTAATTAAATTGTGGTGCTTTTTCATTGTAACTCTATTTATATTAGTCGGGCCAATAGTCGTGGCCACAGGGTTGTAATATAATAACGATTGATTAATATGATTTCTTGTTACATGTTAGGTTAACTCTGAATGTATTTTGTTAAATTTAATGATTCGGATTTTCAATTTTGTAATTTGATTATTTTAGAAAAGTTGTACCAATATGATTTTTACAGAGGCCTGGGGTGATTTAGAATCACTGGCCGGTCATGATTTCTAATCATGTGGGGTGAGTCGTGACATTGTACCTTCTTGACATCGTGGTGCTCATATCATCCATATGCATTCAGAAATTTAGAAGATTTTTCTACCGGGCATGTGTATGATCAACCCTTCATTTTTGGTACAAACCACGGAGCATGATTTGGAGTGCTTGGAGTGCATGACCTCTTTTGAAAGCATGAAGAGTTATTCATCTTTGTAAAACTTATTTTGTAGATGAAAATTTAACTATGTTCATTGATTATTTTGACTTGGAGAATGTAACAAACTTAACTACCTTTATTTGGCTTCTCATGGAACTACGGATTGTAACTTAACGGAATTACATTTGGGAACGCTTTATTATTCTATGTATGGACTTGGATTTTCGTTGCGGGAGAAATTCATGGACTTATTGTTATTCGATTTTATGAGAAGTATGGTATAATTATGTTTGAAAATCAAGGGCATAACAGAGAATGTTCATAAGAGTGGGGAAGATTGTGGACACCCCGCAAAATTTCAAGATTATGAAAATAGTTTTGATTTTTGGAGTCGCCAACCGGGTTTAAGGACCGTACTCGAGAAATCAGTTTGAAAATAACTCTTTTGCCCTTGATTTGAAAAACCTTTTAACTGGCCCATCGTTACCAAGATTTTTCGGGTTCGGGAGCTAGGTTACGAGAGGGGAAGGTTGTTAAGGCACCCCTCTCGCCCGACAAAATGTCCGATCTCTACTAAATGTTTAAAGTATTATGAAAACATTGACTAAATAGACTTTATTCGCAAGACAAAAGGGGAGCACATAAACATGATCATAAAACTATAATGAAAGTCGTGGATACTTGTGATACGTTTTATGAATGTGATGACGAAAAATGACACGAAGAATAACAAGTAAACATGACAAAACAGTGTATAAGGACCCAAAATAACTCTCAAACACCCTTACACAAAGAATAAACCACACCCCTAGTTGTTCTCTGGGCACCCAAAACAGTGGGGTTTGGGTGCCCAAGGATGGTCTGGGCATCCAAAGGGGGGAGCTTTGGGCACCCAAAGCTGGTATGGGTGCCCAAAATTTGCTTTGGGCTCACACCTAAACCATCCATTGACCTTCATTTCTTCTTCAAACATGTACAAAATGGTGTATAGGCCACTGTTACTCGGTACTTCTCCCAAAAATCAAGTTTAAAAGATGGTTTGAACTTGAAAATCATGATTTTGGCTTGTTTTGGAGTGAAACAAAGAGGGTATAGGCATGTGTCACACGGGTTCTTTGGGGGAGTTCCGTTGTGTGTACTGATTGCCGAAAATCAAAGGCTCCTCGTTTGGTTCGGGTTACATTGTTGTTGGACCTAGAAGAGACGGACATCCTATGTATTAGCTTACAATAAATGTGACTGACTTCGGAGCTATATACACGGATTGTACTACTTGTTTGGGATAGACTGTCTTTGGAATCTGGACTAGGCATGTGGGAGCGGGCGACTGAGTAGGCATGTGTCCCACGGGTTCTAGAGGGGAGTCCCTTGTGTGTACTGATTGTCGGAAAGTCAGAGGCTCCTCGTTTGGTTCGGGTGCCATGTTGTTGGTCCCACGAGAGTCGGTCATCCTATGTATTAGTTACCATAATTTGTGATTTTCTGAGCATATCTTAACTCTGTATGGATGTGATGTTGGAACTTGGTCGAGAGATGTGCATGTTTTAGTATTATCCTAGCCTTGCGGGTTGTGCATGGCGTTAAACAATTATCTTAAATGAGCTTGAAATAAAAAAAAGGCTAACCGAATTTACCTACAAGGGCATACCCACAAAAAAACAAAGAACAAAATAAAAGGAAGAACCGACGCTAACAGGCAACAATTATCTAGAATGGTAAATCTGAATGTTTCCTAACCTTCTAGAAAGATGATTAAGAAACATACAAGTAGCATATTGATGCAACACCCAAAAAGACTTGGACTGTTGGAATTAAAACTTGATGCTTGAAGCTTGAACATGATAATTGAAGGATGAACATCTTGAAACATCATATGTGACTTGGTGGGATAAACTTGATGTTGAGGCTTGGGCCTTGAACA
This sequence comes from Vaccinium myrtillus, assembly GCA_016920895.1. Classification (NCBI taxonomy): domain Eukaryota; kingdom Viridiplantae; phylum Streptophyta; class Magnoliopsida; order Ericales; family Ericaceae; genus Vaccinium; species Vaccinium myrtillus. Next base: position 20,260,587 of record CM029277.1, read on the forward strand.
TGAGAACCACCGATGCATGTTTTAGTAACACATAGTATCCTCAACTATGCCACTGGTGGATAGCGGGGATAGTAGAATGGAATGGATGGGTCCATGGCGTGGCATTGAGAAGAATGGAATGGATGGGTCCATGGCAGAAAGCATTTGTAGCACAACCAAACAATTATCTGCTTCACTTATTGTTTTTTGCTTATTTACACCTATGATGGCAGGATGTGCCAGTAATTCTTATTTTCCCACCCCGGCGGGTTGTGCCGGGGATCACGCACTTTTCTTTTCTTTTCTTTCTTTTCTTTTCTTTCTTTTCTTTTCTTTCTTTTCATTTTGTCCTCCCTGGGGTATGCCCCTTGTAGGTTGTACATTCGCCCTTTTAATTTCAAGCTTATTTACCCAAAAAAAACTTGGTCAAGAGATGTTGAGCGAAGAGTAGACTAGGCATGGCACAGAACACAGGGAACTATGGGGGAGGCTTCCTTTGTGTTTAGTGATTGCCGAAATACTTGAGGCCCGTTTCCTCCCGATCGAGTTCTATATTGTGGTGCTCCATTGTTGAGATTGGAAACCAATGATATATTTGGAAACTTTTACTGCAATAAAGGGCGGAGTGTGCCAAGAAGTACACGGTTCCTTATTTTCCTTACTTATCCCTATCCTTGCAGGTTGTGCAAGGGCATCTTATCTTTCCCATCTCCGGCGCGATGTGTCAGAGTTTTGTAATTTTCTATCTGCTGCATGTTTGATCATTTTACCTATGCTGGCGGGATGTGCCAGTACTTCTCATTTTCCCACCTCGGCAGGTTGTGCCGGAGACCACGCATTTTATCTTTTTCTTTTCTTTTTTTTACTTTTCTTTCTTTTCCTTTTTGTCCTCCCTGGGGTTATGCCCCTTGTAGGCCGTACATTCGCTTAACCCCTTTTAATTTCACGCTAAATTACCCAAAAAAACAAAAAACAAAGAGGGTGTAGGCTGACTTCTTGCATGAAATGGGGTTCTTTATACATATAAACATTTGGTAACCTTACCCACTTGCAAAGTCCATGATTTCCAAACCTGTGATATCCCAGTCGCGGTATGAGCGTGAGTCCCGCCACTCTTCTTCCCCAAACTCAGCTGAGTCCAGAAATATACAGAGACAGAACCCAAGAACTCCACACAACCGAAAAAATCACAGCATTCAGAGAATTGAAATCCGAAATAACTAATAAATTTGGAGTAATAAATCCAAACAATTGAATCTCCAGAGCAACAAAGCTCCGGAGTTGGTTTCTCTGGGGTTCATTAGATCCCAGAACACGCAACACTTGCCCGCTCCAAGCTAATCCAAACCCAGGAGATGAAGAACGGAATCCATCGATTCCATACAACCAAAGTATGCTCCAACCAAGTAATCCAAGAATTCCAAAATAATTAGTGAAACTAGGGTACAAACGACCCTCTATATGTAGAACAGCCCCTGAATGGGGCTCAAGAAACTCCAAAGAAATAGATTCAAATGCATAAGAAAGGACACCCAGATCCGAACCTGCCGTAGACATACCTATGAAGCGCCAGGATCCACAATGGAATTACCTCTTCCATCGTGACACCACCGACACATAGCGGAAGAGAACTGATACGTGAGGAAGTACCGCAACAGTGCTAGAACCTAGGCCCCAATCTGTAGTGCACTCATGAATCCCCTCAAAGTTCCTTTGCGTAGTGGACGAACACTCACTTTGAAGACGAACTGTCCACTGATAGTCCCTAAGAACCCATGGAACTTCTGGGTTTTGCTGGAGATCCTATGGCCGATAAATCTCTGTTACCGGAGTCTCCATCAGGCCGTAACACCACCGACGTGGGTGAATTCTGGGTTTTGCTGGAGATCCCATGGCCAATAAATCTCCGTTACCGGAGTCTCCATCAGGCCGTAACACCAACGACGTGGGTGAAATGGGTCACATCCTTCTTCGATTGAGGTATGTTTGGGGGAAACTTTACAGCAAGCCCCAAGAATATACTGAGCTTGGGGCCAAATCCTTCACAATAAAGAAGAACTCAGGTCCCCTTTGCTGTTGAAATTGTTTTACAGATCCGCTGGTACCAAACCTGATGTGTCGACTAGCAACCGTGAAAATGATTTCTCATCCAGGACCCTAGGATGGAATCACCACCACCAAACGGGCTTTAAACCCAGAACCGCAGAAACCTCCGACGTGGGTTAGATGGGACTGGAACACGATCACATCTCTCCTTTGATTGAGATATTACCTCTATTGTGGATTGAGTGGTGCGATTTAACGACTGGGTTTCTGAAATCTCAAATCCCCTTTTCGAGCCGTTGTTGCTAATGTGTAACCCTGAACCTCGCATCTCCCCGCTAGACTAGAGCCTTTTCAAGCCGTGACATCGAGGACACTTAGCTGCAGAGGAAAACGGTCTGAAACGCAGAGATGGGTCGAAGTCTCCAAGGATAGCACCCCAGATCTGAAATGCTTTGGTGTTTGGTTGATGACCACTTGTTTTCCAGAGTGTATTCGTGGAAAATTTGTCTTTCTAAGACCTCTAAGTGTGATGATTTTGTTGTAACAGAGCATGGATTACCTCTGTTTCAATATGAACGGGCAGATTTTTTAGGGAGGGGAGTGCATTCTCTCTCTACAGTAGCTCTCAACCCATGTTGTATAGTTATTTCAGAGAACCCTTTGAACACTTTTAAGTAGGTAAACTACCTTGAATGCTTGATTTTGAACTTGGGTGTAAACTTTTCGCTAATTTAGGAGGTTTGATGGACTGGGATTTGGGCTACTAGAGCTGAAGAGTCATGATTATAGGTAATAGATGTGAGCTTGATCAAAGAGGTTGGTGTATTTAGGTTGATTGGATGATAAAGAAGTGGGTTTGTAGGCTTAGGAAGGATGAAGAAGAGTGGCTCTGGTTTGGGGTGAACTTTCTGGGTGCAATTTGGCAAAATAACAGCTTAGTAGACTCAAGGATTTATCCCCCCTCCAAAATGAAACCAGGGAGGGGTATTTATAGAGAGAAAAATTGTAGTTTAGGGTGAATAAGAGAGGGAAATACATTTTGAACTCAAATTTTGGAGGGATGTAGTAATGGAAGGAGTTTTGAATGAAAAACGTGGGCTGGGGTAGAGGAGAAAGCCATGGTTTTACCAGAAAACCAGTTGAAAATTGCTTACTGGAAGTACCTTTGGGCGCCCAAAGCACCATGATTTGGGCGCCTAAAGCAAGTTTGGGCTCCCAAAACACTATGGTTTGGGCGCCTAAAGCATGTTTGGGCGCCCAAAGGGGGTCTGGGCGCACAAATGGGAGACTGCACAACATATCAAACTTCGCGGGGCCGCTTCGGGTGCTACCAAACTCCGTTTTGCACGTGGTTTACAGCGTTGGAAAGGTGGTTGAGTCTACTTTCTAACCCAAGTGGTTTTAATTCAAGATGATTTGCACATCAAAATGTGTGACCATTTTACCCTCAGAAGGTCGGGAAAACAAGTCGTTTTGGTAAAACGTGCATATCTCCCTCATTTCAAAATGGATTGAGACGCATTATATATATCGATAAAGAGGGTTTCGAATGTACTAGAAGGTGGTGCAAGCTAGAATTTATTTGAAGAGGTTTTGGGAGGGGTTTCCAAGCACTTAATCAAGCTCCAATGTGTTTTGTTGGTCCATTTTCATCATTGGAAATGCCAAGGATTTTCACAGGTTCACTTTGGGCTGTCTACAAAGATGAGGGCTAAAATTCATTTTCACAAAAAGTTATGTGTTGGGGGAAATGTCTATGTAGCTCTAATCCTCGGGGAAGAAAAATGTAATTTCTCAAACACAAGGAGGAATCTGTATTAAATCCAAACATCAAGAGAGGTTAATTAGTGTAATTTGCCCTCAATAAAAAAATAAAAAAAGTACACCCAGCAAGAAATGGAAAGATATTCAAAAAAAAATTTGTTGGAAAGGAAAGTCTTTTCCTAATGCATGCCATCCGTAAGGGAAAAAATCAAATTAGAATTTAGAACTAAAATCAAAACCAATAAAACAACAATTAATTTATCTCTCTGGTTGTCTAATTCACCACAAAGTCATCATGTTGTTTTTAGAGTACATTGAATGTTACAAGATGGGAATAATGACATGAATAAACAAATCTACATCCAAGAAAAAGAATTGTAATTGAGGAAAGAAGTTATATAGTCTCTTGAGACTGTATTCGAAATCATTGTAAACACTTAAAACAAAGAAAATTTTCCCAACACCTGATTAGAAGTTGAGGACTTTTGTAGAAAACAACAGTAACCTACTCAGAGTGCTAGGCAGAAACTTCCTTGCAAACAAGTTGCACACATTTGTCCTCTTTCCATTGTACAAACATTGTCTTCCGGTCCTCATCCTGATTAACAATTCTGGGGACACATCTGTCCTAACAAATCGGGTCGGATGGGGCCCACCCTTCGTCCAATCAACCCATGTCAAAGTTCTGTTTGCAATCTTCCTCCCAAATTTCATGCTCACAAATGTTGGTAAATAATGTTCATCGGAATAACATGGTGGCTTGCAGTATTTCTTAAACACTGGGAAATATCTCCGGTCCGAGACCACCTCGATAGCAAGATGGCGGTCGAGCTCAAACCATTGGGATCCTTTTAGCCATTGCTCGATCTTGATCACGGGTTTCATTCTTTGGTTGTAACGGCCTCGACCCACTGGGCCTAGTAGGTCATAAGCTTCAACAAAGGTTGTGTCCGAGTCCATGACATAAGAGTAGACGGTGGAGAAGTTGAAAAGGGGAATGCACGATTCGGAGAGTAGAATGAACCGTTCATTCGAGATGTCAAGGAGTGCATTGGCTAATAGGCGACGCTCTGCTTCGACCATGTTCACCTTTCCCCATTCAACTGCCTGCATTCGTGGAAATTTTTAGTATTGAATTATAACAAGATGTGAGTTTGGACAAATGCAATAACAATAGATGTTTAAAATAGGAGTGTGATAGAAGCTTAAAGTAGACGAAAACCAATAACTATTTTTACTACAAGAAATGAAATATAATAATTAATCGTGGTAACTTAATAAATGCATTCTGTCATGCTGCATTTTTTTAGAAAATAAAATTGAGGGGGCATTATTATCAATATTATGCTGGAGAAATTATGTACAAAAGTCTATATGTTAGCCTTACTTGTAAAGAGGTATGATACTGAACTAGAGTTTAGGTATGATCCACAAGATTGTAAAAGGACTACTCAAATAGTTAAGGCCCAAATACAATAGGAGCCCAACCCTACACTTACTAAACTTGAACTGTATCTTTCCATCCATAAGATTAACCTGTTAATCCATGTTATGGACAAAAAAAAAAAGTAAAGGCCCAATTCTTGGGCTCTTGGTTGCTTGTAAAGTCAAAAAAATTATCATTGGGCTTGCTAGCTTCAACCTTGGAGAATTTTGTAAAAATAAAATCTTTGGTTACTAACACAATATGTCTTCCAAACTGGCCAAAACAATTGAAAATAATTCGGTGTGCTATGCTCATGCTAATTCATAACTGACCAGAACAGTATGTAACTGTTGAACATACAAATAATCAAGTCATCCATCTCTCCAATAGTTTGAACTTTTAAATAAGATGTTGTAAACACTCTAATATGGTATCAAAGCACGCAATAGATTCTATGTTTGAATATCATCGACCACCTAACGATGACAATATTTACACATGTTTAGACTATTTATGCAAGAGAACTTGGCTACACATGAGAGAGTGTGTTGAAAATATAAATAGTAAAGTTACCCTCTCTTACAGATTAAGATTTTAGATCATGGTTGGTTGTAAGAATCTAATAATAACAAACGTCATAAAAAGACGTAACAAGTAGATTAGAACATTACAAAATAACGAATGAACCATAAAATTTTACTACCAGAAAATATGCACAACTTTCATTTGACATAACATATGGAGTGGTAACTACTAACAAAAAAACGTAACACGGACTAAACAAGTATGTAATGCACTTTTATGTTATACACCATGTGCACCCTAGCTTTCTATTCCCTTTGTATAATTTATAGTAATACACTTATCTTCCTCATAAAATGAGAAAATTTTCTATTTTTGCTAATTGGTAATTCGTTCACTCATAAACCACCATAATTCACATCATGAAATTATTTTATCCTCTCCATAATTCACATCATGAAGTTATATATATTTTCCTATCCGGACTCCGGACTTCCGGACCTCCGTGATCCAAGCATTATTTTGACGATTTGAACCGTCTAATGTGTTCAGAAAGTGTTTTCAAGGGTTTACGCGAGAAATCTTCAAAAACAAAAACCGGGAAGGGCTTGATCCAAACAGTGTTTCGCAAAACTGTATATTTCTGAACACATTGGACGGATCGGATTTCCAAAAAACAATTTTTAACGTGAAAAAATTACATTTTTTCTTATTTATGGGAGGTCCTTACTAGAAAATTTGCCTATATATATATGTAATAACTTTAAAGCCATTGTTACTTATGCATGGGTACGGGTTCCCTTGGTTAGAGACTTGTTGAACTTTGACTATGGAATTGTACCTTTGACTCGACTTTTCAAAAGGAGAATTGTTTGTTTTTGGACTTATCCTAGGTGAAAATTATACGTATTTTGGTTACTAAAATTGAGGGCGTGACATCATAGGTAGGTAGTGTGTTCAAAAAATTCCCAAATGATTTTATGATCTGCACAAGGTTCATCCAATTTAAAAATCCTTTAATGTCTAACCATTAAATAATGTCCAAGTATTTCTAACTATTAAATAATAATAATTGATTTTTAAAATGCCGTTTTTCACATTTATACTCGTTTGTTCTCTTGCAAAGTCAAAGCATTTACGAATAAAAGACTATTACTCCAGTAAATTCACATATAAAATCCTATCAATTTGATTATAAATAAGAGGAGTTTGAAAATTAATTACAATTACTACCCCAAAAAAAATGCAAGAGATATATATTCACAGACGGACATCAAATATAATCTTGTTATCCTCCACAAAATCATGGTGGTGAGGCTAAGGAGGTTTGCATATCACCCTGGCTGCAGTTAACTATAATAAGGGACAAAGGGAGAGTGGTGCCAGGAGCGGCCATGGAACCCTTATCCTTCTAATGACTAGATTAATCTCCTCTTTTCTTTTTCTTTTTTTTTATACACACTTAAATATATACATATTTATATATATTGGCCCCCTAAGTTCTAACCTTTCTTTTTTTTTTCTATCTATCTTTTGGGTATTCCTTCATCAACACGGGTTCCCTTGGACCGAAATTTCCTACTGCCGTGTATATATAATTTTGGGTATTTTGGTAATTTTGCCCCCATACCGTATAGATTATTTTCTAATCTTGCCCCAAGTAACAAAAAATAAATATAACTATGCCTAAATAATTTTTCCGGATCACCTCTAATCTTTTTTTTTTGGAGAGAACATATTCTGCAATGAAAATTGTGAAGAACCGACTTTGTAACAGAATGGGTGACCAGTGGATGCAGGATAGTTTGGTTGTGTACATTGAGCGAGAGATTTTTGTTACCATTTCAAATGAAGCTATCATGAAACGGTTTCAAAATATGAAAAACCGTCGGGGCGAGTTGTAAACGATATGATATGTTATGGTTGACATACCACTTTCGCTAATATATATATTGTTGCAAATTATTTTTGGAAAATCCGAGCCATCCAATGTGTTTAGAAGGTGTTTTCAAGGGTCCATCGCGCAAAATCTTCAAAAACAAATACCGGAAAGGGCTTGATCCAAGCAGTTTTCGCAAAAACTTTATATTCAAGCCCTTCCCGGTATTATTTTTTGAAGATTTCCCGCTAAGACCCTGGAAAACACCTTTTGAACACATTGGACGGCTCGGATTTTCCAAAAACAATTTGCAAAACAAAAAAACAAGGGATTTTCCTTCAATCCGGGAGTAAATCCCCGTGTATATATATATATATATATATATACGGCAATTATCCAATCAAGGATCCCGGATGGGAGATTTTTTGGTGTTTTGATGCTTTTAAAAATTGTTTTTGGGAAATCCGAGCCGTCCAATCTGTTCAAAAGGTGTTTTCAAGGGTCCATGAGGGAAATCTTCAAACAAAAATACCGGGAAGGGCTTGATCCAAGCAGTTTTTCGCAAAAACTGTATATTTACAATTTTGTGAAAAATTGCTTGGATCAAGCCCTTCCCGGTATTTTTTTTTAAGATTTCCCGCGTGGACCCTTGAAAACACCTTTTGAACACATTGGACGGCTCGGATTTTCAAAAAAATATCGGGAAGGTGGAGTCCCGGATCCGGGATTCCCGGATTAGATCGGAACTATATATATATATATATATATAAATATCTTTTGGTTAAGTATTATATTGGATCTACTGTATACTTGACCCCGCTGATACTAAATCCTGCGTCCGCCCCTGTGACAATACTCCACTTATTTTCTCGTCATATAATCGTTTCAATTGCAATTCTGAGACAATTATCACTCCACGTTCTCTATGAATGTATCTATAAATAGGTGTACCTCTATTTTCTTTACATTATTATTTTTCCCTTTGAAGTTAGGGCTGCAAGATAATGGAGTCGTTCGCGAACTGTTCGAGACTCGACTCAGTATGGACTTTTATCTATGTTAATGGAAATGCTAGACTTCCAAAATAAATTAAACTTGAGAAACTCTCCCAGAATTCAACATGGCAGCCAATGGGTCCAGAAACCATGTGTGAACTGAACCTTCCAGACTATTTGGATGAGGAATGACAAGGAGCAACACCGACGCCCAGGATATGTTAGCAACTCCATGTGGACGATCGGATTTTTTCTTCTCTCTCTGGGCGGCCAGAATCCAAATTTTTGGACAAGGGAAGAGCGGGTTTCCAGATCTGGGGTTCCAACATCGGTGACGGAAGCGGCGACGGCATGACACCCTCTCTGACAGCTCCGGTGGTTTTTTCTCTGTATTTTCTGTTTTTTTCTCTATTTTTCTATTTCAGTTTTTTCAAATTTAGTTTTTTTTTTTTTAGATTGTTGTATTAGGTTGTTGTTTTAATACATTTTCTATCTTTTCATCCCCCCCCCAAAAAAAAACCCGATGCTCAGTCGCCCATCACTCACTACCACCAGCCATAACCTTTCCTCCTGAATGTACGTACTACTTCAATGGCCAGATAACGGCTATAACAGATCGTGAAAAGGTGCGTTATTTGCACAAATCTAATGGCCTGGTTTCCACTCGATCCATTTAAAACCATGGCAAAAAAAAATTTACCATCGGCCGTTTGCCGGAGAAAAATCTCATATATATCAGAGAGATTTGAAGGCAAGAGAACAAACAAGATTTCAGTAAAATTCGAGGATTTTGGAATTAGGGCCATCTCATTTGAGGGATATTGGATGTTTCTGTGTGGGATTTTGTTAGGGTTTTTTTTCTTCTTTTTTGTACTTTTAAAGTATATATGCCCGCATTTGGAATGGCTAGCTTGTCATTTTCGATAATCAAAGGGAAGTGAGGAAATATGTGAATTTGTGTGTGTTGTTTGAGCTCCTTGAATGGCTTATAAATCTTTTTGTGCTTTCGTTAAGAATGGGGAATATTACTAGAATTCCATGAAAATTTGCTGTTTCTTGAGAAAATGATGCAAAGAATTATGTAAACTAAGAATATAGTACAAGGTTTTTGATAAAAAAAAACTAAGAATATAGTACAAGGTTTTTGAGAAACTCCTCCTCCTCATATATAGAACAAAACGTGGTTATTATTATTAAGGGTCTTACTAACGTATGTCTAATGGGTACATGTACAATAAACACATAAACAAATAAAAAAAATACACACTCTACTACACCTTTTAATACACTCTCACATTTTTTTATATATTTTTTCACACATTTTAATACACTTTTTCAATATTAGTGTGTGCTTATTAGGCACACGTTAAATTATGTTATTATTAATTATTTTGATGCATTTATTGCCGGGCCGGAAGAAGAGAGTTGCTGGGCCCGTTGACGTGGTTTTTGGCTGCGGGACCCACCAGATGACATGGGCCGCGACGTTAATAGGCTCATACAGACAGGTTTTCCTCCTGCCGTACGGAATCTGGGACTAAAAATTAGTGTAGTTTGATGCACATTGGTCCGGACGGACGTATCTAAATCAAACATCAACTCTCTTGGGGTTCAACCAAAAAGGTATAGTTTTTCAAAAGATTTTAGCAACTTAGTTAAGCAGGTGTTAAAATCATGGTTTTGAAATAAAAAAAAGAAGTGGTTTCGTGTATCATTTTTCGATTTTTTTCGCACCAAATTAAAGTACTCCTCGTGTACTTTAATTCGGTGTGAAAATTTCAAAAAATAATACACGGAAACACTTAATTTTTTTATTTGAAATACTATGATTTTAGCACCTGCTGAACTCATTTACTAAAATCATGGTTGGGGTTGCTAAAATCAAACGGAAAATTAGCCTAAAAGTATAGCTGGATAAGTTAGGCCACGGAAAGGACTATATGGAACCCGGGGTGGGTGTTGCGCAACGTGTTGCACAGTTATGGTGCCACCGTTCTGGTGTCTTGCCGACGATCAGAGACGTTCACCGCGTAGAACTCGTCGAGTTCTACATGCGTATTAAAAATTAATTCGATCAAATATCGATAAGTGTCTCATCGAAACACATATAACATGTTGCGATGGTTTTGATCTAGTGTTTCGGATCCATTCGGAATCATGTTTTGATTAGGCACCTTACGATATTCAATCGAGTTGGTTTTTGGTACACTTGTAAAACTCAACGAGCTCTATGCGGTGAACGTGTCTGATCGTCGGGCTGACACTGGCACGACAACTCCAACCCCCGCGCAGCACCCTCGGTTCCGACTATACTTAACTAACTTAAGTAATGTCATTGAAAAAAAATTCCCTTTTACTTTTGATAACTTTTGATAACGTAGGGTAACTATGTTTACGCGTCCCACGACTAATTTTAATTTCTAGAATCAATAAATTACATCTTCGACTAGCTAGGGGCCAATTGAATTGAAATAATTAATCCACTTTTACAACTACATAATGAATACGGATACACTCGAGGGGAGATAAACGTATTAAAATAAACTAATAGTATCACTCCTTTTTTTTTTTAAAAGTAACCAATATTACTTTAATGTTTTACCTTTTTACTGTTCTTGTGTACGCTTTGCTTAAATCTTTTTCATTGGTAAGGACTATTGATTTGTCTGGAGAAAATTGTGTTTGAAACTTTGATTCTTTGAATGGTTTTATTGGAATGCACCGGGAAACTTCATCCTTGAATTGTCACATTAAAAGTTGAAGGATTACGCACATTTTTGCAAACTAAATGGTACGTAGTGTTTGATATTCCTTTTGTCAAGGGTTGATTCAGTACGTGTTGGATACCTTGTTTCAATAATTGGACTTAGGAAGCATATTGTTTGTAATTTCTAAGACATCATAACAGCTAACAAATGGCGTTTAAGTTGAACACAGCTAACTAAAAGGAGTTTATAGTAACCCCCAACATTCAATGGCGTCATTACCACAGAATCCAAAGAATTTCATCCCAAATCCACATTAATACTCTAAAACCAAAAAAACCCAAAAAAAAAAAAAAAAAAATTGTTTATGTGTATACATATGTTTAAAATGAGATAATGAATGCATATGAACGTGACTAAAATAAGGCTGAAGGGGAAAAGAAAAAGGAAATTAAAAAAAAAAAAAACCATTTATGTTTGGCATAACGTACTGACCTTGCTTGGGATTCTCCGACCTCGGAATACAGATTCTTCAGACACGGTTCCATTGAAAGAGGGAAGGGCATGAACGTAAATTGAATAAAGGCCTTGATTCCCTTGAAAGAATTTCTCCCAAAGAGGAGCCAAAGGCAAATACCCTCTTGTCAAATACATGAAAGCAATTTTAGGGGTGTATTTGAATGGAAATGTTGGAATTTTAGGAACCATTGAAGCCCTCCAAAGCAACTCTTCATCTTCCATATCATGCATTGGATTAGGTGGCTTAACATAATCCCTTAATCCGATCCGAACTCCCTTTTTCAATTGATCATCACTATCAATTCCTGATCCGTCCCAGATTATTCCATGGCTGCCGCGGCCTGCAGGCAAAGAAGTACTTAATTGATCAATAGGTAATTGGGTTCGTGGAAAATCTTGGATTCGTAATTCGGGTGGTGGAAAATCTTGAACGGGTAATAGGGGTGGGGGAGGTGGTAAATTTTGAAGTGGTGGTGGTAAAAAGCTTTGAGGAGGAGGAGGAGGAGGTGGTGGTGGTGGTGGTGGTGGTGATGGGGAAAGAGGTGATTGAATAGTAGAGAATTGCTTGCGGAAGAAGTAAATGGGTGGTAAATCTTTGATATAGAAACTGACTGAAATTCCAATTACTAAACCTGAACTGAAGAAAAGAAAATAAATGATGAGTCTGTGAAGATACATTTGGGAATTGAAGGGATTGGGGTTTGATGTTGGTGGGCGTTGCTGTTGTTGTTTATCGCTCTTCATTGATACACACACAAAAGAGAGAGAGAGAGAGAGAAGATGTATCGTTTTGGGATGAGAGAGAAGAATTTAGTAGCTAGTATGGAGGAAAACGTGATGGTTGGCTTTCCAGAGAGAGAATTGGAAGGAAGGTATTAATTGTTATGGAGTGCATGTGTGTGTGTGAGAGAAAGAGAGAGAGAGAGAGAGAGAAAGGGGGAGATTCTTGTAACCTAAAAAGAAGCTTGGCCCTCCCTCCTAAAAGATTCTTATAAATTGATTTCAGAACACCTCACACTTGGCTGGGCTCTAAATTCAACCCATGGAAGGAAATTAAGAATTATTAAATTTTACCCCCCTTAAATGGGAAATTAGACACTTGGCTGGGCTCTTTAAATTCAAAACTTAATTTGGATTTAAATATGAGGACTTGATCATTTTAGTATATTTTATTTTTTTTAGGGTTTGTGTGATCAATTTTTTGGCATGTTCAAATTTGACACATTTAGAAATGTCCACCCCAAGCAAAATGCCAAATTTATTTATTCGTATTTTTGTAAGTTTTGGAGAGTAATTAAAGAATTCAAAGATAAAATTTACACTAACACTTTAGAGGTGTTCAGTGTATATCTTCGGGTAGTGATTTCACGCTCTCATTTCTTACAAGTACGCTCTCTTTTTCGCCATCTTGTAAGGTGAATTTATAATGTTGTTCTTCTAGGTGTGAATAAGTATACAAATTAATGAAAGGAGTGTGGTTATAAAAAAGAGAGAGTAAAAATCAACCACCATATCTTTTCAAGAAAGGTTATGGTTTCAGGGCCCGTTGATAAACCCAACAAATCAATCACCTGATGGGATCAAGGACTCAAGAAACCGATAGATTGATAGTTTTCTAGTTTTCTTGGTTTTTTTTTTAATTTCCTTTCTTGTAAACTGGGATTGGACTATATGAACTGTTGTAAACTACGTGAATTGTTGTGAATTAAATGAATTATTTAAATTGTGTGAATTCTATATATGCATTATGTGAACTATGTAAACTATGTGAAGTCTAAACTATTTGCAGCGAGCACATGGTATTCTTTAGTAAAAGGCAAAAGAATAATTAGCTTTCTGCTTATCGCGTTGCTACGTTTATGTCGCGCTGTTGCGTTTATGAACTGTGTTAACTATGGTGAATCTTGTGAATTCTATGTACTAAAGTGTAGTTGTGAACTATGTGAATTCTCTGCAGTATGTGAACTATGTGAATTATGTAAACTACTTTGTATGAATCATGTAAATTTTTGTGAGCTATGTGAATTGTGTGAATCCTATGAGTTATGTGAATTGTCCACTTTAAATATTTTATTTTTATTTTTATATAATTTCATATTCAATACAAAATCTTGTTTGGTAGATCTAATATTAACCAAACATATATTAATGGTGAAAATACGATAATGCTCCATGAGTATGGATAACTTCCTAATGTTAGATGCGCGTGAAAAAGGGAGCATATTTGGAATCATGATTGTTAACAAATGTGTGGGACTTGGGCACGGAGCCCAAAAACAAAGCCGACCTGTAATTGCCCCATTATTCTTTCATAGCACAACCGTTCCGTTCCATATGTACAGATGGGGGTGCACCGATAGTGCACTGACCGATGCCAGGGACCCCAATTGAGTTGATTTTGAACGAAATCGGGTGATTTTGGTTCAAACGCTTAGGAACGTCCGATTGAGTTGATTTTCGCGTGGGCCTGCTCGGAATTTAATTTTGGGATGAATGAACGGCTCGGATCGACCGTGTAGGACCCAAAAGGAGGGTCCCTGGCACCAATCGGTACACGGTCTGTACATGGGGTCGGTACCCCTGGATTTACCTTTTATAGCAGCATACTACAAAAAATTGGGTTTTTAAGTAAATTTTAAGAATTCAAAGCTCGAACCTAGGATTCGCCCCAGGAACGAGACTGATTGGGGATCCTTTAAATTTTCAAGTTACTCGTGCAAAAAAAAAAAAAGTGAAATGAAAAACTTACCACTTTTCAGTACTCTAGCTAGCTAGGACTCAACATGGGCTTTTCCGAATTCTGCCGCCTTTGATTGGGCCATGAAACCACAACACTGGTTTCAAAGCTAGGCCCAAGCTTGCATCAAATTGCTCTTCCCCTCGTGGAAATTAGTTCAAGTACTAATACTTGAGGAAATCAAGAACTAGAAAATGGTATGACAGCTACATTGAAGAATTTTGCAGCAGACTGCAAAGTACTCGGCGAAAATTTCCTACCTTATTCCCATTATAAGTACAATTAATTCCAAACCTTATTTGATCTAGAAACTCAACCGAACTGGTTGCTTTGCAAATTTTCCAGGATGTGGGCCCATCTTTGACGGACCAATCAACCCAAGTAATGCTTATGTTGGAGATCTTTTAAGGAGAGAGTATATTAACGATGGTAGGGATATAATGCTCACGTCCTTGTAACATGGGGAGTGACAATGCTCACTAAAAATAAAGATAAATATTTTTCTGATCAAATACTATTTCAATGGCTAGGTCTCGGTTGAGCTGAAACCACTGAGACCCTTTTTGGCACTTGGAGAGGGAAATAGTGGGGCCCATTACACGGTTATATCTGCTGCGGCCAATTTTTCTTGCATCAATATCGTAAGAGGTGACAAATTAAGGTTTTTTTTTGGAGTCGATGAGGTAAGTGTAGGTTGTGGTGAAGTTGAAGAGAGGAATGCAGGTGTCTGAGAGTAGGATGAATCTCTCGTTGGAGAAGTCAAGGAGGGCATTGGCTAGAAGTTGTCTCTCTGCATCGATCATCGTCGGTTTTCCCCATTGCACTGGCTGGATTAAGGCAAACAAATACCATCAATCACTTCCAAATCCACATTATTGTACTAGTAAACTTCGTAGCCAAATTCATCTAATCTTAGCTCAAATGAGAATTCAACATTAACCGAAAAGATAATAACTAAATATGTACGTGTTCGGTGCTTAATAAATATGCCCATTTAAGCCCTACCTTTATATTTGTTTGGTTCGTTTATCTCCTTTTCGATCTCATGTTTGCAAGTTTTTATAACCGTTGGACGTAAAACTGGACTTTTGGAACGTTGTCATAAAGATTAGATGCTTCGGAGTCGATTCGAAATGAAATTGGCTGAGTCTACAAATCTCGTCTTGGATGGATGACTCCTGTCTGCAGGGATGGAGCCAGGGAGGGACAAATAGAAGCGGTCGCCCCTACAAAGGAAAAAAAAAACCTCTAGTTTTATATACAAAAATAATAATTTTTTCTATTAATTATATAAGCTCGCCCCTGCAAAGTATCTTGGAAAAAAAACTCGCCCCTGCCTAGTGAAATTTCTGGCTCCGTCCCTGCTTGTCTGGGCGCTCTCGGATCAAGTAGAACCTTTGCTGCAAAACAAGAATGGATGCAAGATCCGAATATGGGTTGGACAAATATTACACTAAAGTTTAGATCATGCACGTGAAAGGTAACATAATTAAACCAATACATATTGCCAAAATATTCTCACCGAGATTATCATTACACATACATATAAACACACTTCCTCCGTCCGCATTTGTTAGTCCTTTTCAGAAATCCGTGCCATTTTTTATTGCATATATCTTTCAATTTGAATCTAAAAAAATATGCAATATGGATCTTTGTTTGATAGATCTCAATTAATTTTATTATACAAAGTTCGCAAAATCATAAAAAAATCATTATAAACTGAATTCCTCCATTCCTTAAAAAAAATAATGTATTTCATTTTGGGTTGTTCCTAAACAAGTGTGATATTGAAAAGTTAGTAGGTAAAAGTTGATACATTTCTTATTTTGCACTTAAAAATAGATTCCTTTTTAAAAGGGGATTATTACCTCTAGATCTAGAACAGAGATGTCTAATTACCACTAAGGTAAGTCATTTTTTTTAATTACCACTAAGGTAAGTCACTCTTTTATGGAGTTTAGGTTTAAGGTGCACTTTCCTATTATATGGTTTTAGTGGTTTAGGCACTTTCATAGAGTACCATAGGATTAGGCACTTTCATAGAGTACCATAGGATTAGGCACTTTCATAGGGTACCCTAGTCGTAGGGTACCCTAGTCATAGGGATACCCTAGAGTTTAGGTTTAGGGTTCACTTTCCTACTATAGGGTTTTAGTGGTTTAGACACTTTCATAGAGTACCCTAGGATTTTAGGCACTTTCATAGGGTACTGTAGTCATAGGGGTACCCTAGAGTTTACGTTTAGGGTGCACTTTCCTATTATAGGGTTTTAGTGGTTTAGGCACTTTCATAAAGTACTCTAGAATTTTAGGCACTTTCATAGAGTACTCTAGTCATAGGGGTACCCTAGAGTTTACGTTTAGGGTGCACTTTCCTATTATAGAGTTTTAGTGGTTTAGGCACTTTCATAAAGTACTCTAGAATTTTAGGCACTTTCATAGAGTACTCTAGTCGTAGGGTACTCTAGAGTTTATGTTTAGGGTGCACTTTCCTATTATATGGTTTTAGTGGTGTAGGCACTTTCATATGGTATCGCTTTGACCTGATGGGAATTTTTCAGAGTTGGACTTGACCTGATGGTAATTATGGGATCCAAGGGTGACCTGATGGTAAATGTCCCTTTTAAAAGTTAGTGGGTAAAGTTTAATGATGATGTATCCATCAAGGGCAATAGTGGAAACTTAATGTAGAAGTTGATGTAAAATGTATAATGATGATGTTTACTTAATAAGTTGGAATTACAAAGCTACACTTAAAAATAAACGGAGGGAATAAGTAATAAAAAATTGCACGGATTTCAAAATTGAACCACCAAAGGCAGACGTAGGGAGGGTGTGTGTGTAAGTATTTATATTTCGATCTACCTATACGGTTACAAAAAATATATCGTAAAATATAACATGCATACAGTATAATGCATGCATTTATACTCCGAAACCAAAATTTAGAACGATGTTCCATCTCTGTGCAAAAGTAAGAATCTAAAATTAAGCTCGACATTCTATGATGGTGTAAAATGTATTTCTGATGGAATAAACATCAAAGCGCCGAGTAATGTCTTTCTCACTTTTGAGCATGTAACTCGCAAGGAAATTGTTCTCCATCCTAATCTGTAGTCTAGTTTTCACCAGCTTCATAGATATTGTAAATGCTAGCTTTGTTGTCGCAGTAGAAACCGGTAAAATTAACAAAGACGAATTAATTTATCAACAACGGATAATAATGATCGACTTCCTTGGTTTTGCCAATAGTTGGCAGAACTCAAACATTGTGTGGACAAATTCTGAAAATATGAATGTTCAAATTATCAAACTTAAAATTTTACAACTGAAACTTTAAATTTAGCTCTTCTTGCTCGAAGAACATAAATCCAGAGCAACTTAAAAGTTTGATTTCTTATCCAAGTGCAAAGGATTAAATTTGCTATTCATGTGCTAGCTAGGTGAAGGTAAAGGTTAAAAGCAGGGGCGGATGCAAACAGGGGCTGGGGTGGGCCCTGCCCCCCCAATTCCTCAAACAAAGCACTCCGTCTTTTACGAGTAAACAAACAAGAAAGAAGAAAAAGTGAAAAACGAAGCTTCTCTCCTGGGTTTCTGAACCGACTACCAAGTAAACAAAGAAGAAAGGGTGAAATTTGAAACCCTCGTTTCTCTCTCATCTCTGGTTCAGTAAGTCTGCCAAACCCAATTTTTCGACTTGATTCAACTTTTTACATTGTTTATTGTTCAAAAATCAACCACGGACTCACTGGATTTTGCATATGTATGTAGGCTTGAAGCTCTGCATTTCGATTTTCAAACCTAATCTAATCTAATGTTCACTTATTTCGAACAATGAACCTAATCTAGTGTATAATCTTGTGTATTTCAAACCTAATCTTGCTAACAAAACACCAGCAAAACCTATTTCGAACCCACGTCTATACTGATTGCAATGAACCTAATCTAGTGTTCTTTTTTTTTTTTTTTGTCTAAGAGAATGAAGACTCCTAAATGCAAAATGGTCTTGAAGGTAATATTTGGAGATTGCTAATTTGCTCATAGCTCACTCTCGCCGGTTACAACGGTAATATTTCATTTTCCTTATTTTAATACTCGCTAAGGGTGCAAGTGGGATGCCCCTGCATCCCCCCTTGAAATATGCGTGAATGTGTTATTGAGGTCTATTTCTAGTTTGGTCGACATGTTTAGTCGAGCATGTGAAGTTTTGCTCAATATTAAGGAAGATGGAACTTGTTACAAAGATCGAGGAGCGGCAAACGTAGCTCATAGAACATTGACCTCCTTTGAATTTGTCTTCATCTTGCATCTTATGCATGAAATTATGAAGATCACTGATGTTCTTTGTCAAGCTTTGCAACGTAAAACTCAAGATTTAATAAATGCTCTTCGTCTTGTCTCATCAACTAAAAGCCTTCTTCAGAAATTGAGAGATGAGGGATGGGATCCTCTAATTGCTAAAGTGAGATCATTTTGTGTTGCACGAACGATGGATATCCCAGATATGAGTGTCCGTTACATTCCAAGGCAAGGGCGAGCTCGTGGACATCAAGGTGAGTTTACAATTGAGCATTATTATCGAGTTGAGACTTTTTATGCTGCAATTGAGAATCAATTGCAAGAGTTGAGTAGTCGTTTCAATGAGCGTTCGATGGAGTTGATTACTCTTGGCTCGACTTTGGATCCTCGGGAGCATGAATCATTTAGGATGGATGATGTTTGTCAATTGGTGGAAAAGTTTTATCCTCAAGACTTCACTAATTTAGACAAAGAACAACTGAAGATGCAACTTCCTCACTATGAGCAAAATGTGGTTAGAACTCCAGAGTACCAAGCTTTACCAACTGTGTCTGAACTGTGTAAATGGTTGGTGAAGACAAGGAGATCAGCAATCTACCACCTTGTTTACCGAGTGATCACCCTTGTACTTACTCTTCCTGTTTCTACTGCATCGACAGAACGATCTTTTTCGGCAATGAAAATTATCAAAAACAGGCTTCGGAACAAAATGGAAGATGAATATCTCTCAAACTCTGCAGTTATATACATCGAGAAGGAAATTGCATTGAAATTTAGTTTAGAGTCGATCATAGATGATTTCCGAGATTTAAGAACACGTCGGATTGCACTTTGATAGATTGTTAAGCTACTTTTGTTCTATTTTGATGGATGATCAATCTTGGAATCTGTATTTTTGCTTTTTCTTAGAGTCTATCATATTTGTTGTGCAAGGAATAGAAAGGTATTTTGCGTTGAATTTTTTTCCTTTTTTAATCTTGGCTCCGCCACTGGTTAAAAGTCTGACTTGCTATCTACTCTACTCTAATATGAGTACTTACTAAGACATTCATTGCTCTTTTCAAGAAGAAAACTGGTGAGAAAGATGGACCTAATTTTAGAGGGGCGAGTAATAGATTTTAGGAAAAAATATTGGGTGGGCAAATCTATATCATAATAAATTCTTTGAAAAAATTAGTACTATAATTATAAGAAAAATTAGAAACTTGGGCAGGAGGTCATTCGGGCTCATCTGCCTTTGGATCCATCCTTGGCTGCAAATAAATTCCATGCGAACGGTGGTTAAGTCCATCTGGACATTGTTTTCACCAAAAATCTTTAAGCACGGCGTAAAAGATAAAACCTCACTGCATTTTAAGGCTCTGAACTTTTCCGAGGGCGAAAGAAGAGGCAAAAAGGGTTTAGAGAATCTCCATTGCTTCCCGCATAGAAGATTGAATCACAGGTTCCATCTTGTTCGACGTGTGGTCAAACCATCTTTTAGGATATGTGTGTGTGTGTAAGTATTGTACCAAGCAAGTAGTAATTAATTAATTGTGTTTGTATGTATACACTAGTCTAGATTCGGATTTTTAATTGTATGACATTATTTGCCTTCCGTTAAATTGGTTGAATACTTCTGTCGACCATGTGTTTGTTTCGTTAGATTTCAAATAAGGTCGTACAATAATAATTCTAATAGTGGAATTCCATTATTGACATATATAGTTTATTCCCTCTCTCGCACTATTATGCGCTTCATGCATCGACCATGAATCATACTAGTAAGATGATTAATTCATTCTAATTAGCTAACTATCGTAATCTATGTCAAATGATGATGGATTGTAATTATCTCCTTGCAGATTATTAACAGGGATTGCAAGTCCTAATAATAATCATAGCTTATTGAATTATCAACTCGTTCATACATCTTCTTCTTTTTTCTGCTCGGCAAAAATCAAAATTGGTAGCTGTAGTTAGTGAGTTTTACACTCCGATCAAATACACGAGTGCATAATTTTTGTTACGCGTGGTAATGTACTCAAAACACTAGAACTTCTCCCCCATATTTCTGCACTATTTAATTACTTTACCTACAGTAATCAAAATCGCGACTTTTCCTCTACAAAACGACACTGGATCTTAACTACTAATCATAAAGTAGGAGAAGTTTTATGAGTAGTAGTTAACTCCAATCCATAAAAGCATTCATAATTTGCTATCCAAATTGCCGTGAGCTCACACTTTTTTTAAGGACGTTATTGTGGAGTTTCGTAAGCCAAAATAAGAGTGTTGCCAACTTGAGAAATGATGGTCAGTTTTCGTCAAATTAAAAGAAAAATGATAATCTTGTCAATCAGTACGGGAAAACGAGTCGTTTTTATAATATTAAAAAATTTTAAAATATTGAAAAACAAAAACAGAATCGGAAACGCCTTTTTTTACTACTAGACTAGATGATAGTACTCTATATATTAGTACTGATAGGAAACCTAACCTTGCTAGGAACTCTTCTTCCAAAGAAAACAGAGGTTTCAGGAACTGATCCAATGAAAAACGGGTCAGCGTGAACGTAAATGGCAAAGGCCCTTTGGTCAAGAACATGAATGCAACTTTAGGAAAGCGCTCGTATCGATGATATTCCTGAATTCTTGGAACCAACGATGCCCTCCAGAACAACTTTGCGTCGTCCTCCATAGTCTGCTAAAAAAATTCTCGTCTATTTGGGAATATAGAATCATCGGTTGTGTGATTATTGAGTTGTCTTCGACTATCTGTCATCTTATTCTAGTAGTTAGCCTCGTTCCCAATGCCCCTTGAATCACATTAGGATTTGCCGAATTCTGACTATAGAAAAAAATTGCCAACTTTTATAGTATTTCATATATAGCTTTAACTTATGTGTTCCCCAAAGAGCAATCTTTCAGCTCACTTGTCCAAATAATTTTTTCTCAGATCAAACTGTGTAAGCTACCCTCCAAAGATACACCATATGAAAACATAACATAGATACAGTCTCGTTAATGTAAATTCTCCTGCAGTTTGTCGAACTATGAAACATTCTCAAACCGACAAATTCTTTAGCTCAGGAATTATGCTTACAGTGGAGTCCATCTTAATTTAGTGCCACAGCCTTTTAAATTCCAAACAATGGAAAAGTAGAACCGAAATACATGCACTCTTTTAAATACCTAGTCTTTCTGCTAAATCACTTGTAATAACCATCCACTTATTGCACTGCGCTCTTACAAAAGAGAAAATTAACCTCCCTAACTGATGGAGTAGCAAAGCTCTACATGTTTTTGGCTCTAAAATCGACTTGGTTTCCTCCATCATACACTCTTCCACATGTGCAATGTCTAATATGCCATGCTAGATTTTGGAAAGAAATTCCGAAAAGCAACTAGTTAAAAAAACGCAACAGAAAGGTTTAATGCTATGGAGTATATAAAAAGGGAAAAAAGGAAAAGATTAACCAAAGAAGCGGAAAAACAGGATGGCGTGGGCTATTACTGATCATTCAGTGATTTATACGCCATATTCAAGAGGTAGAAAATAAAAGGGTTACCAGGAGAAGAGATAATTCACTTGTGAGATAAAAAACGAACAAGGTCTTGGACCAATGCAGAAAAATCTGATCCAAGCGAACATTTAAATGTTCTCAACCAACTTGTATAATTTGCAGCAGGAAGTATAATGTGATTAGGAAAACAAAGCTGGAAGGAATAATTCACATACATTTTACCGACATTTCAAAAACGTAAATACAAGTGATGCAACCAATGCAAAAACAAAGAAAGGAGTGTGATTTTGTTCACCCTTACTAAATGAGGGTTAACGTCACCCTTACTATGATTGGTGAAAAAAATGTGGGGTCCACCACAAATTAACCCCATTATTACCAAAAAGTGTATTGATTCCATGGACCCTACATTTTTTCATGGACCCTACATTTTTCTCCACAAATCAGAGTGAGAGTAACGGTCACCTCACTAACAAGGCTCCAGCTTATATTAACCCTTTTGGAATAGCAGGGAGGGAGTCTTACCTCACCTTCTATGAAAAGGTTGACTCTCATCACTCGAATCTGTGCTTAAGTGCTGCAGCGAATAGCTTATCATCAATCCAGGGGGCAACGATCTATGCGACCCACGTCAAACAGTTGAGTAAACTTCGCCCTATGGAACTTTCCTCCTGATCCCCGAATGGAATACTGACGCATGAAATGATTAAGCACCTTTACAAAATTGCATAATGCAATTGCATCATGTAGTCGTGTGAAAAGCACAAACTTCAAATTCAACACCTGGTTAAGCATTTCAAAGAGACAATTGCATACAAACTTCATCAAGTATTCTAACCAACATTCAAAATATCACAAGGACTCTGTATCATACTGTGCTGTTACCATGCTGTCCTAATCTATTGCCTAAGTGGATGAAATATTTCCTAGCAGATGTAAATAACAATAACAGGAACAACACTGACAAATACAACTATCTAACATCTTTCATCAACTTGAGGAGTGGTCCATCTTGGAATGCACTTGCTAAACAGCCTCCAAGATAGAGCAGGGGAAAAAAAAAAAAGAAGAAGAAGAAAATCATAAATACAAAACACAATATAACAACCATTCCTAATTAGCCTTGAGAGTAGTAGCAGTCCACAAAAGTAGAGTACCTGGGTGAGCTTGGACTAAATTAATTATTCCTAAAGACAACGGAACGGGTATTATTGGTGTTAGCTTGACTTTTCTTAGCTTGTCAAAGGATTTAATCAATCGTCAGGACTGAGAAGAAGGGTAAAAATATTGATTAAAGTAGAAAAAAGTTTGCATGAGATGAACAAAAAAACGCATAAACTTTTAACAAGTGCATTTTTGTTTGCCTTTTCTAAATTTCTTTAGATTCACGTCAAATATTGAGCATTAATCATCATCACCAAACTACGACCAAAAGCAAAAAGTTCACAAAAGACAAATACTTTTGAAAAATAAAGTTTCACTATCTTTTTGTTCATCTATCCGAACTTTTTTTACATTTGGTATATATATTGCTGTACTTTCCGATTTATCTTGTCAAGACAAATGCTTAATCCCGAAAAAATTGAAGAATTTTTTTAAAAAATAGTTCACTGAACACCAATAATTCCAACCATAGTTAATAATAAGTAATGTAGTCTCAACTACATGAAAGATATCAATCCAAGTTGACAAGAATGTACCCAACAACATGAAAGAAATTCAAAATGAAAGATTTCAGTCTGATCCTGCCTGTAAGTCCGACGTCGGAGATGCAAAGCCACTTCAGCAAATCACCATAACGAACCAAACTTGTATATCAAGAAACCATAAGCATTACAAAAAATGGAAAATAAAAATCCCAAAAAAAAAAGAAGCAAAAAGTTCAAAGCAATGTTTTGAAACCCGGACCGGAGAGCGAACCGGAAAGGGGACCGGGCGTACGGGTCACCGGTTGAACCGCTATCGAACCGTGATGTCATAAATATATATATTTTTAATATTTCAAAAAAAGAAATATGAAAAATAAACATGGAAAAGAAAGATGGCATAGGAAAAATAAGAGATGGAATTCTGTAGGTGGGGTTAGTCCCACATCGCTCAAGTTGGAGATATGAGACAACCTAAAGCATATAAAAAGGCAAGGAAGGACTTCTGCCAATTGCAGTTAAGCGTTTAAAAGCCTCAGTGGAAGCCCACGAGGACAGCTGTCCTAGGGATGCCAACTTTAGCTTTAAAATGCAGCAGAAAAAAAGTGGAGTTCAAACTTTTAATGTTCCGGTTCGGTCCGACTGACCTGCAACCGAGTCGAACGGTTTGCCGGTTTAACCGTTATAGTCCACCAGTTTTTACAAAAGAGACCAATTTTGGAAAATAGACGGTTCCTGGGGTCACCCGGACCGGAACATGGTCCAGTTGACGAGTCAACCGGTCGAACCGGCCGGTCCGGTCCGGTTTTTAAAACATTGGTTCAAAGGATAGGGAAGACATGAACGATTTGTCTAATCATGACAGATATCTTAGCTGAACAGGGAAAACGAGACACCAAGGATGTACCAAATATAAAATAACTTTCACATGGAATGACGCACAAAAAAAGGTTGATGGAGGATTGCTTTAGCAAGTATGAAAACAAAGATCCATAGCCACTTTGTATATGAACAAGGAAGCCAAAAGTAATGCAAGTATAGAGATTATACAGCAGAAGTAGTCTCAGTCCTCAATATGAGGCTTAAAAAATCCGAATTTCTATAATATCCATGTACCTTGTGTAAGAGTACGGGTATGTGTCCAATATGTCTAGTGAGAAATAGCTCGATATACACTGCTGGGCCCATTTCCTAACTTAAGCTTTTGGGACTACTAGTAACTTAACATGATATCAAGGCTCAGGTTGCAAGAGGTCTTGAGTTCAAGTCTCTCTATTTACATTTGTTCTCCGTTCACACTATGTTTCTTCGCTTTGCATGGTTTTGTAGTTTGTATGATATTTACATCTCTACATACAAGACAGGGTTGCACGTGAGGGATGGTGTTACATAGCTTGATATAAATTATTGATCCTACTGGTAACTTAACATCTAGATAGGCATCCCCCGCACATGTCTAATATTCAAGTTTCCTATATTACTTTTAACAAAAAAATCTGCGTTAACTTGTAAAAAGTATTTGCATCTCCACATGTAAGACGGGTTGCACATAGGGAGAGTATTAGATAGCTTGATATAAATTGTTGACCCCATTTCCTAACAGCTTAACCTTTGGGAACTTCTGCTAACCTAACATCTAGTTAGGCATCCCCCGGACATGTCTATTATTCAAGTTTCCTGTATAAGTTTGTATAGCACTCCAATGTCACAGAGTCAAAAAAAAAAAAATATCTGCGTTAACTTGTAAAAAACTATTTTTACAAAAAGTAGAATATTATTACGCTTGAAGCATACCAGTACCCATACTAGTATTGACCCCATGAAACAACTAGCCAAGGTTGTCAAAATCGTGAATCGTACTAGATTTGGTCATAATAGAAAAATACACATAGATATCAAAGAGTCATCATAAAAATGAAAGCTCAGCCATGATACAACAAAATGGATGGTTTTCACAATAATTATGAAGCCTAGTAGCAGTATTGTATTTTATTTTTTTATCAGAAAATCCTAGTAGTAAGAAATTTATTTATATGGCAACATATGTGGGTTGGTAACTTGGTACGATGAGCACAACCACAACTATTGAATTAGAGGACACAACTACTAAAGAGATCCCTCATTTGTCAAACATTGTCTTCAATATAACTTAGTTGCCAGATCCTTCTAAAATGGGTGCACTCCCTAGAAGGGAGCTTGAATCCGCGCTCCCGGGAGCTTACTCCCATCCAGATGGGAACCCGCTCCTAAATAGGATGGGAGCTCCCACACTAATCTTAAGGATGAAATTCTCACTTCTCTACCCATCCCAAATATATTCTCACTTCCCTCAAAATATCCTAAAAGCAACTAAAAAAGTAAAACTTTCCATAAGTGGAAAGTCCAAAAAGCCACTTTAAATGCATTAGGGGCATAAATCTAACTGTCCACTGCTATAAGCATTCAAGGCAGTAGAGGCCTGGATTTTTTACTCTTCATCACAATGATATAGCACAAACCTCACAAACTGGCTAAATATTGTTTAAGACAAAAACAAACAGAGAGAAAAGCTGAAATATCTTACTAATACAGGAAATGCGACATTCCCAGATCAAGATATGCTACTTCTTCAATTGTCCCAGTTCACTGGTACTATGAAGCAGATAATGATAAGATTAAAAACAAATAAACTATTACTACGCAGAGGAAGCAGCAAGGACGTGTATTGGGTTTTCCATGTTATGAAGTATGGATTTCATTCAAGTAGAGTATCTATCAAATTGGGAATTCATTCGAAACACTTCAAAAACTAAGCAAGAAAAAAATACAAAAGGCATCACATCCACACAAAAAAACTGACCTCCACGTGCAAAGTAAAAAATTGCTGGGGCAATGTCATTTAACAATTCCCATGGTTAAAGATGTTGATTCCACTCTTCAAGCTATAGTAGAAAATCTGGGATAACTGGTGTTTGTGCAACCACATCCACAACCCCATCAGCACGATATCGAGCTTTGCTCTTACCATGGTGGTGACCACTTTTTTTCTTCTCGCTCCGATGTTTTTCCTCACTTTCCCCAGCATTCCTCCTTGGACTTCTGTGTTTCCTCTCTTTACCATGAGAAACATGTCTGCTTCTTCTCGAGCTATGATTTCCAACCTCAGAAAAGCCCGTACTAGCCAAATTTTGTGTTGATTCCAAAGGCTGAACAATACTTACCTTCTCCTTCCCTCCTTTCTTGCCTGATGACTCCTCGGAGTGCTTGCCACTTGATGAAGTGGGAATGGCTTCCTTACCTAAGAGAACATCTCGAACAGCACCAGAGATCAAATCATCTTTTGACTCGGGCTTTTTTACTGCAATGCCTATATCATCTCCATCCAATCTTACAACGAAAGGCCTAGGCTTTGTTTGGTTTGGTTTTTTCTTTGGAACAAGTGACTGCTCTGTAAGCTTAGCAAGATCATCCACGTCATCACTGAAATCACTTCTCAATTTAGGTTCATTAGCAGGTGGGTAGTCATGGGACGTAGTTTCCTTCGTCTCTGAATGAAGATAATATAAGCCGTGCCGCTTGCGGTGCTCGGCTAGCAGAGATGTTGACTCAGAAGATGGTTCTGATTCTTCTTTAGTTTCCGACATTAAAAGGGAAGCACCACCCCTCTCCTCAAAATGAGATTTTCCAAGGGAAAAAGAACTTGATGTAGGTATATCTATATCAGCACAAATTGTTTCCAAGTCATTGAGATTCTCATTAAGCATCAATCCGTCTGGTATAGGTACTCTTTCTTGAGCACTCAATGAGACTGGACCAATTTCCTCTTCGAAGGCATCATGCAGCAGTTTGATGACTTCCGAAGCTTCTAATTTTTCCATCGAAAATTCCCCTTCCTTCTGCTTTGGAAAATCACGAATTTCATGCTCTACCAACTCAATTAAACCTAGTACATTCCGCACCCTCTCTTGTACCTCCACCACATGGCTTCCTGCTAACGGGCCAAAAGCAGTTTTAACAATATCTAACAGATCTATGATAGATCCTCGAGTAAAATGCTCTTCCTTTAAAGAAGCTGATGGAGAGCTTGGGCCAGGAGCAACAACAGTGTTCCCATCATTTTCTGCTGAATCCTCTTCAAGTGAATGACATAAAAACCTAGGGTTGAAATCTTCATTTTGTTCATAACCGGGGAGAGTTTCAGATGAAGTTAAATGGGAACTCTCTGGGAATCCAGTGACTGATTGCACCAATCTGGGTTCACAATCATTCACACAGAAAGAGGAAGAAGCAACAATTTCTGTTGAAAAGGGATGAGAATGTAAACAAAAGACCAATACTTTCAGTGCAGAATGAATATATACTGCTCGTATAGATGGTGGCAAGAGACTAGTACGTGGCTGTAATAGTGCTTCCATAAGTTCAATCGGATTATTTGACAATTCAACATATTCCCCAGACAACCATGCGGCAGCAGATAATATCTTGTGTAAGAAAGGATTCCCAAGCAATGCAGGATCAATAAGTAAATCGCGCCCTACACGAACAAGCTCTGGTCTAACATCCTTCACTCTCATACCAATATCAATAAGCTGGCGCTCGATTTCTTTACCCTTTTGGCAATGGGGGATCCTTGACATCTCCCCAAGCACTGACACATACCAATCAAAATCACCAATTTTCTCGTAAAAGTTTGCACAACAGGTGGACAACACTGATCCAAGAATCTCATTGCAAAACTCGGGATCAGATTTCAGCGCATAATTAAGCAGAACCCTGCAAATTTCAGCCACATTATCCTCACACACCATTGCCATCACAAGACACAAAGCTTCCAGCTTAATATTAGGATCTGTATCACTCAAGGACTTAATCACAAACTCCTTGTTCTCCACCACCGCCCACAAATGCTTGTATGCAACAATAGAAAGAGCTTGCAATCCCAGATACTTGAGATTCGGATCGTCATCGATCAAAAACTCCTTAACCTTGTCAACCGCAAGCCTTACAGCGGATTCGTAATTGGTCAAGCTAGTCATTACAGTCCGAATACACTCAAACACCAATGACTTAGCTCCACTCCTCCTCATATGATCGCAAATCGGCTCAACAATCCTATTCGCCAACCTAGGTTCCAAAGGTCCCAACTTCGCAAATATCTTCAAAACTTTAATTAACACCCAGTTATTACGCGAATCAACTAAAACCCTGAAAAACTCAGGCGCCAGCGGGAGATACGATTTAGGTTCTCGCGACGCAAGCTCGCAGAAGACACTAATTACAGCAGACACGGTCTGCGAATCAGAACTCTCTAGATTCTCAACCAATCTCTTAAAACAAACCCTAACAGCATCGGGGTACTCGCGAAAAAACACTAAAACAGTAGCTACAGCCCTCTTGCGAATAAATAGTTTAGAACTGGAGAGTAACGTGAAGATTTCAGGGGTTAGGTCACGAGCTAAATCAGGGTTACAAATAGAAGAGAGGCAGTGGAGTGCTAGGGTTACCTCGTGGTGGTTAGAGGAGGAGAGGTCTTTGCGTAGCTGGTTGGTGAGGAGGAGTGAGACGGCGGTGGAGGAGTGGAAGGATAGGGAGGCGGCGAGGTAGCCGATCTTCTTGTGGTGGAAGCGAGGGGAGGAGGTGAGCTCGACGGCGTGGAAGGCGGCAAAGGAGTCGTCGACGGAGTGCAGGGAGCGGAGGTAGGTGAGTTTCTGGAGGGCGGTGGCTTTGGTGGCTAGGTCGGTGGAGGTGAGCTCGCGGCGGATCTCGTCGAGGGATTTGGAGATGAAGGAGGAGGAGTCAAGGAGGTGGAGACGGAGGCCCTTGATTAGGTCGTCGAGGGTGCGTTGGAACAGGGAGTCCATAATCGATGGACCCGACATTGATCCTCTCTCTCTCCCTCTCTCTCTCTCTCTCTCTCTCCCCGCACAACAAGGTTCAACAAGGGTGGCACTGCTTCGAATCGGAAGTAATTGGAATTGTTGATTTTGGTCTCTGCGAAGAAGAGAGATGAAGGTGGAAATTAAAGAGCAAACCACTCTGCAGTTTTTTTTGGAATTTTAAAGGGGTGATTTTATTAGGAAAAACCTATGGGTACACCATTTTGGTGTACACCAATTATACACCACCTTTGTGGAACCCATTTCGGTTCCCGCACAAATAATCGGAGACGCTCAATATTCTTAAAACGCTTTTTTAAAGGCCTCCGAAAGCAAAAACTAAATTTAACATCGGTAAGGCCTCGATCGATTCTGCGCCCAATTTTCTGTCAGTAAATTGGGCGCATAATCGATTGAGGCCTTACCGATGTTAAAATCAGTTGATTTTTTTCAGAGACCCTAAAAAAAGTGTTTTAAGAATATTGAGCGGCTCTGATTATTCGTGCGGGACCCGAAATGGGTTCCACAAAGGTGGTGCACAATTGGTGTACACAAAAATGGTGTACATCTAACAGGACTCATTCTATTACAGCCTTTTCTTTTATTTTCTCCATGTAACCTATTTTCTCCATTTAACTCACGCCTAAAATTTCCCCTAACCAATTTACTCCATACAACCCACAAAATAAACCTAAACTACCCAAAATATCCTTATCCATAAAAAAGCCCTAAATCAAACTTCCCTCCCATACACCGATCGTCTCCCTCTCTCTACGCTATTATGTCGTCTGTCTCTCTACCTTCTGTCATAACCACACATAGCCACCGACGATGTCAACGAGAGCCACCGTCGATCCTCCACTCCGGTAAGTTTCTCCTCTCTTCTCTCTCTCTCTCTCTCCTTCGTCCGCTACTCTCTCTCTGTGTGATATATGTGTATATATGTCTATATATACACTTATATGTGTATATAAGTGTATATTTTTTACTAAAATCTGAGGACTCTCTCTCTATGTGTATAGTTCGAATAATCTGAGGATGTTCATGATCTCCATGAACAATGTGAGTTGTCTGTTAATTTGAGTTGGGGTTTTGACTAAAATCACATTGTTTGTCAATTTTTGACTAAATTGTTCATGTTTTCGTACTTTGAATGTTGAAATACACACCAAATTTCGACAACAACATGTCGATTTACATTGAAGGTCAAATTTTCTTGGTTTGGTAATTGGATATTTTCGGCATCCCCATGTCGAAATATATTCCTCTATTCAGGTTATTAATGTCAAACCAAATACTTGTGAAATTTGTGGGGAAATTGGACATCGTCTATATTCGACATTATCCTGTCGAAATTTATGTTTATTTTCGACATCCCCATGTCGAAATGTATTCCTCTATTCAACTTATTAATGTCGAACCAAATACTTGTGAAATTTGGGGGGAATTGGACATTGTCTATGTTCAACATCATCCTGTCGAAATTTATGTCTATATTCAACTTTGGAATGTCGAAGTAAACTTGTGGTCACATAATTGCTGTTTTCAACATTCTCATGTGTAGACACGATTTTGAACCCAGGATGCGCTCGAGCATTCCCGATGATGAAATAGACCAATCGTGCATACCTCGAGGCTAAGAACAAGGCTTGAACTCACCGAACCACCCTAAACCATTTTAAACCCTCCTAGAACAACCTTAAACCAACCAAAATGACCAAAATACCCTTCAAACCATCCATAAACCATTTCAAAACAAACCCAAGCCTACACCATCTTCTAGTACATTCAAAACCCTCTTTTTTGATATATAATATGTCCCAATCCGTTTTGAAATGAGGGAGATGTGTCCGTTTTACCAAAATGACTTGTTTTCCCGACCTTCTGAGGGTAAAATGGTCACATACTTGGATGTACAAATTATCTTGGGTTCAAACCACTTGGGTTAGAAAGTACACTCAACAAGCTTTCCAACGCTTCAAACCACGCACGAAACGGAGTTCGGTAGCACCCGGGGCGGCCCCGCAAAGTTTTACCTTTTGAGCAACAGCCTTGAGCGCTCAAGCCCTGGACCTTGAGCGCTCAAACCCAAAATCCCACCTTGAGCGCTCAAACCCATGGCTTTGAGCGCTCAACTCTGATCTAGATCAGTTTTCTGCAGAGCATCTAATCATGATATTCTACTGCAAGAGGAGCGTCTACCTATGTTTTCTACTGCCTAAATACACTTCCTAGACCCTTGAACATCTCCTCAATCACCCCCCAAACCCAATTCAAAAATTAAACCCATTTTCCTCCCATTTCTCTCTCTATATAAACCTCCTCCACTCCCTCACTCACAAGGTTGGCTGCCCCTACTGCCATTTTCTCCCCCCATCAGATTAAACCCACTCTCTCTCCTCCATAGCCACCATCCTCCATCATCTTCAACCTCCAAAACACCCAAAAATCTTCTAAAAAAGGCCTACAACACATGGGTCTTTGAGAAACCAACTACAACAGCCCCTCTCTCACTTTAATAATCCATTTACAGCCCATACACTCCATCAATTTCGTCCAAACCTAGCTCTTCCATCAAAACTCACCTCATCCAAGCCAAAATCACCATTTTAAGCTCAAATACTCCATCATCCACTCAATCGATCACTCAATCAGCCCTACACTCACACTCCTCTGTCCAAAATACTTCATCTATAGCCCATAAACACAACCACTACCCATCCATTCATCAAACCACAAGTTCAAGCCTTGATCAAGCCAAAAGGTAGTTAAAACCATGTGAAAATCACTGTTTTGGTCTTGCTGAGGGAGACCAGTGGGCTCATTCAAGTTCCTCATACTTGAAATGAGCCTACAAGGTCAGAAATCAGAAAGCCATATTATGGCTTGAGCGCTCAAGGCCATACCTTTGAGCGCTCAAGCTGTTCTTGGCTTATTTGCACATTGTTAACTGTTTTGATGATGGATCATGTTTTAGTTCATTTCTGGTGTGTGTGGGTTGTTTTTCATGTGTTCATGATCTGAATCCCACTCTCTCTTCCATTTTCAAGAGTTTCCCTTGCTAGTTTTGTGATGATTCTTCTCTTTTCATCGATCTTTGAGAAATCAAACCCTTGTGTTTTGATCTGTTTATCTGTGAAAAGTATTTACAAACGTTTAATCTTGCAAAGAATGAGAAGAGAAGCTGCAAAAAGGGTCAAACTCACAGAAGTCAGAAACTGGTTTGAGCGCTCAATCCACAAGCATTGAGCGCTCAAGTTGGTTTGAGGACATTGAGCGCTCAAGCCATCATCTTTGAGCGCTCAAGCCTCATTCTGGGATCCAGATTACAAGTTGATTAAATTAGGCTTCATGTTCATAAATTTCTGGAATTGCTGTACACTTTCTGTAATTCCTCATTTTCTGTAAATATTTGTGGCAATTTCATTTGTTATCATCATCACCATTCATGTAAATTATCAAGCACAAGCATCCACTTTAGACATACATTTTATGTTTTTATTGTTTATGTGATTCCCATTCCCGATCCCCTATTTTCATGAATAAATTGAATTTCAAACATTTCCAAAATCCCACAAAATGTTGGGTAGAGACCGGTTCACAGACCGGGCGAGAGGGGTGCCGTAAAACCCTTCCCCTCTCGTAACCAAACCCCCGAATCCGAGAAATCTTTGGTTCCGCCATGATCAGTGAAATCTTTTTCAAATGGGCAAACGAGTCATGTTTTTATCGGTTTCTCGGGTTCGGACCTCAAATCCGGGTGGCGACTCTAACAATCTTCAATCTTTTCAAACGCCAAAATCGAAACATGAATCTCAGTGGGCCGTCCACATCATGTCGAAATATATATATGTTTTCAGCTTCTTAATGTCGAAATTTGTGAATTCTACATTAACCAGAGACAAATTTGTGAAATCTACATATTTCGACAGATACATGTCGAATACGATATGTATTTTCAAACTGTGAATGTCGAATTTGCATGAAACCAGAGAACAGGTTTGCGATATTCAACATTGGTTTGTTGATATATTGGCATAATTTCAACATGAACATGTTGACTGAAATTGTTTTATTCGACATCCTAATGTTGAATTTTATACTTGTGCATAATACTGATTCACATGTTACCAGATTATATATATATACATATATATATATATCATACTTTAACTTATATTTTGTCATTTTCATATAGGTTATGGCTCGTCCACCACTTAGAGGTCGAGGCCGAGCTCTAAGAGGAGGTAGGTTCCATGCGAAGCCAGAGGTTGAGTCAGGTGGGACTGTTAAGTTATGTTGAGTTAGGGGTTCTTTTGTTATGTATACTATTCCAAGGGGTAGTTTAGTCATGTATATTGTTAGACATGTATATCTATGTGTATAGCCCTATTTTTACGTTCAATGAAGAAAAACATTTGGCTCTTTCTCTCTCTACGATTTATCATGGTATCAGAGCTCAAGATCCATTGGGCAACGAACGTTTTTTTTTTGGGTAAATCTCAAAAGCAACAAACGTTGGTGTCTGAGTTTTTCTCCATCGTGTTGCGTCTTCTCCATCATCCTCTGAAGTTATCAACAGAGGAGCATTACGTTGGTGTCTGAGTTTCTTCTCCATCACGTTGTATCTTCTTCGCCGACCACTGTTAAGACCCAAAATCAACTAATATCTCTCCAGTAGCCATCGCCAACCACTGCTCAATACTCGCCGGACTCCAGCGAGCTCTAACGATCTCCAGCAAGAGCCAACGACCACTGTACGACTGTCGTACGGTCACTGTAGGGCTCGGAATTGACTGGGCTTTGTTCAAAACTCACTAGGTGACCTCAAAACCTATTGGGTACCTCTCGACTTGCAACCCTGTGCGAGTTCCCTATTCACTGAAGCTCTCATTACTGCTCCGGAAGAACACAGTAAGTCTTATCACCATCGTACATCAGTTTTTTAGTCTTCTAATAGAGAGTATTCTCCTCATCGATCAACAAAACCATTGTTCACTCAAAAAAAAAAATTGTAGTTGATTTCGAACCAGGTCTACCATTTTAGGGCCTCGAAATTGGGCTTTCTACCTGGTATCTACTGTTCGAGTACTGTCTTGCACTATTTGGGTACTGTTGAGCATTGTTTGGGTACTGATGGGTCTGTTTCACCGTGTCTAGATGCTGATTTATGGAGTTGGATACTGTTTGCATTTTTAGGACTGTTATATGGCTGTCGGGTCCTCTTATTGAGGGTTTTTTTAGCAGTGTGTTACTACTTGTTGTTTGTTGCTATGATGGAGGCTTCTCAAATAGTCCAAGTTGACCTTTTTCTCACGGAGAGTTACAAACTCTCAGGCGCCTTCTGGCAAAGCTGGATACTCCATCTACTACCGCTCCTTCCACTGCTACTGATTTCTTTGCCCACAGAGATATTCATGCTAGTGCTTCTACTGCCTCTAACTCTTCTCCTTGGATAATAGATTCTGGAGCAACATATCATATGACAAGTTGTTCATCTTTCTTTGACTCTTATTCTACATGTTCCGGTAAGGATAAGGTCAGAGTTGCTGATGTTATCTATCTTCTATTTCCGGGAAAGGTTCTATTAATTGTTCTCCAACAATTTTCCTTTCTTCAGTGCTTCATGTTCCCAACTTTTCTACTAACCTTCTGTCTGTTAGTAGTCTTACTCAATCCTTAAATTGCTCCGTAACATTTTTTCCTACACATTGTGTCTTTCAGGAACTGGATACGGGGAGGATGATTGGCAGTGGTAAAGCTCATGGGGGGCCTTTATTTTTTGGAGTCTTCACCTAATCCAATTTGTCCACCTTTGTCATGTGGTCAAGCTCTTGCAGCAGATACGGGTTCAGCTCTTCCCTTGTTACATCAATAGCATCGTAGATTGGGTCATCCATCTTTTGGAATTCTAGAAAAACTGTTCCCTAGTTTGGCAAAGCAGTGTCCTCGGAGTCAGTTCCTTTGTGAAGCTTGTGAGCTTGCAAAACATAAACGCTCATTTTATGCTCCTGTCAATCAAATAAGTAATTCGCCATTTATGGTTATTCATTCTGATGTTTGGGGTCTTTCTCCTGTCACATCTTTGTCTGGTTATCGTTGGTTTGTGACCTTTATTGATTGTTATTCTCGTGTCACTTGGGTGTATTTACTAAAGGCAAAAAATGAGGTTTTTTCGTGCTTTAAATCTTTTCACCGAATGGTGCGTACTCAATTTGATGCTAATGTTAAAGTGTTCCGTAGTGATAATGAGACTGAGTATATAGATGGGACTTTTCAGGCATATCTTAATGACTCTGGTATTCTTTTTCAGACTTCTTGTGTTGGCACTCCACAACAAAATAGAGTTGCCGAACGCAAGAATCGCCATCTTGCTGAGGTAGCCCGCTCTCTATTATTCACCATGAATGTCCCTAAACATTTTTGGGGCAAAGTTGTCCTTACTGCAGCATTTCTTATCAATTGCATGCCATCTAGTGTTCTTCAATTCCAAACTCCGATTAAGTTTCTCCTAGGTTGTTCTCGGGTCTCATCTCTTCCACCCAAAGTTTTTGGTTGTGTGTGTTTTGTCCATGCTTCTAAGCACCCAGGTGGTAAACTGAATCCCAAAGCCCGCAAGTGTATTTTCCTTGGCTATTCTCCCACTCAGAAGGGTTATAAATGCTATGACCCGCACTCTCGCAAAACATATGTCTCCATGGATGTCACTTTTTGGGAAACAAAATCCTTTTACCCTTTGACCATTTCATCTCTTCAGGGAGAGAATGATAGAAAGGAAGAGATGAGGGAGGAAGAGTTGTTGACATTTCATACTCCAGAGTCATGGTCTTACCCTTTACCTTGTCATAGTGAGGGGGAGAAAGATAAATCAGTGCAAGAAGCTTTACCCGCAGAAAGAGTGGAACATGATGTTGGTGGAAGACTGGATAGGCCAAATCTGTAGACTTTTTCTCGAAGGAATAAAGGCAAGTCTACATGTGCAGTGCCACTTTGCCAATCTCCATCACCTACTCCAGTTTCAGACTCTTCAGCTGACTCATATGGTAATTCTCTTCCTACTGTTATTGATGATCTTAATGCTCCTATTGCTCTTAGAAAGGGAGTTAGATCATGCACTCAACGTCCCATCTCCCAGATTGTTTCTTATGACCGTTTATCACCTTCGCATCATGCTTTTGTTTCGTCTCTTTCTTCTATATCTATTCCACAGAATTGGCAGGATGCATTCATGATACCTAAGTGGAAAGGAGCTATGGTAGATGAGATGATGACTTTGAAAAAGAATGACACTTGGGAGCTAGTATCACTTCAAAGAGGGAAGAAACCCGTGGGGTGCAAATGGGTGTTCACTGTGAAACACAAAGCTGATGGGACAGTTGAGAGATACAAGGCAAGACTTGTTGCCAAGGGCTTCACACAAACCTATGGTATTGACTACGAGGAGACGTTTGCCCCTGTAACGAAGATGAACTCTGTGCGAGTTCTACTCTTTTGTGCTGCCAATTTAAATTGGCATCTTCACCAGTTTGATGTGAAGAATGCATTCCTCCATGACGAATTAGAGGAGGAGGTGTACATGGCTATTCCACCGGGTTTTTCTTCATCTCAGACCGAGGGAAAGGTGTGTAGATTGAAGAAGGCACTCTATGGATTAAAGCAATCTCCTAGAGCATGGTTTGACAGGTTTCTCAAAGCCATGTTGAGATTTGGATACAAGCAGAGTCATGCTGACCATACTATGTTCATCAAAAGAAGTAATGGTAAGATTGCTATTCTTATTGTTTATGTGGATGAGATAATCATGACAGGTGATGATGTGAATGAGATTGTTATCCTTAAAGCTCTTCTTGCTCAAGAGTTTGAGATTAAGGATTTAAGGTCTATGAAGTACTTTCTTGGAATTGAGGTGACTAGATCTGACAAAGGAATTTTTATCTCTCAAAGGAAGTACATCCTTGATCTCTTGGAAGAAACTGGTATGTTGGGATGTAAGCCAGTCGATTCTCCCATTGAGGCCAACCATCTTCTTGGTAGCAATGTGGGGGAGCTTACAGAAAAGGAGAGATATCAGAGACTTGTGGGTCGCCTGATATACTTATCTCACACTAGACCAGATATTTTCTATGCTGTGGGGGTTGTGAGCCAGTTCATGCATGAACCTCGTACTAGTCATCTTGATGCAGTTTATCGTATCTTGAGGTATCTTAAATCTGCCCCAGGTAAAGGAATTTTGTTCTCTAATCATGGTCACTTGAGATTAGAAGCTTTCACTGATGCAGACTGGGCAGGTTCTATTGATGATAGACGATCTACTTTTGGCTATTGCACCTTCCTTGGAGGGAATTTGATTACATGGAGGAGTAAGAAACAGTCTGTGGTAGCTAGATCTAGTGCAGGGGCTGAGTACAGAGCTATGGCTCATGGTGTTTGTGAGCTTTTATGGCTCCAAACCTTCTTGCTTGATTTGGGATTTCCTGATCGTGGTCCTATGAAGCTCTACTGTGATAACAAAACAGCCATAAACATTGCTCATAATCCTGTTCAACATGATTGAACAAAGCATATTGAGATTGATAGGCATTTCATCAAGGAGAAGCTGAGCAACGGTTTGAACGGTTTGATATGCATGCCTTTTGCGAGATCCGAAGACCAATTGGCCGATGTATTTACTAAGGGTCTTAGTAGTAAAAGTTTTCACCCTATTGTGTTCAAGTTGGGCTTGATAGATATCTTTGCACCAACTTGAGGGGGAGTGTTAAGTTATGTTGAGTTAGGGGTTCTTTTGTTATGTATATTATTCCTAGGGGTAGTTTAGTCATGTATATCTCTGTGTATAGCCCTATTTTTACGTTCAATGAAGAAAAACATTTGGCTCTTTCTCTCTCTACGATTTATCAGGGACAGATGTTGAGGTTGATGATGAATCTTTGACTCGGGAAGAGGTTGACGAGCAGGAGGAGGCAGCTGACACTCAGCCTCCGGGTGGACCAGAGGATAAGAGTTTGTTGGTCAGTTTTGACACACACGTGGCTGCTGCAATTTGGCAAGGACAAGAACGATCTACACTTAGACTGCACCACCATCCTAGTTGCCTAAACAAGTGGGAGTTAACGGACGAAAGGATGAAGGAAAAGATTAAAAATTCAGGATTGCTCCCGGTGCTTGTGGCATGCATTATATATGTGTGGACGGCCCACTGGAAAACGGTTCGGTTCATATTTCGAAAAGATTGCGATTGTTTGAGTCGCCACCCGGATTTTAGGTCCGAACCCGAGAAACCGATAAAAATATGACTCGTTGCCCATTTGAAAAAGATTTTACTAGTCATGATGAAACCAAAGATTTCTCGGATTCGGGGGTTTGGTTACGAGAGGGGAAGGGTTTTACGACACCCCTCTCGCCCGGTCCGTAAACCGGTCTCTACTCGATATTTTGTGGGATTTTTAGAAATATTTGAAATTCAATTTATTCACAAAAATAGGGGATCGGGGACGGGAATCATGTAAACAATGAAAAAGCATAAAATACAAATTTAAAGTGGATGCTTGTGCGCATGATCTACATGAGTGATGATGACAATAATAAAGGAAAATAATACAAATATTTACAAGGAATAAGGAATTACAGAAACTATACAACAATTCCAGAAATTATGAACATGAGGCTCAATTTGATCAACTTATAATCTGAATCCCAGAATGAGGGTTGAGCGCTCAAAGATGATGGCTTGAGCGCTCAACCTTCCTAAACCAGTTTGAGCGCTCAAGGCTCATGGATTGAGCGCTCAAACCAGTTTCTGACTCCTGTGAGTTTAACCCTTTTCTTATGGCTTCTCTTCTCATTCTTTGCAAGATCCAACATTTAAAAGCACTTTTCACAGACAAACAGATTAAGACACAAGAGTTTGATTTCTCAAAGATTAATGAAAAGAGAAGAGTTATCACAAAAGTAGCAAAAGGAAACACCCAAAAGAGTATATGAGAGGGAGATTCAGACTTCAAGCACAAATATAACAATACACACACACCAGAAAGGAATTAACCCTTGATCCATCATTGAAACATCCAGCAACCAACAAATGGCCATAGAACAGATTGAGCGCTCAAAGGGATGACCTTGAGCGCTCAAACCATAATATGGCTTTCTGGCTTCTGACTTGAAAGATAGGTTCTGAGATGATCCTCAGGGCCATAAAAAATACAGATTAAAGGAATTTGTAGTTGAACAGTCACTGTTCTACTCTTAATTATGAGATTTGCAAAGGTTTTGGTGTTTGATCATCATTAAATGGCTAATCAATGTTCATGCATGTAATTTTAAGATGGAAATAAACTGTTTTGAGAGTTACATGAACACATGTAACTATTAAATAACGATCAAAACCAAAAGAAAGCCCAAAAGTTTGCAAAACAGAAACTGTTCAGAACTGGGCTTGAGCGCTCAAGGCCTGAGGATTGAGCGCTCAACCCCTGTTGTAACTGCAGATTTGAAGAATGCTTTTAAATAACTTTTAGACCTTTGTGAGTTCAATGCAAGCATAAAGAGCTTGCTTGAACTCACTGGTCTTCCTCAGATGGATCAAAACAGTGAGTAAATCACATGTTTTACTACCTTTTGGAAATGATTATGACTTGAACTTGATTTCGGGCTTGGGGATGGATGATTGTGAATGTTTTGGTTAATATTCTGGACGAATTGGATAATGTATGTGATTGGTTGATGATCAAGGATCGAATTTTGGACTTTGGAGAGTGGTTTTTTAAGTGGTTTTGATGGTGAAAGAGTGGTTTTGTAGAGAGAGAGAGAGATGATCGATTTTCTGGAGAAAATTGGGAATGCTGGAGTGTGAGAATTGGTAACCCCAAAACCAGGGGTGTTAGGTGGTTTTTATAGAGTGAGTGGGAGGGAAGAGAGGAGAGAGAGAGAGTGGGTTTGTATTTGAAAAGGGGTAGGGGTAGATTTAGGAGTAGATTTAGGGTGTAGTATACGTATAAGGATCGTAGAGGATCACCCCAGACGCTCCCATGCAGAAAATCTCATGATTAGATACTCTGCAAGTTGCTGACTGGATCAGAGTTGAGCGCTCAAGGTGTTTTCCCAAGGTTGAGCGCTTAAGGCTTCAGGATTGAGCGCTCAAGGCTCTTGATGGCAAATTGTTGTTTTGGCTTGGTTCAACAGTGCTTGGGTTGGTTTGGAATATTTTGATTGTTTGGGGTGGTGTTTGGTTGATTTTGATCAGTTTCAAGTCATTCTCACAAGTTCCAGGTAGTCATGATTGGTCCGTTTCATCATCGGGAATGCTCGAGCGTATCTCGGGTTCAAAAATTGGGGTTTCTACAGTTGCCCCTCTTGGATGAGACTCGATACCATTGATTTGGTATGAGTGACGTCCAAGATTTAGACAACCCAAATCGTTCCCCGTAATATATCTCAAGCTGCAAAGGAGAACATTAAAGATCAAACGGTCGCGCTCTGCGAGCTGCCTACGTACCCCATTGTAGGGATCAGACCAGCGTAGTTCTGAAGGGCGATTGAAAGCAACTTTAACCAATAAACAAACATCAACAGGTTCAAAACCTTGGAATGATTTTAAACAAGCACTAGGCTTTCAAAATGA
The DNA here is from genome assembly GCA_016920895.1 of Vaccinium myrtillus. Taxonomy (NCBI): domain Eukaryota; kingdom Viridiplantae; phylum Streptophyta; class Magnoliopsida; order Ericales; family Ericaceae; genus Vaccinium; species Vaccinium myrtillus. The sequence goes on from CM029277.1 coordinate 20,302,083, forward strand.
TTTAAACGGGCGGCAAAGCCCTCAAAGAAAATGATTTAAACGGGCGCCAAAGCCCTTAAAGAGGATGATTTAAACGAGCACGTGGCTCTCAGGATGATTTAAACGAGCACGTGGCTCTCAGGATGATTTAAACGAGCACGTGGCTCTCAGGATGATTTAAACGAGCACGTGGCTCTCAAAATGATTTAAACGAGCACGTGGCTCTCAAAATGATTTAAACGAGCACGTGGCTCTCAAGATGATTTAAACGAGCATGTGGCTCTCAGATCGCACTTGAAATACTTCGCGCATACGCTAACGCGAAACACACGTACATAACATGTCTCGACTGATTAACATGATCTAGCACGACCAAAAACTGAGATTTAAATTCCCGGATAAATGAGCATTCAATTGATTGGGACTAATGAGTCCAAGGTACACCAACAAAACACAAGGGATGCCTGAAATGCTCCTGCAAAGCTTGCAAAGAGAAGCCAGAAGTCATGCCAGGAATGGGTTTGAGCGCTCAAGGCAACCCCTTTGAGCGCTCAACCCGACTTGAGCGCTCAACCCTAGATCTTTGAGCGCTCAAAGCTCAACTTGGTCCTCCAGCGCTCAAAGGGTCCAACTTAAGCGCTTGAACCCCTGAACGGGGACGATGGTTCAGAACCCCAGTTTTCAGTTTTAATTCCGTTCGACGTTCGATTAAACCTCACAACGTTCCAAAACTTCCAGAGATAAATTCCTCACAACCCTCTAGCGATTCCGATCGAATTTTAGCAAATCCCACTCGGATTTCTTGCAAAATCAAAAACCCCCAAATCTTAGGGTTCGTCCGTACACTACTCGATCGATTTCGGTCTGATTAGGGCTTGATTTCGAAGTTCTGACCAGTTTTCATGGAGAATCGCGACGAGTTGCAGCCCCTTGTGGGTTCGCCAACGGCGGAGAGGGGTGGTGGCAATACGGTGGTGCCTCCACCATCGAGCTCGAGCGCTCAAGGGGATGTGCAGGAGACTGAGGTGGGTACCACAGAGGCGACGGGGAGAGATGGAGAGAAAGAGGGAGAAAGGGAAAGAGGAGAAGACGGCAATGGTGCTGACCGGCTGGAGGGGACCGGTGATGATAGTGGTGATGACCCTATTGTCTCTGGCAATGGTGAAGACCCAGCCACCGAGACGGTGGTGGCTGGTGATGGTAGTGGTGGTAGTGGGGACGGCAGAGAGAGAGAGGTAGATGTCGGCGGGAGTAGTGGTTTAGGCAGTGGTGCCGACGCATCGATGCCAGAGAGGGTAGAGGAGAGGAGAGAGGAGAGAGGAGAGAGGAGATGGGAGAGACAAAGAGATGGCGGAGGTTCACGAAGTGGATAGCGACGGCAGTAGTGATAGCGAGGAGACCGGGACTAGGACAACTCGTTGGAGGATAGAGCCGAGATCCAGTCAGCGGCCTAGCGAGGGGGATAAGGGGAAGGCGGCGGTGATTGGTGGTGAGTCGCCGATTCGGGGACAGAGTAGTAAGCCGACGGCTCAGGGTCCGGTTGGGATTTCTCGGGGGGATTACCTTGAGCACGCGCCGCCGGAGGTAGTGATGGCAGCTGCAGCAGATGCCCCGGGAATCCTGGATGCGGCGAGGGAGGCCGTTGTTGAGAGTAGGGAGAGAGAGGCGGCGATGTTACGGGAGGCTGCCGATGAGGATGAGGCGGCGAGGGCCTTTTGCGAGGAGTTTGAGACGGAGGAAGCGGCGGATGAGGCCAGGATACGGGCTGAGGAGGAGGAGAGGGCAGCTGGACGGAGGGTGACGGTAGTCCAGGCTGCGAGACAGTGGATGAGGTGGGAGAGGCCGGCTTTCGACGCGGCGACTTATGCCCCACCAGTGCACCTCTTTGTGCCTTCCGCTTCAGAGGATTACACTCCCCGACGGGAGTTGTACTTCGGAGAGGAGGTGCTACTGGACCCCGAGGTCCACCTTTCGACGGACTGCCTAACGGTATGCTTGTTTTATTCTTCTGCTTATTGCTTTTGTGCACCTTTAGTAGTTAACAACCCTGATTTGCATTAAATGATTGAATTACTGCTTGATTGATAACTGGATTTGATTGAATGAAAGATTGGACTAACGCCTAATTGTTTGCCTGTTTGCTGATTGTTTTGCAGAGAAATTTGCGCTTGAAAGCTCACGGGGGTATGGGTTCCAGTTGGGAGATCTACCAGCAACTGCATGCCTCTGTGAGGGCTCTGGTGGATTTGGCAGGATTCGGGAGGTTCATCCCGACTCTCACGAGCACACAACACGACCATGCCGTGGTGACGGCATTGGCCGAGAGGTGGAGGGACTCTACGAGTTCTTTTCATCTCGTCATTGGAGAGGCGACGATGACCCCATTGGATTTCTCAGCGATCACGGGACTGCGGGTAGGAGGAGACCCGATCCCGTTCGACTAGGGGATTGGCAGGGACAAGGCTGCACTGAGGTGGTTCTTGGGTTTCGTGCCCAACAAAGAGGGAGAGACGGCCACATATGGCCAATTCAAGCTGAAGGGATTAGGTGAGCCGACCGACGAGGACGATGCGGCACGGAGGGCGAGGTGTTACTTGTTATACCTGTTTGGGGCTTCACTGTACCCAAACAGGCGTAACAGGGTGCACCTCTCCTATCTCGGAGGGTTGAGAGACTTTACCGTGGCGGCGAGGTACAACTGGGGTGGAGCAGCACTTGGAAGCTACTACGCGTTCATGAATGCCGTCTCAAGACGGAAAGGGACCGGCATTTCTGGACTGTGGAGCGTCTGTGAGGTAAAACACAAAACTTTCGTTTCAAATTTAACTGCATGCAATTCAATATTCGCACTTGATTGACTGACTCTTTTATTGCTTAATATGCAGCTCTGGGCCTACGAGGTGTTGGGGTTGCACCCCCCGGAGACGCGGCACCAGGATCCGGACGTCATCCCCCGAGCACTGTGCTGGGGGGAGGGCTTTCGCTACGGCGGTTCAGCGCGAGGGAACATCCACGTTCTCCGCGCTTCGCTGGACAGGCTCCCTGTTTCCTTGGTAAGTATTGAGCTCTCACATGCATTTAAACTTGCTTTCGATTTGCTTACAACCATGCACTTGATTACTAATGCTTGAACAACTTTCGCAGGTCCGCTGGGAAGTATGGGATGCTATCGACGAGCCTTACCTGGCTCCGAGTAGGAGGCTCACGAGGGGGAGGGTCTTGCTTGAGTGCCAGTACGGCTGGTTCTGGTACCTTGGCGACAGGGTGGTGCGCCAGTCGATGCGGGCTGAAGGACCACAGGTGCCAGGACGCCTCCCTCCTCGGGTGCTGATGACGTCTCGGTACACACTGGCGGAGATTGAGCGTTTCACGACGCCCGACTTGGACCTGAGCCAGCACTTGCGCCCGGCCTTGAGCTATAGAGATTATTGGAAGAAGTACTTGGCTGGTTCACTGAGGTCGGTGGAGTGGAGGGATAAGGTGGAGATGGAGAAAGCCGCGAAGGCGCGGGCCTCAGCTGGAGGGGTGGCCGGAGGTAGAGCCGAGGGCACTGGCATCTCGACTCAGGAGACGGTGGCGGCCAGGTGGTGGGTGCACGTCACTTCTGTCGGTGGAGAGGCAGGGGATATAGACATCCCGAGGCCACCGGCAGACTTTCCACGGCTCTCGACACCGGTAAGAATCACTTCAATTATTCAAATTCGCATGCTTTGATTATAAATGCCCAAATGCACTAGTGATTCAAATCTCTGACTTGCTTGCAGGTTTCACAGGAGGCGGCTCAGACTTTGCATGAGCAGAACCGAGGACTGCGCGTCCTGATTCGCCGCCTCATAGCCGGGAAGAGGTCACTATCCGCCAGGAGGGCGAGGCAGTACCTCCCGCTGCCCCTGGAGCTTCTCGTCCGAGAGTTGCACCGGTACGTAATTCACATTGCTTGCATTTTCAATTCCTTGATTATACCGTGCACTAAACTCTTTTCCTGTTTGCTTGATGATGCAGCCGCCTGTGATTAGGAAGAGGTCCTTTGCTGGAGTCGGCGGCCCTGGAGACACGACCGTGCGGCTTGGGCGTTCAAAGCCAACGGCGGCGGGACCTGAGGAGGAGAGACCGCGGAGGTTGTCTCGTCGGAGGGTGGATGTAGCACCTGAGGGGGTAGCAGGGACCACGAGCTCGAGCGACGATAACGTTGATGACGCCAACTACCCCTCTTCCCGGCAGGAGCGTCAAGAGCAGCGACGCGGAGATGGAGATGAGACTGAGAGTACTGACGAGACGATGGATGAGTCAGAGTAGTACATAGTAGATATAGAGCAGTTTAGAGTTTTGCTTTTGCTTTTTATATTTTCTTTTGATTGGGCCTGCGTGCCCCAGATGCAGATTTTCTTACTGGGTGTTGTGTGCCCTGGTAGATAGTGATGATACTCAGATTTGATTTTCATGGATTTGGATCAGCTTATACACATGACTTGCACTTTCGATGTTCATTGTATTACTTTCTGCTTTTGATGTTTCAAATGAACAAATCTGTTGTAAAATGTACACAATTTATCCACCAAACTTTGAATTCAAACATCCAAGAACAAAGCTTTAAAACTTGACTTTAAAGAAAAGCTAACATGTTCGGGAATTTGGACGAAACATGATTATTTGAGTTTATGTACAACTGGAATATGTATTTACATGCTACGTGACTTGACACGCTTCTCGTATATAAATGATCAATACAAGCTAAACAAAACGACCTTAGAACGGAATTTGATGTTCATAAGGCATACTTGAAAATAAAATGCTTCATGAGCCTGTTTAGATGTGATGAATTGCCATGTTGTCACCTAGACCAGGTCATAAATGACATAAATGCCCCTGAGATTGTCACCATTTTGGCAAGAAAATCCTCGGAGCTATTTTTGATATGGTGCCGACCGCCATTCCATTGCTTGAGTTGGCCATTGAAACCCCAAAACCTTGTATAATCAAAGAATTGTCTCGGGAACCGCTTCGACAAGTCACAAACGCTTATTGACACATGCCTCGATGATTGGAAATGGCTAGCAAGGCTAGGAAATAGATTCGGACGTCCGATGGCCGTTTCCTAGTTTCAAACTTCTTTATACGTGTATCTCGTGTCCGCACACGTATCGGCTTGTTAACTCGGGGAATGGGACGCTCCGTGAAGTCACAAATGCTCATTGGGACTTGGCTCAGGTGTTGAATGAGGGTTAGGAGGCTTAGAAGAGGTTTCGGGCATCGAATGGGCCAAAATACTGCTGCTGCTGTTTACTGCTGTTTCTGCAGGCCTTGAGCGCTCAAGCTCACCACCTTGAGCGCTCAAGGTGGTTTCAGGGAGTTGAACGCTCAACTGCACTGGTTTGAGCGCTCAATGTCTGTGCTGGGCAGGCAGATTGTGTTGCTTCCCAATGCATTTTTGGACCCTTTTGCATGGTTTCCTCTGCCCTAAATGTCTTGTTGCTCTGTTATAACACCTTCCAAGCTTTGAACATCATCTTCCCAAGGTCTTTTCACATTTTCCCCACAAATGCCATGCATTTCCAATGCACTTTCAAACTTTCCAACAAAATACTTTGAAAGTATGCATTTGACCATCTTGAAAATGTAATCTTTGATTTCCAATGTTGCATGGCAAATTTGTAAGGTTCCTCCCAAGTCCCCTATAAATACCATTCATGATCAAGCTTTTCCCACACACCATTTCCACATCAAGTTTCATTTCTCACTCCACACATCTTACTTATCAATCTTCCATTGCTTCCCATGGCTGCCCTTGACCCTTCCGTTATCAACACTTGGGTTGCTAGCTTTGAAAACATCGATTGGTTCAACTTCCGAGGTCTTGGCCTCAACACTCTTCGCCACCTCCATACTTTTCCTATCCGCCAAGACATCTTGCATGTCGCGGTTCGTTGTTGGGATTCGGAGCTCCCTGTGTTCCGTTTTGGGATGCAAGAGCTTTGCCCGACTGTTGAGGAATTTCAAACCTATCTTGGCGGTCGTGCTTTCGCCGATCCTGTCATACCACCCATTCGTCAAAACTATGCCGACATTCTTAGTAGGAAGCTTGGTCTAGGGAACGGCGCTGCGCGTTTCTTGATTCGCAATGAGACCCTCAATGTCCTTCGTCTCTTTGCGGATTACGGCCCAACAGGCGACCTTTTAGATTTTACCGTTCAAAACCGGCGCATGTTTGCACTTTGCATGTGCCTCTTGGCATTATACTTATTGGTCCCATATGATGGCCATCCGAGTTCTACCATTGTCGGTGTTGCTGCTCAGATCGAACAGCGAAGGGATGTGGTTCCTTTGGTTTTGGCTGAGACAATCATGGGCTTGGATGCGGTTAAGGCTGAAAGGACGAACACGTTTGCTGGGAGTCCGCTTTTGCTTTAGGTTTGGTTTATTTGGTTTGGATGTTTTGGTTTTGGGAATTTTTTGGGAATTTTGGTTGTTTGGCTTGGTTTTGACTTTGGCTTGGACATTTTGATTTTGTAGATATGGCTGTGTGACAAGGTTGGGCTTTTGAGGGAGCCAACAGGTGATTGGGTTTACGAGCCACGGACTTGGGTGAGTAGGCCATTTGTGCATGATGAGGCTGATGAAGATGAATGGTCTGACTTCTTCAGGTCATTGGAGGAGGATCACATCATTTGGCGGTGCCATTGGTTGCCTTTGCCGGACATGACTGCCAATCACATGGGAGACACATGGGTGATTTTGGCGGGATTGCAAGGGTATGCATATTATTTCCCACAACGTATTCTCCGTCAATATTGCATTCGCCAAGAAGTGGAGTACTCAGTTCCCGCCACCTTCAGCCTTCCCACATTCAAGCATTCCGTCCTTGAGCGTTATCGTTCTTCTTGGAGGGATAGGGTCACTTGGGCTCCTGATCCCTACCCAACTATTCACTTGAATGGACATTACAGAGATTGGATGAGAGGGCAAATGGGGACACGACACTGAAGGCATTAGCACAATTGGACCCCCGACTCACTTGGCTGTTTCCCAAAATAAATGGTGCATTTTTTTTTTTTTTTTTAAGCTGCTTAGTTTATGTAATCGAAGAAGTGATTTGAATAAAATTGAACGATGAAGGGTTTCCCCCTCTTGGTTCATTCGGTTCCATATGCTATCTCCTTTGAAAATTGTGAAAACATGAGCCAACTCATCAGATCTAGACCGAACCCCAAGATAGGGTTGCCTACGTATCCTTTTTCAAGGAATCAAGTCATGGTGTAGTTCAGGGAAAGGTTCACTCGGGTATTAACACTCTCCTTTTTGGGCTCTAAATTTTGCCTGGTACCGCCTTTCCAGGTTTTCGGTCCAGCGAGCTTCTTTTGAATTTTTGCCTTAAATTTTGCCTAGACCGCCCAATGTGGGTTTTCAGACTAGCAGGCTTGCTCTAATTTTTGCTTGAGTCGGTTCGCCCTTGCGATTTTCCGCCCAACGAGCATCTCTCAGGGGTAATATCGCTTGAGTTGGTCCAAGTTGACAAGATTGTTGAACTCGTTACCATCCAGATCAAGGATCACTGCTGCCCCACCGTCGAGGATAGTCTTGATGATATATGGTCCTGCCCATTTCGGCCTAAATTTTCCTCGTGGATCGAATATCGGTGCCCGAATCTCTTTTACCACCATGTCCCCTTCGATCAGATCCCTGGATTTCACCTTCTTGTTGAATGCGTGAGTGATTCTTCTCTGATATCCCTGAATGTGATACAATGCTCGCAACCTCCTTTCATCAAACAACATCAGCTCTGTGAACCTGTCGCTCAGCCAATCAGCCTCATCAATTTCACTTTCTATCATCACCCTCAATGAAGGCACTTCAAGCTCGATGGGAAGTACTGCTTCCATACCATAAACCAAAGAGTACGGTGTTGCCCCTGTTGGAGTTCGGATCGAAGTGCGGTACCCCCACAATGCTAATGGTAACTTCTCATGCCAATCCCTGGATGATTCGATGGTTTTCTCCAAGATATTCTTGATTGACTTGTTGGCCGCTTCCACTGCTCCGTTGGTTTGTGGTCTGTATACTGTTGACTTGTGCACCTGAACATTGAATTCCTCAAGTACTTCTGCTGCCCTTCCTTTGAAATGCACACCATTGTCTGACACGAAGGCATTGGGAACCCCATATCGGTAAATGATGTTTTGCTTAATGAAATGAGCCACCTGTACTGCGGTCAATGTAGCGTAAGAGGCTGACTCAACCACTTTGTGAAATAATCGATCGCTACCAATATAAACTTGTGTCCATTTGATGCTGGCGGCGTGATTTTCCCAATCACATCTATTCCCCATACTGAGAAAGGCCAAGGCGTTGCCATTGTATGAAGTTCAGACGGCGGAACATGCATGAGATTAGCATGAACTTGACACTTATGACATCTCCGTACATACTGAACACAATCCGTTTCCAAAGTTAACTAGAAATACCCTTGCCTCAGAATCTTCTTTGCCATCATCAATCCGCTCATGTGGGGACCACAGATTCCTTCATGAATTTCCTCCATTACCCTTTTCGTGTCATCACCATGGATGCACAATTTGTGCATGCCACAGTATGACCTTTTGTATAACCTTCCACCGCAGAGGATGTATTGTGATGCCAGCCTTTGTAATGCTATTCGATCTTTCTTGTTTGCTCCTTCTAGATATTCTCCCTTCTCGACCAAATTCCAAATATCATGGTACCACGGCAGACCGTCGTCAATTTCGCCAATACTCATCACATACTCATAGGCTGGCCTATTCCTTTGCTCGATCATGATCGGTCTCATTCTCACTCCCACGGGCAATTCTACCATGGATGCCAGAGTAGCAAGGGCGTCGGCAAACTGATTCTTCATTCTCGGGATATGAGTGAAAGTAACTTGCTCAAATCGATGAATCAGATCGTCATGGTCTTTGTGGTATGGCTTCAACTTTTCTTCTCGTACTTTCCAATCACCGTTGGCTTGAGAAACTACCAGATTTGAATCTCCGACTACTTCCAATTTCTTTACCCTGATTTCAAAAGCAGCCTCCATTCCAACGATGCATGCTTCATACTCCGCCTGGTTATTGGTAACTTCGAAATTTAACTTGAAAGAGAGAGGAATGTGAGGCCCTTCTGGTGAGACCAATAGTATGCCGATCCCGAATCCTCTCTGATTTGCAGCTCCATCGAAGTACAATTTCCAAACATCCTCTGCTACTGTCATAACATGTTCATCGGGAAATTGGAATTCCGTATCTTCTGGTCCTTCGATCGGATGATCTGCCAAGAATTCCGCCACAGCCCTGCCTTTCACTGATTTTCGCGTCACATATTTGAGTTCAAATTCAGCCAACAGAAGCAACCATCGTGCTAACTTTCCGGTGAGTGCTGGTTTCTCAAACAGATATTTGAGGGGATCCATTCGAGAAATCAACATGACCGAATAAGCTAACATGTAATGCCTTAGCTTTTTAGAGGCCCACACAAGAGCCCAACAGGTCTTCTCCAAAGGCGTGTATCTCTCTTCGGCTCCGACCATCTTCTTGCTTAAATAATACACCGCCTTCTCGATACCTGCTTCACCTTCCTGTGCCAACATGCAACCCATTGCAGACTGTGTTACTGATAAATACAGAATCAGAGGCTTTCCGGGTGTCGGTGGCAACAATACTGGGGGACTTTGAAGATACTGCCGAATTGATTCGAAGGCTTTTTGGCACTTGTCATCCCACTTGAACAGTACCCCTTTCTTGAGCAAATGAAACATCGGCTCGCAAGTTGAAGTCAACTTGGCGATGAATCTGCTGATGAACTGAATTTTTCCAAGAAAACTCCGAACCTCTTTTTCTGTCTTTGGGGGTTCCATTTCTAATATTGCTTTGATTTTTGTCGGATCAACTTCAATCCCCCTGGTGGTAATCATGAACCCTAACATCTTCCCGGCGGTGACTCCGAATGTGCATTTTTGCGGATTGAGACGCATCTGGTACTTCCGTATCCTTTCAAAGAACTTGCGTAATGCCGGGAGATGTCCTTCTCTCTCCTTTGCTTTTACAATCATGTCATCTACATACACCTCAACTTCTCGGTGCATCATATCATGTAACAGGGTTGTGGCAGCTCGTTGATAAGTTGACCCTGCATTCTTCAATCCGAACGGCATGACCCTGTAACAAAACGTCCCCCATTCAGTGGTGAAGGTTGTTTTTTCTCGATCTTCTGGTGCCATCAGAATCTGGTTATACCCCGAAAACCCATCCATGAATGACAACAGTGCGTGCCCTGCCGTGTTGTCCACCAACACATCAATGTGAGGCAAGGGAAAATCGTCTTTCGGACTAGCCTTGTTCAAATCTCTGAAATCTACACACACCCTGACTTTTCCGTCCTTCTTGGGCACTGGTACGATATTTGCAACCCACTTTGGATATTCAGTTACCATCAAAAAGCCGGCATTGAACTGCTTGGTAACTTCCTCTTTGACTTTTTCAACCCAATCCGGCCTTATTTTCCTTAGTTTCTGTTTTACTGGTTTTGCATCGGGATACAAGGGAATTCGATGTTGCACAATTTCAGGATTGATTTCGGGCATATCTGCGTGGGACCAAGCGAAAACATCTTCAAATTCTTTGAGCAAATCGACGAGTAATTTCTGCTCCTCCGATGATAGCCCGGAACCGATTTGAACCATGCGAGGATTTTCCTCATCTCTCAATTTAATTGAAATAACTTCTTCTTTTATTGGCTGAGCATGCCTTTCATTTTCCCTTTCAATTAGGGACTTAAGTTCTTTGGGTATTTCTCCCTCGAACTCAGTCTCATCATCGTCGGGGTCAACACAATTTATTTCGGGAACATCAAAGTAAGCAAAATCACCATTTATTTCATTAACAAAGCCCTCCGAGGCGCAGTACATGGCATCAGACTCAAACTCAAAATAGAAATGACGACGTGGAGGGCCATGAGGCACAAACTCCGACTCACAGCCAAACTCAAACCCTGACTCAGACTCGAATTCTAACTTCTTTTTTTTTTTTTTTTTTGGGTAAATTAGCTTGAAATTAAAAGAGGTTAAGCGAATGTACAGCCTACAAGGAGCATACCCCAGGAAGGAAAAAATGAAAAAAGAAGGAAAAGAAAAAAAAGAAAGAAAGAAAAGTGCGGGGTCCCCGGCACAACCCGCCGGGGTGGGAAGATAAGAAGTACCGGCACATCCCGCCGGCATAGGTGTAAATAAGCAAACATGCAATAAACGTAGCAAATAATTGTTTAGTGTCAAGCACAACCCGCAAGGCTAGGATAATATAAAAAAGAATGCGCACAATTGGATAACATGTTGTGGGTCCAAGAAGAGACCCCACCATAAGAAGTGTGAGTTAGCCTGTGCTCGCGTCCCATTAGCCTAGCTATCCCAAAGGAAAGAGCGGCATCAGGGACATGAGCACGGGCCTGCATAATAGCCATATCTAAGTAGTGATATATATGGAACAACCAACCCTCAGCAGTGGAAACAACAGTAGCTGAGCATCCCGGACGAAGTGAGATAAGCCTCTAGCAGTTCGGCATACAAATATACCCAAGGGAACCCTCCCATAGAACCCTTACGCTGAACACATGCCTAGTTTGCTACTCGCTCCAAACATCATAGTCTAGGCTCCCAAGAAAACAGGCTTCCTCTGTTTCCGGTGACTGTCCAAATTGGTTGCAGATGAGGTCCAATCCAAAGTAAAGAGTACCCCGCAGTGATATCAAATAGACAAGGATAGGACTAAGGACAGATGGAATCCCTAGTCAAGCTAAAGATCGTGATAGACAAGGTCAGCCCCGGAAGATACCTCCCAGACCAGAGAAACCAATGCCACCACTATGCAACATCCATTGGTGATCTCCGCCCTCGGACCCTGAACACACACAATCAACCACTAGGTGCAACTATCTCATCCGTCATCCTCCACATACGGTAACATAAAAGTGCTCCCTGTAATGAAAACAGTACACGCAAAAGGAACTCGGGTCAGAGGTGGATGAGACCTCTGAACCGTGCTAAGGCAGAACAATGACTAAGGCCAGCCCTAGAGTAAACTCCGTCCCCCTCGAAGAACCCTAGCCCGCAGAAACTTGGCCCATCAACCTAAGTAACCACACCTTTGGACCGAAGTCAATCTCCACCAAACGCCGAGAATCAGCCACAACCAAATTCCAATTGCACAACCATTACCAAACAGGAGAAAATAGAACCGTAATGTGATATTGGATTAAATCCAATTTGTACCGCGGTGGTATCAAATGGTCAAGGGTAGTCAAGGGACAGGTGAAATCCCTAATCAAGCTAAAGATCATGATAGACAGAGTCAGCCCCAGGAGAAATTCCCAGACCAGAGAAACCAAGGCCACCACTATGTAAAACATCCGTTGGTAAACTCCGCCTTCGGACCCCGTACACACGCAATCAACCACAAGGGTACAACTATCCTAAACCACCATCCTCCACACACAGCAAAGTAAAAACTGACCCCCACAACGAAAACAGTACACGCACAAGGAACTCGGGGCCAAAGGTGGATGAGACCTCTGGACCATGCTAAGGCAAAACCATGACTAGGGTCAGCCCTAGAGTAAACTCCGTCCCCCTCGAAGAACCCCAGCCCATAGAAACTTGGGCCATCAACCTTAGTGAATGCATTAGTAAATTTTACAACAGGAGTGAAAGTGCAATTCTTGTATTCACCGACTGCATCCACTATCAGCACGCTGGGATCCTCAAGGGCCTCCTGCCCGAGCATCATCACTGCTGGCCCTTCTTTATCCTTACCTGTCAGACTGACCTCATCGAACATTGACATCAAGATCCCACCATCCAAAGCCTCCATCCAATCCGTTTTAAGGTCTTTCACCAATTTCTCGACCTTTTCATGTTCATCTTCACTATCCCAAGCATCGTTAGCGAAGATTTCGAACCCAGGGTGCACCTCTCCACTTATTTTATTTATAAACGGCTCAGGCTGGCCGTGATATGGTGCATTTGACCCTTCCCCGACAAAGCGAATCCGACGGTTTGCACTGCTGCTTGCTACATTAGTCTTTCCCCTTTGCATCTCCTTCAGTGTAGGTTCATATCCCAACCCAAAACGGCCTCGCTGAGAAGGGAATTCTGGAAACTGAGCCACCCCCTGATGAGTTCGACCCAAACCAGTGCCCGGCAGATAAGACATTCTTCTCATCATCTCGAGAGCTGTGGTGCTGATTGAAAAATCATCATCTATACGAAGCGTGAACACACCACCGGATGTATCGAAAGCAAAGCCCCGAAGCTGAACATCATTCTCATCATGCATAATTTCTAACAAAGGAGCATTATCTTCAGCATGAGGGCGAATGCCTGTGTCTCCGTAGAGAGCAACTGTCCCACTTTCCAAGCCAAGCAGAACCTTTTGATGCAAGGTGGATGGAACTGCCATGATATCGGATCGATGCATCCAAGGACGTCCCAACAGCAAATTGAACGAAGCTGGGATCTCAAGCACATGAAACTCAACTGTCGATTTGAACCCTTCCGTAGCAATTTCCATTTCAACAGTCCCAAGCACATTGCGACGGGTGTTATCATAAGCTCGAACAGTGAGATTGGATGGCGTGAAATCCTTTGGTTTAAGCCCCAAGCATAAAGCCGTTCGGAGAGGACATACATTGAGCGCAGATCCATTGTCTATCAACACAACTGGGATCCATTTCCCCATGCACTTCATGGTGACATGTAACGGCTTGTTGTGGTCGGTTCCCTCAAGTGGCAAGTCAGCTTCGGTAAAGGTTACGACATGCTTGGTTGATTTGGTGGCAATGGTAGGTTTGGTAACGATGGCGGCCATCATGGTCTCGGGGGTGATATCGGGCGCAATTTCCATACAGGATAATGCTTGAGCAAGTTTCTGGCGATGCTCGCTGGAGCTCATAAGCAATCCCCAAATGGTAAGAGCGGCTAGGGTTTTCTCGAGTTGTTTTTGGATGGGATTTTCTTCGTTGGTTGGAGGAGGTTTTGGACGAGGGACGCGACTGTTGGCCGCGGAGTTAGCTTGGGATTGGTTGGTTGTTGGGTTAAAGAGGTTTTGGAAATCAACTGGATTAGCGATTGGGTCACCGAGGTTGTTTGGATAGGGCGGTGTGGCTAGGTTATTTGGTAGAGTTGGGTTGTTTTGCGGAGTTGGGTTATTTTGTGGAGCTAGGTTAAAAGGTGGCTGGTTTGCAGTATTTGGTTGTGGGTTAGATGTATTTCCGGTGAACATCTGAGGTGGTTGATAAAACCGACCACTCCGAAAAAGGTGAAGAACTGAGTCAATGTCATCCCCCCACAAATCGGTGTAGTCTGTATAGAAATCAACAAGATCCCCCTCCGCTTTTCTCTTTCCCTTCGCAATACTGGCTTCTTCCAAACCCTTGGTAATCCCTTCCACAGTTGCTTCGCTCCAAACATCTCCATTCTCCATGGCGGCCTCGTTAACAGCCCAGACCTCGTTGTCTCCAACCCACAGCGGTGCTATTCTTTCATTCTGATTGGCCCATATGTTTGCTACAACATTTTCCTCCATTTGCTGTCCCCAAACATCGGGTAGGCCATTGTTCAACACCATGATATTATAATCCTCCGGAATTTGCACTTGAGGTGCTGGAAGATTATCATCAACTATATAATCGTAAGGTGTGAACTCTATCCCCTCCGTCATTCGATTTATTGCTTGCTCACTCATCATGGAGAAATCAGGGCGACCCTCCCACAGTGGTGGCATTGGAAAATATGTTTCATCAAAGAACATGGGAAGTGTGGATCCATCCAAAGGATCGTTAGGGTCCATGAGCTGCCATTCATTTGGTGTGGGATCCCATTCATCTTCTTGTGCGCTGTTGAATGCCACAATCTCTTCTTGCCAATTTTGCCCTTGTCCTTCTTCTACTGGCTGTATCACTGGCAATGGTTCAAACAGATTAGGAAGTGCAAATCCATCAAGCGGATCTGCCAACATCGGATCCCAAAATTGATTAATCATGGCACCAAATGGGGGTCCTTCATTAAACTGTTCATTTTGTGGCCAAGCTTCTTCATTTGCCACATTATTGGCCACCATCTGTTCATACTCGTGAGCCTCCATAGCCATTATCAAATCACCCCATTCTTGCCATACATTGGGGTTCAGGTGCACATCAAGAAAACATGCTTCGCACTCATCTGGTATAGGCACGATGGGCTTAGGATCTGTTTCGGGTATGATGTACTGGCTTGGGTCAAATGGAGTGGGGTTTAGGCTTTTTTTAGTGGAGCTGAAGGTAATCTGGCCTATATCATTGTTTCTTTTATGGGTTGGCAGAGGATTTGTAAGGATATTAGGCTTTTCAGTGGGATCTCGGATTTGTTTATTGTCAATGAGATCTTGAATCTCATGACGTAGGCGCTGGCATCTTTCAGTGGGATGGCCGGGTGTTTGGTGGAATATGCAGAAGGCGTTTGGGTTATATGTTGGTGGGGGATTTTGTGGGGGTGGAGTTGGCTGAAGAGGTTTAATTTTCCCTTGTTGTACGAGTCGCTCGAAAGCAACAGGTAGGGGTAAGGGAAGAGGGGTGAATATACGCCGTCCTCTTTGGTTTTGTTGTGGTTGAGTTGATTGGGTTGGTTGTGACAGGATGGCATTTACGGGTTCAGTTTTATGGGGTTGGTGATTCGTGGAGTTGGATGAGGTACCGGCGGTGTAACTGGGGTTTGCGTATAGGGAAGATGTGTTGCCGATGTAGTTGCGCTTTGGTTTGGGGAACGGGTCTCCTTTCTTCAATACCCCGCTTTGCAGAGCTTCTTCAATTGACAGACCCATCTCAAAGTAGGTTTCAAAGTTATGTGCTTGGGCCATGACCATGTACTGAGCCAAATCGGGTTGGAGGTTCTTGGTTATAATGCGCATCTGATCTTTGTCACTAGGACGATCGGTCATTTGCGCAGCCTTTGCTCTCCACCTTTTCACGAAATCGGCGAACGACTCCCTTTCCTTCATCTTGATACTCTCAAGTTCACGAGTGGTGACCTTGAGCTGCACATTATACTCATACTGCTTAATGAAAGCAGCCACCATTTCTTCCCAAGTTTGTCTCTTCGAAATGTCGAGGGATAAGAGCCACTGGAGTGCGGGCCCTGTGAGGGTTTCATGAAACATCTGAGCCATGGCAGGCTCATCGACTTCTTGCAACGAAAGGGAACTTACATATGCTTGAATATGTCCTCTCGGATCTCCAGTCCCATCAAACTTCTCGAAGTCCACATGCTTGAATTTGTTAGGGAGCTTAGCGCCCGGGAAGATGCAGAGTTTGTTCATGTCAAAGCCGGTAATGGCTCGCTTCTCACTTTTGGCCACTGATTCTTCCAGCTTGAGTATTTTAGCTAGCATTTCAGCCAATTGGGGATTCTCAGGGGGAGGGGGTTGTTCCGGATGTTCATCATTAGGAATCTCTTGATCCCGAGCGTCACCATCGGGCACACGCTGCTGAGGTGGGGGGAGTCGACCCTGTATGTTTACCATAATCGCCATAAGTTGGGCGATTCAGGTGTCATTCCGAACCCTCTCGTCATGCATTTCCTTTCTCAACCGTTCAAACTCATTCGGGGGATCCTGTTCTTGTTCTGCTGCCATACTTGACTCAGCCTTTGGTGATAAGGATCTACACAATCTCTGTCCGGGAGGTCGAGTCCAAACAGGTAAGGTCTTCTTCTTCTTTGCAGGCCCAATGGTTCAAGAACTGATCAAAAAGCAAAGGCCGGTCTCAGTTGCGTACTCGATGTGTCTATTATGCACAAAAGAGAATGATTTACAAATGCTCTCAATCGTCTCGCCGCAACTCAACTCACGGAGTTAGTCCTATTTCTAGCCTTAGGAGTTAGTCTACCGGTTTCGGAACTCACTTGGAATCGTTTGCACAGCAAATTGTATCAACACCACGGGTAAGTCGTTTTACTCGGCGATTACGGCTTCAACCTACATCCTAGGTGTTGAAACCGCAACCGTTATCCTTTCTTTGACCATCCGAGACAAAGCAATAAGGTGTCGCAACCCAGTTACAATCGATTCCAAGGCTAGTCCGAAACACGGGTGGCCGTTTGGGCACGGCCAACACCGGAGGTATCTCATACTCCGTGGATTTAAAGTCTCCTAGACTAAACTCGGCAGTTTTGAAAGATCGCCCCAATCCTCAAGTTTTCCTTAAAGCAATAAGTCCTTTATATCAGATGATCGGATTTGGGAAATTCTGATCCACACAAATTCCGACAATGATCTAAGATCAGATGCCTAAGGGCGATTGACCCTCCTCGGGCCGATGTCCCTTAAACCTGTTTAGATCAGTGTTAGGAATTTAATGATCCAAATTTTCCCACGTCCGGTCATCCTAAAGGCTAACTCGTAAGAACAACGCGCATAGGGGATGCACGACTCATCATCGGGCCAAGGCAATCTCCTACTAACCGCAGAGACTCTAAAACTAAACTAAAAAACAACACGGACAAAACACTCACGACGACTATATACAATGCAAATGCATGAATGCAGCATGGCATGGCGAGAAAAGCAGTAACACGTAGCACGTTAACATGGTGGAGCACTTAAACTTAACACACGGGTGGTTGCTAAACGTGGGGTTCTATGGCTAATTATATGCAAAAGGCTGGTTTTGGTCATTGAGGGTACCCCGGACTCAAAATCAAAACCGCCTCCTACCGTCAAAGACGATAGTGACGATATGATTTATCACGGTCGAGGGCTGCTGGGCATTTTGGGATTCCCTGTCACCGGCAAGCCGGGAAGGATTGCCAAAACACGCCAGCGGGGCTAAGAACCATGCAAGTGTAATGCAAAATCAAATTTCAAATATTTGAAAAATCCCACAAAACTTCTTTCAAATTAAACCCACTTTGATTAGCACATATTTCAATAAAATTACACAAGTGTAATAAAAATTGCACCAATGTAATTAAATAAAATATATATTAACCAATGTCCCCAGCAGAGTCGCCAGCTTGTGGACGGCCCACTGGAAAACGGTTCGGTTCATATTTCGAAAAGATTGCGATTGTTTGAGTCGCCACCCGGATTTTAGGTCCGAACCCGAGAAACCGATAAAAATATGACTCGTTGCCCATTTGAAAAAGATTTTACTAGTCATGATGAAACCAAAGATTTCTCGGATTCGGGGGTTTGGTTACGAGAGGGGAAGGGTTTTACGACACCCCTCTCGCCCGGTCCGTAAACCGGTCTCTACTCGATATTTTGTGGGATTTTTAGAAATATTTGAAATTCAAATATTCACAAAAATAGGGGATCGGGGACGGGAATCATGTAAACAATGAAAAAGCATAAAATACAAATTTAAAGTGGATGCTTGTGTGCATGATCTACATGAGTGATGATGACAATAATAAAGGAAAATAATACAAATATTTACAAGGAATAAGGAATTACAGAAACTATACAACAATTCCAGAAATTATGAAAAATGAGGCTCAATTTGATCAACTTATAATCTGAATCCCAGAATGAGGGTTGAGCGCTCAAAGATGATGGCTTGAGCGCTCAACCTTCCTAAACCAGTTTGAGCGCTCAAGGCTCATGGATTGAGCGCTCAAACCAGTTTCTAACTCCTGTGAGTTTAACCCTTTTCTTATGGCTTCTCTTCTCATTCTTTGTAAGATCCAACATTTAAAAGCACTTTTCACAGACAAACAGATTAAGACACAAGAGTTTGATTTCTCAAAGATTAATGAAAAGAGAAGAGTTATCACAAAAGTAGCAAAAGGAAACACCCAAAAGAGTATATGAGAGGGAGATTCAGACTTCAAGCACAAATATAACAATACACACACACCAGAAAGGAATTAACCCTTGATCCATCATTGAAACATCCAGCAACCAACAAATGGCCATAGAACAGATTGAGCGCTCAAAGGGATGACCTTGAGCGCTCAAACCATAATATGGCTTTCTGGCTTCTGACTTGAAAGATAGGTTCTGAGATGATCCTCAGGGCCATAAAAAATACAGATTAAAGGAATTTGTAGTTGAACAGTCACTGTTCTACTCTTAATTATGAGATTTGCAAAGGTTTTGGTGTTTGATCATCATTAAATGGCTAATCAATGTTCATGCATGTAATTTTAAGATGGAAATAAACAGTTTTGAAAGTTACATGAACACATGTAACTATTAAATAACGATCAAAACCAAAAGAAAGCCCAAAAGTTTGCAAAACAGAAACTGTTCAGAACTGGGCTTGAGCGCTCAAGGCCTGAGGATTGAGCGCTCAACCCCTGTTGTAACTGCAGATTTGAAGAATGCTTTTAAATAACTTTTAGACCTTTGTGAGTTCAATGCAAGCATAAAGAGCTTGCTTGAACTCACTGGTCTTCCTCAGATGGATCAAAACAGTGAGTAAATCACATGTTTTACTACCTTTTGGAAATGATTATGACTTGAACTTGATTTCGGGCTTGGGGATGGATGATTGTGAATGTTTTGGTTAATATTCTGGACGAATTGGATAATGTATGTGATTGGTTGATGATCAAGGATCGAATTTTGGACTTTGGAGAGTGGTTTTTTAAGTGGTTTTGATGGTGAAAGAGTGGTTTTGTAGAGAGAGAGAGAGATGATCGATTTTCTGGAGAAAATTGGGAATGCTGGAGTGTGAGAATTGGTAACCCCAAAACCAGGGGTGTTAGGTGGTTTTTATAGAGTGAGTGGGAGGGAAGAGAGGAGAGAGAGAGAGAGTGGGTTTGTATTTGAAAAGGGGTAGGGGTAGATTTAGGAGTAGATTTAGGGTGTAGTATACGTATAAGGATCGTAGAGGATCACCCCAGACGCTCCCATGCAGAAAATCTCATGATTAGATACTCTGCAAGTTGCTGACTGGATCAGAGTTGAGCGCTCAAAGCCATGGGCTTGAGCGCTCAAGGTGTTTTCCCAAGGTTGAGCGCTTAAGGCTTCAGGATTGAGCGCTCAAGGCTCTTGATGGCAAATTGTTGTTTTGGTTTGGTTCAACAGTGCTTGGGTTGGTTTGGAATATTTTGATTGTTTGAGGTGGTGTTTGGTTGATTTTGATCAGTTTCAAGTCATTCTCACAAGTTCCAGGTAGTCATGATTGGTCTGTTTCATCATCGGGAATGCTCGAGCGTATCTCGGGTTCAAAAATTGGGGTGTCTACAATATGGATTTAATTGTGGTGACGTTGAATTCATTCTTGCCCTTCATTACACTTAGTATTTCTCTAGGTTTCGACAAAGAAGAAATGCACATATCAACCAGCATAGTAGTTTGCTCAAAAGACAACCTCCCAGGATAAGGATGCCCCTCAAGCTGATCCGCAGTAGGATGGTTGTGATGATCGTTGACGACTTTCACAGTCCAACCATCTAACTCCTTCAAACACCTTAACTCAAATGAGCATTCACATTTCTTAGAGCCGGTGACGCGTGGTATGTTCTTCATCCCCTTTTCGTTTACTCCTTTGTCAATTGACTTGTTCTTGCTCACAAACTTTCTGTACTTGCCACCCCGTTCACAACCGAATCTAATCCTAGGTTTTTGGTTTATTAGTTGTAACTCGGACGCCTTTATGACAATGACCAATCCATTTTCTATACCGGTTGATATTATCCAATGTCTCATCTCTTCTTCGAACGATAAAACCTACAAAACATGGGTCAAGAAAAGAAAAGAATTCAATACACCTTAATAATTCATAATTGGAAAAGAAGATTGACCTTTTCAAAGCACTCACCGAGTCTGTTGTAAAATTTTCAGTATAATCGTATAAGCTTGGTAGGCCTGTGTCACTCCTATGCGTTGACGCATAACCCTGCAAGTAGCAAAACTGTGAAACTCTATATTTATTTTAGTATGAACATGTTGGAAAAATGTACTATTTTCAACATCAGTTTGCCGAAAAACATGATTATTATCAACATTTGCTTGTCGAAACATATTGTACTACCAGAATAGGAAAATTTACAAGTATAAGCTTCGACATCCAAATGTCGAAATAAGATAATAATTTCAACATTGTCTTGTCGAAAGGTATTTTATACTACCAGATTACGAATATTTACAAGTATAAACTTCGGCATCAAAATGTCGAAATAAGTTAATAATGTCAACATTATCTTGTCGAAACTTGTAATATATGGAATTTTCCTTGTATCTTTTTCGGAATGAAAATGTTGCTGTAATGGGTAGATTTCGATATTATGATGTTGAAAAAAGTGAATTAAGTCGACAATTTATTATTGAACTTTGTCTTGCATAATGTGGGTTAAGAAAAACGTTTCAACATCGATATGTTGAAAAAGTTAACATATTTCGGGGTATGAATATCGAAAAAAAATGCAGATTTCCAGAATTGTTCTTGTTGTTCGAATGGGAATGCGTACCTCTTCACGACATTTTGGCTCCACGAAAGGAACAATGTCCATCACAGCAACTTGGCTCTCCACCATTGTATTGTCTACCAACAAATTTGATTGCATTTCAATTGTTTCTTCTTCAATTGAATATAAACCTTCAAATGGATCTATGGAAGGAGAAGAACCCACCATTGATTTATTGTCTACTACTTCATTCTCCATTGAGAGTGAGAAGAAGAGGAAGTTAACAGGTGGAAAAGGGGTGGCGGTGGGGGTGGAGGTGAAAGTGGCGGTGGAGGTGGAGTGGCGGGATTTGGTTTCCCTGTGGTTCAAAAAATTTGGGTCGACAATGATGAAGACTGATGAAGAAGATGGGTTTGCCTGATGAAGAGTAATGTAAGGGCATTTTGGTCTTTTTACAGTCATGGAAATGGAGGATTTTTTGTGGCTTACCTGGAGAAAATATGGGGTTGTTAATAGAATCACCCTTTTAAAGCATCTCAGATAGTAACCCTTTTTTTTTTACTCAATTTGGGTCAAAGTTTTAAGAAAAAACCAATTTGGTAGAGCATCTCCAAGGGAAAATTCATTTTGTACCAAAGATTGGCATTCATATAATTTAGAGTGAATCTCTCTCTCTCTCTCTCTCTCTCTCTCTCTCTCTCTCTCTCTCTCTCTCTAGAATGACGACTGAGATGCCACCTCCACCTCCACCTCACAAGAGACCCCCTCCGCCTCCACCTTCGCCACACTCACCTCAACTAAACCCCACACCGAAACCCTAGACCAATCATCAACCTCTACACTAATAAAGCCTTTCATGCCCCCTCCACCTCCTAAAAACGTTATCCCTCCTCAATCCGACGATGTTCGGTCCCAATTCGATGGCCATCAACAACCCCATCCCGAAATCAAGAATAACAAGTAGTCATAGATATTTTAGCCGGCGAAAACACCATACCTACAAAGAGTGTCGACACTAAACAAGAGCAACATCAAATGTTGCAGTTACGGCGAAGCTCTAATAGCTCTGGCAACTTCGACGTTTTTAGATCACAAGTGACGCTGTCTGTTTTTTTGTTTTTTTTTTTGGGGGAGGGGGTGGGGGTGGAATTTCACTTTACCCCTCTTTACTTTAATTTTTTTTTAAATATACACCTCCTACTTTAATTGTAAACATGTAAACCACAGAACTATAGGGTTAAATGGAACTGATAGTAAATCAGTCAAATTAGACAGAAGATGAGAGGCTGACAGCAAATTTCTTAAGATTGGCAATCAAAAGAAATAGTTATAGTTTCTTGCAATAAACAATGAGCTAAATTTCAAGAGGTTATGGGTTGTTTATGTGACAACCCAAGTTACCACAAATTCAAATCATATTCGCTTTATTTGAGGATATTACTTTCTTGAGATTTATACTTGTATATAATATCCTTCCTCGAGAAATGTATACTTAAGGGTAAATTTCACTTACCTCCCCTGAGGTTTCTGACAAATACAGAGACCTCCCCTGAGGTTTCTGAAATTTCACTGCGCTCCCTTACTTTTGAAAATAATTCCCAAATTCCCCCCTCCCGTTACTTCCGTTAGTTTAAGTCACAGAAAATGATGATGTCATCTCTTTTCCAATTCTAAATGCCCATATTACCCCTCCCTTTCACTCTTCCAATACAACTTCACAACCCCACCAGAAGGGCCCCTGTAGTGAGCAGATTCTAGAACATGTTCCACAAAATGTAAAGAAAGGAAATTGCCACCGGCCCAACTCAAAAATTCAAGACGCAAGAAAAACCCACTCAAACCAACCGAGCTCTATAACTGAGGCCTTGATCACCATAAAAAAAAAGACGGATCACCATCAAAATTTGGCCTCAGTTATAGCTCTATAACAACCCATCTTTTTTTTTTTTTTTTGAATCTCGAATGAAATGTTCCAATTATTACACCAGTTTCTTGAGTCACACAACGAAGGGAAACAGAGACAGGATATAAACTCCAGAAGTGAACTCCTTAACGAGGAGAATTTTACTCAACACAAAAATTATCACAAACAAACAAACAGAATGAAATAATGGAGTTTGCATTTTCAGTAGAAAAAAAGCCAATTATACATTAGCACATGGTAGTGCTAAACAAGTCTTAACTAGTGAACCATCACCTCCACTTCATGTTCACTTGTGTAGCACCATAACTGCACTCCCAGTACTCAGTGCAGGGCCGACCCTGAGCTAAGGCTCCGTAGGCCGGCGTCTTAGGCCCCCCCCAAAATGAAAAAATAAGGCCTCCTAATATTTTTTAGCACCAAGTATGTAGGCCCATTTTAAGTGATGATGGTGGACGATGCTTTTGATTCTTATAGTATAATGTATTTTTTGGGTTTTTTTCGTGTTAAATACATGCATGTAGTTTTGAAACAGTGTTTATCGACTTTATATTTAGTTTCGCTAGCATTTTTAAGGGCCTTCATTTTTAAACTTCGTCTTAGGCTCCTGAAATGTCAAGGCCGGCCCTGACTCAGTGAACTGCTCGCAACGCATCTGCTCCAATGCCCATGGCAGATGGAGAGGGTGAAAGTCAGATTACCCTACTACTAGGCGAAGCACGTGCCTATAGAGTCACCACGAGAGGGTGAACAGCTCGGCCCTACATAGGAAGTCCTTAAGCCTTGTGACGAGCTGGTTGGGCCACGAATAAGGCCAAAGTAATGATAGTGAACCAATAAAATAAGGCCCTAGCTCGGCACAAAGCATGAGGGGATGTCCCTGATACGGCCGAGCTAGTTAGGTTACGAGTAAAGCTAGAACAGCATTCAGGAATACATAATCCAGCTCGGTGTAATGAGCGGAGCTATGTACGGGTTATTCCGAGCTACGAGAAAGCTCGGCACCGCCACGAATAAGGCGGTGAGGCATTCCAGAATATTCTACAGTGGTTCCTTATGAGATAAGGAGCAATCCCGTAGAGAAAGGGATTGATATGGGAAGTCCTAACATGATTAGGAGTATGCCACATATAGGAAAGAATCCTATATGGAAGGGAAGACCTCTGCTAGACGAGATCTAGCAGGATATAGAAGTTATCTCTTAATAGGAAAGTCCTGTTAAGAGAAAGACTCCTAAAGAGAATAGGAAACAGGGGGGCACGAGATGCCCAAATCGATGAACATCTACACCTATAAATACAGGGCGATAACCATGACAAAAGGTACGCTGTAACACCCTGTTATACGCATTGTGTTCTTGGCTTGATTAGTAATCCAGTACTAACTTAAGCATCGGAGGGCCTTTGCCAACAAGAGGCAAGGGTGCTCTAACCTATTCTTTGTCTTGCAGATTTAGGGTCGAGCCAAGCCTGCACGTGATACGGGCTAACGTGGAATTACACCCCCTACAGCAGAGTCGATAAAGTCTGCGACCCAGCTCATAAAATCAAAAATTAAAAGCAAAACTCAAAACCCAGATGTTATTGTAATTGAAAAGCAATTTAAGAGACAAAAAAATTTAACCACTGCTATTTGTCCGAGTTCATTCAAAATAATCTCGAACATTTGAGAAAACTAACCTATTCCAATAACCCCAAAATTTTTGTCAAATAACCCTAATCAAAACCCTTTAACACCCAATTCTTGATCAAAATAGCAAAATCATTTTGAAACGATGACACAGACGTCAATATGAGGGAGGAAACATACTGGGATGCACACTTCGATCTTCCGCTTCAGATCTCTAGAACGTCAAAACTAGGGTTTTGCTGCAATTTGATCTACATCTCGATCGTGTTGAACACGACGTGTTTTGAAGTGTATTCAACGATATCCAATTGATTTCTTTCTTGATTTCTCTCTCTCTCTCTCTCTCTCTCTCTCTCTCTCTCTCTCTCTCTCTCTCTGCGTAGAAGTGTCTGGAGAGGGGGTTGTTGAAATGATTGAGTAAGAAGGAAAATAAAAGTATTGGGCTTTATATAGCTAAGGGCAACAAAGTCATTTCAGAAGCAAAATTAACTCCGTTAGCAGCAAATTGACGGGAGGGGGGAATCTTGGAATTATTTTCAAAAGCAAGGGAGGGCAGTGAAATTTCAGAAACCTCAGGGGAGGTCTCTGAATTTGTCAGAAACCTCAGGGGAGGTCTCTGTATTTGTCAGAAACCTCAGGGGAGGTAAGTGAAATTTACCCTATACTTAAATATAATCTCTATCACAATAATGCTACATAGTAGGTTTTCAAAAATAATGCTACATAGTACATACCCAGAAATCATAACCCCAAAACTACCCATAGAACTATTTGGACTTCACCTCGTTGGCACATCTGTACAGGGGTTTCACTTTTTTTCCTTTTTAGTTCGGTTTAGGTCTGTTGTCGCCCAAAGAGAAAAAGAGTTGGCATTTGAGCGCTATTAAAGGAACTCAAAAAACAAATCTTAGAATTAAAATATTTTCGATATTTTTCACACCCCCATAGGGCTACAAACAAATCAAGTTGTACGTATGTGAACAATTCGAGCATCGGCATGGAAATGTTCGTTAGATTCAAGTAATGAAAAAAATAAAGGTTAGTTCCACACCGTCGCAACCGATCTGCCTCCAGCACAACCATTGGCGACCAAGATCTTGAAACCATGACTACGCCTCACAATCCACCATCGACCACCACCTGCAACCACAACCCCTAGTAATCATGCGATGGAAGCACTAGAAGAACGAACAACAGATAATGAAGGGGGCGGGATAAAGATGGTAACTAGTTGTCGGGAAGAAGAAAAATGGAGAGTGATGGAAGGAAAGAAGAGAGCTCCGAGATTTCGAATTGGCAAAGAAGGCCGACGAATGGTGAAGTCCTCCCCTCCCGCCGTATTGGGTGGTAAAACCCTAGAGGGGAGGGGAAAATATAAGAGCAGGCTAGGGGTTTGAAGTTTTAGAGAATTTGAACACTACTTTGACTATTGCATTTTTGGCTTCAAATGCATGGGTATGGAAAATTAGATGAATACTATATACTCATCAAATGTACCCAATTACTCCATTAAATTTCATTTATTTGGTTAAAATGTCATATAATGCTAATTTTATGAAAAAGATTATGGTTCAAATATGAGACAAATATTCTACCTGAATGAAATACTATTGTTGTTACATTGAGAAATTTCTCTTTCTAAATTTTGAAACCACCATTGGCCACCAATTTTAGCCGTACATTAGACAGAATAAGAAGTAGATAGTGAACAATTTTTACATTGGACAAATGCTTTCACCCTTATATTTGAGTGCATCACATTATTCATAAACCAATTCTAGAAGTGAAACAGAGTTTCACTGCAACAAGCGTAGAATATCGGTCTATAGTTTGTGAAAATATTTATCCAGCTTTGCTTCAACCTCAAACAGGTACACAAATTCTTCCATAAACATTTATATAGGTTTTATTAAAAGTGTAAACTTGTAGCAAAATTAGTAGTGACCTATAGACGAAGGGAGAAGAGGGTCATAGCCCCACGTTTTTTAGTAATCCTTGTAGTACTCTTGAATTAGGATAACTTTTAGGCCTTGTTTCCTATTTGATAAAACCATTGATTTTATCAAAAAAAATTATCATTTGCTAAACCACCCCAATGCTTTTATTAAATCTCCATAAAACTCTCACACACTCAAGTGATTTTATCTAATGAGAACACAAAGCGATTTTATCAACTTTCTAATATTATGGGATCTCCTGTAAAATCAAATGAGAAATCCACCCTTAGTTATCTACATAGTGTGATGGCCTCAAAGTTCTTGGAGATTCTATTTAGAGGTTTGTTATCTTCACAGATCGCTCCGTGGAGCCCACTTTTTTGTTGAGTAAATCAGCTTGAAATATAAAAAGGCTAAGCGAATGTACAACCTACAAGGAGCATACCCCAGGAGGAAAGAAAAGAAAAGAAAAAACAAAAGGAAAACATGCGCCAAAAGGCTACAATGGACTAAAGTGAAATGCAACATCTGTTTCCTATCCATCTAAAAAAGAGGGAAAAGAAACAAATGACAAAATAAAGTTGATGCTTGGGACATGAGCTAATCCGATGAAGCTTGGATTTCAACCTTGAGAGGAAGGCTTGTGAAAGAACATGACTTGTAGAGTAGCCTATAAGAATAGGCCCACGTTAAAAGAACTTGGATGATTGGCCCAATTGACAAGGCTAGGACCTCCAGCTTTAATGGAACGGGAAATCCAACCAAATTGAATCGGGCCAGGTGGACTGTGCATTGCCTAGAGTTACGGCCCATCAAAATGGAACAGATGGGGATCAGTATGAACAAACCCAATATTTTGGGCCCAAGCGATGAAATTTACAATGCCCAGAATTCAAGCCCAACAGTGGAGACCAGATTGCATGAAATGGTTGATTTGGATCCAGTAGCTTGGAGAAAATTGGCCACTGCAGTTTGAGTATTTGATATCACACTAGGACATCCTCTAGTGATAGGCAAACATACCAGAAATTGGCTACAAAAAATTGAAATGCTTAAGGACATCTTCCCTAGGATAAGTCCCCATGGTGCCACACCCTTAAGAACATGTGCTCAAGTAGAACCTGTTGGCCTTTGCTACCCAAAAAAACAACCTGGGGAACATTGCACTGCTACAGACGATGTGATAGAAAAAGCACAGCTACTATACACACCCAACATGATCAGAATTTTGTCTCAAATAACTTGTGACTAGTAATGAAAACAACCGAATGTCAAAGAAATGGTGCAACATGATAACACCACCAGAATATTGTGGGATGAGAAGGGACCCATTGGAATGAAAGTCCTCACACTACAAGCACCCTCAACAGCCTCACCCTCCCATTCTACTTTTATATATATCACAATGGGCCATGGTTGTCACCACCTCAACTCCCTCCGCCATACCTCACATGAGACCCCACTACATATTACCTCCTCTCCCAAAAAAATGTAGAGGCACAATCGCTTTGCTCACGGGGGACACACATTATAAGTGGGACATACAAATCACAAAACCAACAACTGAGATGGAAATGCAGCAAAACGAATTGGAACACAATGGGATCTCAAAATATTGCATTTGTGGCATGTACATGAACGTGGGATCAAGAGGACCCATTGATGGTGTCCACAGAGAAATGGAAATGTAGCAAAACAGTGATAACAGCCCTAGGTACTAATTGACCAACTTTAAATAGCCACTTAAGGCTCGCAGAATACAGTCACTTAAGGCAATAGGAATAAGAGTAATACCATCATATCTATAAGTATTAGAAGAGCGACCACCATCACCTTGCACCCTCCATTAGATAAAAGCACTCAACTGCCATGCTTCAGCAACCGACAACCTGCACATCCAACTGCAACATATATTGCAAATACTTGAAAATGAGTTAACAATACCTGCCACACATAGTTGGACACAACATCAATTATATAACCAAAGGAAAATAGAACAAACTAGTGTAAATGGGACTAATAGGTGGAGCCGGTATGTTCCATAAGGAAAGGAGGTCTGCAACATGAGGGCCTCCAAGAATTTTAGACAAAGAAGCAATCTACTTTTAATGCTTGTGCAAATTTTGTTCACCAAAGATGGGGCTGAATTCTTCACAAAAAAAAAAGATGGGGCAGAATGGTGGATGTTCTGAAACTTTCTTAAGTTCCTTTCAATCCAAATGTGATACAGTGGGACAATGAAAGATAGTTTTCAAGTGTAGACTTTAAACCTAGGAAAGGAAAGGAGGTCTGCAACATGAGGGCCTCAAGGAGTTTTAGACAAAGAAAGTAATCTACTTCTAATGTCTATGCAAATTTTGTTCACCAAAGATGGGGCAATGTGGTGGATGTTCTGAAACTTTCTTAAGTTCCTTTCAATCCAAATGTGATAGAGTGTGACAGTGAAAGATAGTTTAGCAAGTGTAAACTTTAAACCCCTACCTCTAAAGTTTGAGAGCAGAGTAACCAAATTGAAAAGTGGTTTATGAGATGAGTTTTGGCTGAGATAGCATCCCACACTTGTTTTGAATAAGGACAGTTAAAAAAGAGGTGGTCGTGATTTTCTACACATGGACAAAAGCTACAACACGAAGAGTCCTTGATACCAAAAAGAACAAGTCTATCCTCCGTGGACAACCTATTTTGGATGGCAATGTTGGAGATATGCCTTGAATTTAGACGTTTGAAGAAGCACAGAAGTTTGTGGCGAGCAGATTTCAGTTTTGGGGACTATTTTGAAGTTGCTGAAATTTTAGTCCGGACGGGAATTAAGTCCGTCCGGACCGACTACGGTACGGAATGCGCTGGGCTGCGCGTTTTGGTAGGTTTTAACCTAATATTCTGTGTTTTCTTATAAATAGGAGCCTTGTGGCCTCCTAGGGTTTCGTCTTGTCTTGGGATTTGAGATATCTAGGGTTTGGAGTCGTCTCTTTCGTGTATGTGAGACTTTGATGCTCTGTTAGAGGTTCTAATAGAGATTTGTTCCTAGATATCTATTGGATGCTTCAAGTAGAGTTACGGGTATAGCCGGCTCTTTGTATTTCTCCCCATTGATAGTGAATCCTCTTGCTCTTTCCCCGTGGACGTACCTCTAGAGCTCCGTGCTTGGGGGGGAACCACGTAAATCCTTGTCTCTTGTTTTCTTGTTGGTTTGGTTATATTCTCTACTTCGAGTTTTGGCACAACAACTGGTATCAGAGCTCCGGGTTCAAACCGAGGCTTGTGTTTTTCCGCTGCGTTTGTGCATTCGGGGTCGTTTTCAATGGCGACTCGCTTCGATGTTGAGAAGTTTGATGGGCATAGCGCTTCTTTCAGTTTATGGCGTATCAAGATGAAGGCTTTGCTGGTGCAACAAGGAACAAGCAAGGCTTTGGTGGGGATATCGAAGAAGCCTGCTGATATGTAGGATAGTGTATTTGAGGATCTTGATGCAAAGGCACTCAGTGCGATTCAATTGTGCTTAGCCGATGATGTGATTCGCGAGGTTGGGGAGGAAGATTCGGCAGCCGGGATTTGGTTGAAGTTAGAGAGCATCTATATGACAAAATTGCTAACCAACCGGTTGTACTTGAAGCAACGACTTTATACTTTTCGTATGAAGGAAGGTACGCCCATAAAAGACCATTTAGATGAGTTGAACCGAATTATAATGGATTTAAAAAATATAGATGTTTCGATTGATGTTGAAGATCAAGCCCTAATTGTTTTGTGTTCTTTACCTCCATCGTATGAGCATTTTGTGACTACCTTGTTATATGGGAAGGATACAATTTCCATGGAGGATGTGAAATCTAGTTTATATTCTAAAGAATTAAGGAAGAAAGTATCCGGGGAGAGTAATGTTCATGATGATCAAGCATTGGTGGTGCGTGGAAAGACTAGTTGGAGGGCTTCGGGCAGTAGGGGATTTCTGGCTCTAAAACCACATATTTGGATGGAATACAGTGTTTTTACTGTAAGAAATTTGGGCACATGGTGAAAAATTGTCCGAAAAATAGGGACAAGTCTGTAGAGAAGGATGGTTCAGTTGTTGCTGGTATTGCTGAAGAAGATTCTGATGGTTCAGATTATGCTCTTTCGGTGGGGTTCAATGATGTCCGTTTGGATGCCACGTGGATTCTGGATTCTGGTTGTTCTTACCACATGTGTCCGCGTAGAGATTGGTTTGATGCATATGAGGCGGTTCACGGTGGTACAGTTCTTATGGGGAATAACACTCCCTGTAGAATTGTTGGGATTGGAAATGTTAGAGTCAGAATGCATGATGGATTTGCGAGGATTTTATTTGGTGTTCGGCAAGTACCAGAATTGAAGAAGAACCTCATCTCATTGGGTGCTCTTGACTCTGTGGGTTGGAAGTATGTTTGTGAAGGTGGAGTCTTGAGTGCGTCGTTGGGTGCTCAAGTTTTCTTGAAGGGTCAGAAATTGGGCAATCTCTATGTGCTAGATGGTAGCACGATTGTGGGTGTTTCATCATTAGGGTCTTCATCTGTTCTGAATTCTAGTTCAACTATTGGGAGTATGCGAGAGGGCATACAAGGCTCCGTGGTGGGGTCATGGGGCTCTGCGGTAGAGTTGGTTAACTCCGTGTGGAGTTTGAGCACGTCTTCTTTGGCATCAGGGATGGATGCGTTGGGTCGACAATTGGTGGAAGATGGTTGCTTACTTGGTTTTTTTAACTCCGGGAGGAGTTCGAGCGGATCTTCATGGGCATTCTTGGAGGGATGCATTGGGTGAGCGGTACCCGTTGGAAGATGGAAGGCTCAATTTGGTGGCACGTGCGGTTGGGTTTCTCAGTCGTGTTCGCAAGGTCAAGCAATGGTGCTTGAGCCTTGCAAGTTGGTGCCGTTGGTGATTGCCCCATGTGGGGCTGCCCCGTGAGGGGCATTGGGGGGAAGAACGAGTGTTGAGAGGATTGCACTATGTTGTTGGCTTGGAAGGGAATTCAAGTCAAGGTGGAGATTGTTGGAGATATGCCTTGAATTTAGACGTTTGAAGAAGCACATAAGTTCGTGGCGAGCAGATTTCAGTTTTGGGGACTATTTTGAAGTTGCTGAAATTTTAGTCCGGACGGGAATTAAGTCCGTCGGGACGGTCCGGACCGACTTTCGTACGGAATGCGCTGGGCTGCGCGTTTTGGTAGGTTTTAACCTAATATTCTGTGTTTTCTTATAAATAGGAGCCTTGTGGCCTCCTAAGGTTTCGTCTTGTCATGGGATTTGAGATATCTAGGGTTTGGAGTCGTCTCTTTCGTGTATGTGAGACTTTGATGCTCTGTTAGAGGTTCTAATAGAGATTTGTTCCTAGATATCTATTGGATGCTTCAAGTAGAGTTACGGGTATAGCCGGCTCTTTGTATTTCTCCCCATTGATAGTGAATCCTCTTGCTCTTTCCCCGCGGACTACCTCTAGAGCTCTGTGCTTGGGGGGGAACCACGTAAATCCTTGTCTCTTGTTTTCTTGTTGGTTTGGTTATATTCTCTACTTCGAGTTTTGGCACAACAGGCAAGCCAACTGATGCATTTAGGAATGTGGGAGGAGAACCAAACAACATTTCTCCAACTAACTGTAGGAAAGTGAGTCCTTAAATGGTCCCAAAGAGATGAAATGGTGAACTGACCATTAGAAGTGAGAGTCTACTTACAGCTATCTGGTTGTGTAAGGAGTGCCTACTCAAGGGAGAAAGAGTACTCCTCACATCATTAAGCTCAAGAGTTTGTGTTACTGGAAAATGCTAGTGGCGTGGGCTCCTAAGAATAGCTGACACAGTGGCATGATCAGTGAGACCGGAATCATAAACGATATGACGGCCAAATTTCTCAACTAATGGGCCAATTGGGTGCCAATTATCATACCTTAATGAAGTTGCAAGGCCATCCCCAATCTGGTACTTGATGAGTGGTTGGATTAGAGGTTTGAGTTGGAGTAGTTTCCTCCAGGTCCAAGAGGGACTATGGGGGAGCTTGAGTTTCTAGAAACTTTGCCCTTTCAATAAATAAGACTTAACCCATTGGCACCACATGGATTGCTCCCCTCCAGAGATAAGGAACCAAACATGCTTAGCCATGGTAGCTTTGTTCCATACCTGGAGGGATTTGAAGCCAAGACCACCCTCCTCCCTAGGGGAACAAAGATGCTCCTAGGAAACTTTAGAGACTGTATTTTTAAGATCAGCTATAGTCCAAAAGAAGGCCCTAAGGATGGATTCGATTTCTTAACAAACTTCTTGGGAAGTATGAAGAGGGAGGACCAATAAGTTTGCATGGAGAACATAATAGACTTAACAAGTTGGACTCTCCCAGCCTAAGATAAATATCTATTGGCCCAAGATTTTGTGCGATTTGTGATCCTATCAATTAGGGCTTTGCAATCTGAATACTTTAGCTTTGTGGAGATTAAGGGAACACCAAGATACTAAAATGTGAGTGACCCTTCTTTAAAACCGAGGGACTCGAGAATAGCCTGCTTGACAGTGGGAGAGACACTTGAGAAAAAGATGTTTTTACCTGGACTAGGACACAAACCAGATAAAGTTTCAAAATCTTTAAGGGCTTCTTGAATATGTTGAACGGAGCTTAACTCCCTGTAGACACCCCAATTTGAGCCTACGAAAATCCATAGCGTTCCCGATGATGAAAATGGACTTTCAAACACATTTTAGAGCTTAAAAGGGATGATTGAAATCTATCCAAACCCCTACCAAAACCCTTCCAAACCAAAAGCCAAAAGAAGCCGTTGAATTCATTCCATACACTTGAAGCATATCTGAATGTGCTTGAAGCACCTTCCTTCAGGCGCCTGAACCACCTTCCTTCAGGCGCCTGAACCTTTCTCATGCACCTGAAGCATCTTCTTTAGGCACCTGAACCTTGCCCATGCACCTGAAGCACCACCCTTCAGGCGCCTGAACCTTTCTCATGCACCTGAAGCATCTTCTTTAGGCACCTGAACCTTGCCCATGCACCTGAAGCACCACCCTTCAGGCGCCTGAACCCATTTCATGCACCTGAAGCCTTCTCTTTAGGTGCCTAAAGGGCTCCTTCAGGCGCTTGAAGGGCTGCTTCAGGGGCCTGAAGCTCTTTTCCAGAATTTTTAAATTTTGAGTGGATGTAATGATTATGGTGCGATTTTGGCTGATTCTGCAAGGGAGGAGCGTCTAGGCCTAAATAGACCCCTAAAATGGCCCCTAGGGGACCTAAACCAACCTTTGGAGCCTTATTTAAACCCCCACACCCCACCTTTGAAGGGGTTCCATCATTTTCTGAAAAAAAGACACAAAAACCAACCACTTCTCTCTCATAAAAACCACAAAATAAGTCCAAAATCACCTCCAACCCACTTACATTCCACCAAAAAAAACCCCATTTCACTTGAGTTTTTCCATTCCCCTTTCAAGAAATCCCCCAAAACTAGTTTATAATCTGATCCCAACCTCCATCATCCACCCAAAAACCTATTCTCAAAGTTCAATCATCCATTTCAAGCTCAAAAAGGTAGTGGTTCTACCAAATCAGTGTGATAAAGTTCTTATTGAGGGAAGTCAGTAGGTCCATGTTGGTTCTTGATACCAATGATGGGCTTATTATGACTTAAACACATCAAAAGAGCATTTTTGCTCGACACCTGAAGCAGTAGTTTCAGGCGCCTGAAGCAACAGCTTCAGGCTCTGTTCATTTTCGTCTCATTCTGTCTTAAAATGCTTTGTTTTGGTCTATAGCTATGCTCGTGGTGATTTAAACTCCAAAAACAAACTGTACACCTTCTGCTTTCTACTTTAAAAGGTGAAAAATCATGTTTTCAAGGAAGTAAATGATCATCTATAGGGTCAAAACCATCCATTTATCTCAAAATCCCTATTAGAGGTCATTTGCTTTGCATGAATGAATTGAAAAGCCTTTGTTTTACTTTTTGAATGGATGAAAAGCATTTTTTGTAAGGTCTAAATGGTGTTTTATGGTGCAAATGAGCCATTAAATGAAGTTTTCAAGCTTGTTTTCCTTGCAACAGTGAGTTAACACCATTTTCCCATCAGTATCAAAAGCAAAACAGAGTTGAAAGTGGATTTGAGCAAGCACCTGAAGCAGTAGCTTCTAGCACCTGAAGCAGCAGCTTCAGGCACCTAAAGGCCCTTTCAGGCTCCTAATCCTCTCCTTCAAGCGCCTAAAGCACAACTTCAGGCGCCTGAAGCACTCCTTCAGGTGCTTGAAAGAAAATAGAAGGATCAGATTTGATTTTACCAAAAGGGTCCCTAAAAGCTTTTGTTCCATTGTACATACAATTTGTAGTTATTCTTTCTATCATTCATGTCATTTCATCATCATGTTACATCATCTAAACGGTCACAAGCATCCACGTTCATATGATTAATTGTGATGATCTTTACATTCTTATCTTGTTCATGTGATTCGAGTTCAAGAAACAAGTGTCTTCTAAAAATCCCTTAAGTACTTAGTAGAGACCGGTTTTCGTAACCGGGCGAGAGGGGTGCTTTAAAAACCTTCCCCCCTCGTAACTTAGCTCCCGAACCCGAGAAATCTTGGTAATGATGCGCCGGTAAAAGCTTTTTCCAAAGTAAGGGCAAAAGAGTCATTTTTTAAAAATCGATTTCTCGGGTACGGTCCTTAAACCCGGGTGGCGACTCTAAATCATATTTTTCAAACCATTTTCGAAACTCGGTGAATTTTTGTGGGGTGTCCACACTCCCCTTTACTAAAAATCATGAAATCATCTGCAAAGCAAAGATTGATCATTTTAATTTGACCACACCTCCAATGGAAATGAAAACCAGGAAGGAGGAATTTCTCTTGGGTCAGTACCTCCATGACAATAACAAAAAGATAAGAGGACAAGGGATCACCCTGCTTCAGACCTTTATTACCTAAAATGAAGCCCATGGAATCACTATTCACATTCAATGTATAATTAGTTATAGTAATGCATGCTTGAATCCACTTTATCATTTGAGGAGGGAAATTCATAGAGGTAAGTACATCCCACTAAAACTCCCCCCTAACACTGTCATAAGCCTTCACGATGTCAACTTTCATGGAACATTTGGGAAAGGATGAGTGCTTATGGTAGTCTCTCATGATCTCTTGAGTGAGTAAAATGTTATCAGCTATTCTCCTGCCTTTAACGAATCCTGATTGAATAGGATCAATGAGGAATGGGAGAACAGCTTGAATCCTCTATGCAAGGATTTTTGCAATACATTTGTAAATGGTGTTTTTTGGTAATTTAGCAAATTAAAAGAGGTTAATAATTGGCCTATAAAAGAAAATCCCCCACTTTGGGAAAATTTTTGGGCACAATGGACAAAATTTGGGTTTCCCCGGGTACAAAGGTAGTGTGGGCCAATTTTTTCATTGGTGGTGGCCTATAATCCCCCACTTTGGTTGGATTGGGGACTTTGGGAACAAGAGCAACAATGGTGGAATTGGCCCTCCTAAGGAGCTGACTCGACCTGAAGAAGTTCTTGACAACAGATGTAATTTCATGCCCAACAACATCCCAAGATTTCTAAAGAAACTAGAATTATTACCATTTGGGCCAGTAGCCTTATTGGGGTTTAAAGACATGAAAGTCTCGTCAATCTCAAGATCAATGACATTAGCAATCATCTCATCTCTTTGATTTTTGGAGAGCTTATTACATCCCATTTGCTGAACTCTGGTAGAACCGGAGTAAGGAGTCGAATGAGGAGTACCAAGCAGATTAGAATAGAAGTCAACAAAAGTGGATTTAATCACCTTCAGGTCCTGGGTGGTACTGCCATCTGAGAGGACCAGACTAGTGATCCTTCTTCTATTTCTATTGCTGGAGATGGACTTAAAGGAGAAAGTGATGCATTGATCTCCAAGCTTTAACCATTGAATTCTAGACTTCTGTTTAGCAAAGCTCTCCTCAGCTCTAGAAAGGGAAAGATACTGTTTACACAAGTCCCACTCCTGAATTTGGACGACTGGGTTACTGGGATTAAATCCTAGCATATTTTAAACTAGGTCAAGTTGTTATCTAGCATTGAGAGTCCTTGTGTGGAGATATCACCAAACTTCTTGGTGTTTAACTTCTTAAACTCTAATTAAAGGAGTTTAAGCTTTTCATACACCACAAACATGGGGTTGCCAGTGATTTACCTTTCTCCACACACCTTGAATAGTAGTTAGAAACTGAGGATGTTCGGCCAGAAAGTTGAAGAATTTAAATGGTTTGATGGACTGTTTAGGGGTGGGATTAAGAAATACCATTGCAGGGGAGTGGTCAGAGATACTGGAAGGAGGGAAGTGGGCACTGGAGCAAATGAAGCTCTTGGTCCACTGCTCATTAATCAACACCCTATCAATTTTCGTGGAGACAAAATGATTAGGGTCCTGTTTCTTAGCCCAAGTGAAATGGCACCTTGAATACCTTAAATCATAAAGTTCATTGGAGATTATACAGTTGTTAAAGGTACCCATATATGATGGCCAGTGCCTATCACCACCAACTTTATCAAAGGGGAATCTTAAAGGGTTAAAGTCTCCTAAAATAACCCAAGGGTTAGTGCTATTCCAAAGAGACAAGTCATGACACAAATCAACTCTCTCAAGATAGTTATTAGACCCATAAACAAAGGTAGCAATAAATTGAATATCACCAACCACAGATTGAACTTGGTAGCGGATGGCTTGATTGGACTGCCCCAAAACATTAAGGGTCACCAAATCAGGATTCCAACTTACAAAATTTCTCCCAATAGGTGCATGAGCATAGTTGTGGATGAAGGACCAATTAGGTAACATAGAATTCAAAATTCTACCAGAGTTTGGTTCCTTTATTTTATGCTCAATAAGACCGATTAAGGACAAGTTATTATTCTTAACAAAAGACTTGACCTCTATCTGCTTAATAGGGTCATTGAGGCCCCTCATGTTCCAAGACCCAAAATATAAAGGTGTATTAGACATAGATATATCAAAAGGTAATATGCAAAATGCAGAGATGGGCGTTTTAAGTACTACAATACTTCAAAAAGGATACGATAGAAGGTTAGTGACCCTTCTTTTTCCTGAAGCTC
The DNA here is from genome assembly GCA_016920895.1 of Vaccinium myrtillus. Taxonomy (NCBI): domain Eukaryota; kingdom Viridiplantae; phylum Streptophyta; class Magnoliopsida; order Ericales; family Ericaceae; genus Vaccinium; species Vaccinium myrtillus. The sequence continues at coordinate 20,340,032 of CM029277.1, forward strand.
CGGCTCCTTTGCTTATTTTTCTTGCCATTGTGACTAGAACCTTAATTCATCCTTTCTGATTATCATTCCCAGGAGTATGAAGTGGTTTCTCCTCTCTCTCATCCCCCTTGCCTAAATCCGTGAGACAACTTCCATCATTAGTTGGAGGGACCAACAGTATGTTAGAAGGCTTAGGGGTTGGGTCCTCTTTATGGTCCAGACTTGGCAGTAGGGGTGCACATACACCGGGTAGGGCCGGGCTTATACTAGATAATAACAAGATTTGTGCATTCCCAAGCCCGACCCATTTATAATCGGGCTTCATTTAATATGTCCAAGCCCAACCAAAATAAAATTTTAATTTCCGAAGCCCGTCCAACAAACCCATTTATTTTTTTAAAGCATGGTATCACAGATATAAATTAATCAACCATAACGATCACAGTTACAAATCACCACCATAATAATATACTTTAAGTTCTAAGTTTTTATAGAAATATTAAAAACAGACCTACAAATTAAAATGAAATTAAAGTACTAAAAAAATATAGAACCCTCCAACTTCATCAATCTCTATATAAAGTATTAGAATAAAATATTATTTAAATCGGGCTGGGCTGGGCCTTAGAGGATTTTCCCAAACCCAGCCGCCCATTTAGTAAACGGGCTTAAAATCTCAACCCAGCCCGGCCCATAGGGCCAAAATATTTATCCCAAGTCCTAAAAAAATTGGGTTGGGTTGGGCGGGCTGGGCAGGCTACCGGGCCGGTGTGCACCCCTACGTGGCAGTATATCCATTCCAGACTTCTCAAGAACAGAATCAAAAGTTTCTACAACTTCATTGGTTTTATCAGCCTCTATCACTTCAATAACCTCGTCCATTGCTTCACTGATATCATCATCATCCGAATCACTGACTTCCGTGAATGTACTCGTGAGAGCAGTGTTAGTAGCAATAGGGACAAATTTTGTGACTGCCTTAAGAGCAAATATCCCTCTACATTTATGTACGTAGCATCAAAAGACAACTTAGGGTCAGTACTACTTCCATCAATGGAAGTGTCCTTTTCCTTCCCCACCCTATGCCAATTGTTACCAAGTGTGGATGGTTTGGATACAGATTTTGGGCCACAAGATTTCGTAGTATGTCCAAAAACCTTACATTTTGTACATTGAGAGGGCAGTCATTGATGTTCCACTTCCACCACCACTGATTCCCCATTTGACTTAATCACAACCTCAGTTGGCAAATCATTTCCAGCTTCAAGTTCAACGCATATTCGAGCGTAATCCAGCCTTTGTTTCTTGTGTGTTGCTTTATCAACATGAATTGGTTTACCAACAGTGCTAGCAATACCACTAAGACCAACTTCTATCCAACATTTAAGAGGGAGCTTATGGAACTTAATCCATGCTGAAATTGATGAAGGATGTTCCGTAGAGGGGACTAACATCCTTCTCCAATCTTTAAGCACTAAGTATCTTCTGGAGAAAAAGTAAGGACCTCTTTCTAAGACCTACAGTTTTGTGTCTTCATCCTTGAACTCAAAAAAGAAGCATGAACCTATTTGCTTGATGGAAACAAAAGCATTTTCTTTCCAAGCAGATTTTGCTATAGCACCTAACAAAGGAAAAGGCATTTTGCCATCTAGGAAATGCCCAATTAGACAGTGATTCCTGGTATTAAGGTCAACATGCAATTCATCAAGTTCAACAATCGCATTTTTCCCTTGTTGCAGTTCTGGGTAGTAATCTAGCTTCATAACTTTAGAGGGACCTTGAGCACTAAAAAGATCAACCTAGTTCTTTGTTTTATTTGAGTTTTGGTTGTTCGTAGACTGTTGAAGATGCTTGGTGTCCCCCTTTGGAGCTAGCGTAATTTGGGACTGATTCCCTACTGGAACAGGTTTGTAGTTGAAATCCACTTTTAGGACTTGCCCATTGCCACCTACATCATTAGAGGAAGGACCATCTGAGTTAACGTGATTCTCCTTTAGTCGAATCAGTTGGGTTTTTAACTTCGAGCAGTCGACCCATATCCCTGAATTCTGCATTTCACCCTTGAGAGAACGAACCAGTGATGACAACCTATCCTCGGATTCTAATTAAATGCTTGCTTGCTGAAACACATGCTGGAGTTTTTTTAGACGGACTAGGGTTTGCAGATGTTGGGCTGTGAGGACCGAAGCTATTTGGTGATTTATCTTGAACGGAATGATTCAGGTTTTTGTCGATGGGAGGAGATGGGTTTAGATCAAGAAGCTTGGGAGGATAACTTGCAGAATCGTGTTTGGGGCTATGAGCACCGAACTCATCTGAAAGATCACTGGGATGAGGGGTGTTAGGGTTTTGTGGGATTGACTTTGTTGTGCAGAGCCCCCCAATTGCACAGGAGACTCCAGATTAAGATCAAAGGGGATGGAGAGTGGTGAAGTTGCAGCTTGTAGTTCGGAGTTAGATTGAGAAATTTCAACCCTAGGGTTTCCAATTAAGGGTGATCAAAGTTGATTGGGTTTCCAATTAGGCGTGGGATTATTTGAGGATACATATCCAACGGTTTGAAGGGTGTGAATTTGGTAGGAACTGTGTAGGTACCTGGTTGATGGTGGCTATGGACCCCATATGGATCCTCTTTTCTGCTCGTAGAATAGGAACTGGAAAAACTTACATCTGTGGGTGCGGTTATCGTACAAATAATTCAACTTGTTCATTAATTTGAAAATACATTTGATTGTACCCTAAAAAATTTAGCTCAATTGGAATTTTAATTTCTTGATCTAAATATCCAATTTATGATTTAATGTTTATAATTATTAAAAATTAAAAGGTTAGATCAAATACTTAAAGTTATCCAATTATCCTGATTTTTTACAAGAACACTAAAAAACATGTATTATATTAATTATAATTAATGAACCACTCGAATTATTCGTAATCCCATGGGATAAATTAATACCCCCATATAGGGACTAAATTAGTCCCGGCATTAGTAATCCCAACTCTTTTTCCGGAACCAAACACGGAATTATGCGGAATTAGATCCATGTTATCCAATCCCAGCCTTATAATCCCGGAATCAAACGAGGCCAAAATAGACCCACGGAGGGATTGTGCGTTTTAGTTTTTCTCTTTTGTAGGGAGCACTCGTTAATCATTCCAGTTACAGTGTTGTACACGAGATCTAGTATTGCATAGGAGTTTGTCCCCGTAGTACCTAAAGCACTCACGTGCCTAAGCCTCATCATTTGGCCCATCGGCCCGCGGCCCGCCCGAAGCCCGCTAGGCCCGCTGGGCTTTACCCCTGCCCGAGCCCGCCAAATGGGCGGGCTAGCCCAGCCCGAATTTTCTATGGGCAGGGCTTGGGCCTAAATATTTTCTCGCCAACCCGCCCGCCTGCCTGCCCGCCCGTCGGCCCAGCCCATCAGCCCGAGATACCCGCCCACCCGGCAGCCCGAATACGCAGTTGATGCGTAAAAAACTACGCATACGGTAAGAGTTGGTAGTTGGTACACTTGATTAATTTTTTAGTGCACAATTGTAATTTGCACACTTGATTATTTTCCTCTCCCAACTCCCAAGAGTCTGCCAACAGCATGTTGATCGTAGATTTCCAAGACCAGATATTGATTCAATGTTTCGGTTCTTTGGGCATTTTAAAAACATTGAAAACCCCACTTGGATCCAAAGGCTATCATTGGCTAGATCATTATACTTGGTGATATACTTGGTGTTCACATTGTACCTAACCAAACCCCTAGCCCTCTTTAGTTAATTAGTCCTCAGTCCTCACTCCTCGACAAATTTGATTCCTTTGGCACTTTGGCAGTATCCCACCAGTTCACCACTTTCCCAGATTTAAAGTAGTCCTCGAGTAATGACTACATTGACTAGGGAGTAGTCGGTGGGTGGGTGAAGTCAGAACTCAGAACTCAGCTCTTTTTTGCCCGTTGAATCTGCCCGTTGCCCAACAGCTTTTTTTCTCATCTACTATTAAGTCTTTACTCTACCTTTTTCATTCCACAAAAAATTAGATCTGAAAATCTCAAGCAGTAGCAAAATCGATCAGAAAAAGATCAGAAAAATCTCAAGCACAAAAAATTCAATCGATTGGGTTACTTTCAACCAAGGCGAAATCGATCAGAAAAATCAAGTATCAGCGATCAGAAAACTCATCAGTCATCACCAATCTTGGGGGTTACTTTCAATCTTTGGATTCAATCTGGGTTCATCAATTGGGTTCATCAGAAATTTGGAATCATCACCTGGGTTCATCATTTGGGTTCATCACCAATCATTATCTGCTCATCTGGAGACTGGAGTAACATTATTCTCTCCTAATTACTTTATTTGATTTAATTTTTTTTTCTTGCTGCTCTATTTATCTATTTTTTGGTCTGTTTTTTCCCTGTTTTTTTTTTCCGTTTTTTTCCCCCTTAAAATTTAGTATGGCTAATAATGAAAATTCCGTGAACATAGACTTAGAGGAAGAAGATGAGATAAATGAGCTTGAATCACTTGGCTCACCGTCACCAACTTCTCCAAATTTGTCTACCCAACCCGGTAGTTCATCTACTTCAACTTCCAAAGCATTTTCGAAATTTACATCTGCAGTTTGGAATTTTTTTGATAAACCTGAGAAGGTTGTTGTTGATGGTGTTGAATGTATCAAAGCCAAACATAAGTTATGTGGTAAGTTTTTATCTGGTTCAACAGGTAGTGGAACTACTCATTTAAAGAGACACCATGACTCTTGTCTAAAAAAAAATGGAAGTCAAGTAGACATTAGAACTCAAATGCAGCTAACTAAAGGCACTGAAGGAACTTTGGCATGTTTTAATTTTGATCAGTCGGTTGCTCGTAGGGAAGTTGTTGATTACATGGTTAGGGCAGAATTTCCTTTTACTTTTGTTGAAAAACATGATTTTACGGGAATGGTAAAAAGAGGTTTAAATCCCCAATATAGTGGTTTTTCAGCATCAACTGCTAAAAGAGATGTTATGAAACATTTTCATGTATATCGAGCCAATTTGTTATCTTATTTTCAGAAATATAAGGGAAGAATCTGCTTAACTTCTTATTTGTGGACTTCAAAATCTCATATGGGGTTTTTATGCTTAACTGCACACTTTATAGATGAGGAATGAAGATTGAACAAAAAAATTATATCTTTCAAAATGATTGAGACACCACATACTGGTATTACTATTGCAAATGTTATTCATGAGGAATTGATTGCATGGGGTATTTCTAAAAAGATATTTTCAATAACTTTAGATAATGCTTCAAATAATGATGTAGCAGAAAGAACTTTAAAAGGATTGCTTGATGTATCTTTCGGTACTGTTCCATATGATATATTTCATGTACGTTGTTGTGCTCATATTCTAAATTTGATTGTGCAAGATGGGTTAAGTTTGCTAGCTCCTTCTGTTGAAAAAATAAAGAATATTGTGCGCAATATTAATTCTTCTGTGCATAGATATGAGCTATACAAAAAGTGTTTAAGACATCATGGTTTGAGAAAAAAGAATATTAATTTGGACATGCCTATTAGGTGGAATTCAACTTATGAGCTTTTAAGACTTGATGTCAAATATAAAAAAGTTTTACATTATTATACTTTGCAAATACAAGGTGCTGCGAATATTGAAACACCTACTGAGCATGATTGGCTTGTCGCTGAAATTGTAAGAGATTTTTTAGAAGTTTTTGATAGTTTAACTAGAATTTTTAGTTGTATTTATCATCCTACATCATGTCGTGTTGTTATTCAATTAGTAAATATATGTCTCACTTTTAAAACTTATTCTCATCTTGATAAATTTAGAGATGTATTAGATGTAATGAGATCAAAATTTGACAAGTATTTTGAAACTTTACCACTTATTTATTGTTTTGCTGTTATCATAGATCCTCGTTTGAAAATGGATGCTTTAGAACAATGGTTGGACACTCTATATGATGGTGATGAAATAGAAATAGAAAATACCATTAATTTGACAAGGTCTAAATTAGTTGAGTTTTTTGATCACTATAAAACCTTAGTAGTAGGTGTAGATAGGACAACTCCAGTGGAGACCATGAGCCCGGCCGCGTCAGCAACTCGAGGTGGAGCAATGTCATTGCTTAAAGTTAGAAGAATGTCTTATAATAGTTCTAGTGCAAGTGGTATACCGAGTCTGAATTAACACGTTATCTTAACCAACCAATTGTTGAATATGATGAGGACGATGAGTCATTTGATCAATTGGTATGGTGGAGATCACAAGAGTCTAAGTATCCCGTACTATCTGTTATGGCTCGTGATATACTGACGGTTCCAGTTTCTACTGTTGCATCCGAAGCTGCTTTTAGTGCAGGTGGTCGTGTAATTTCTGAAAAGCGGGGTAGTTTGAAGCCGGACACCGTGGAAGCATTGATTTGCTTAAAAGATTGGCAATTGGCAGAACAAAGAATGCAACAAGCTGAACAAGAGTCTAAACTTGCAGAAGAATTGGCGAATCTAAAAATATCAAGACCTTCCTTTATTGAAGATAGTGATCCGGAAGACGATCCCAATACCATTGGATTGAGGATAATCAGAGGCTAATTAGACGATTGACATGGGCAGCAGTTCTGGACTAGTCCTTGGCAGTAACTTGGAAGTCTTGGATGAAGTATTGGTTCATTTTTTTAATACATAATGTGTAATTTATTTGTTATTGCTTAATTCTAAGGTATTTAATTTATAGTACTAAGAGTTGGTAATTTATTTGTGAAGTTTATTGGGTGCTAATCAGAGACATTATTTTTTTCAGTACCAATATTGGATGAGAATGAAGTTGGTTCATTTTTTTAATACATAATTTGTAATTTATTAGTTATTGCTTAATTTTAAGGTATTTCATTTATAGTGCTAAGAGTTTTTAGTCTAAAAACTTTGTCTTTTAATAAATAAGTTTGTGAAAATAACTTAAGTCTTGGCCCAAAAAAAGCCTAAATAGTATTTTGCCTTCTTGCCTAAATAGCTAAAACCAGCCCGCCGCCCCAAAACTAGCCCGCCCGCCCGCCCGAAAATAGCCCGCCCGCCGCCCTTACAAGGATAAGCCCATGGGTGAGCTTTCATCTTTTAAGAGATAGCCCGCCCGCTCCAAAAAAAGCCTCTTAGCCGGCTGCCTCGCCCACGGGCGGGCTTGGGCTGGAAGTTCACGGGCTGGGCCGGCCCGGCCCGGCCCGATGATGAGGCTTACACGTGCCGACTCCAATTGGTCGTTGATGATATCATCCCCAGGGTTTGGACGTGGCCGATTAATTCCAGGTGGCAGTCGGGTGGTCAACCGTCAAATATCGCTCTTAATCTTATCGAGCCCACCGAATTTTCCCACCTCACCGTCTCCTACTCCGTTCCGTTTGTATAGAAATCGACAGTTTAACATATGGCTCTCATCCTATGGGCTCCCATGGGATTTTATTTTGTATGCATAGAGCGGAATTTTCCACAGAGAGAGAGAGCGAGAATTTTCCACAGAGAGAGAGAGACCACATAAGTTTTTCTGGGTGAATTCTCAATAGATACGACAGAGAGAAAGCGTGTAGGCATAGATATAGAGAACAGTAATGTTTTAGATAGCGCAACGCAAGAGAGACTTCTGCCGAGAGAGAGAGAGAGAGAGAGGAAAATGGGAACGCCGTTGCTGGGGCGGGACGGAGGAGTGGCGGTTTTGTCAGGGGCTGTGAATCCGGTTGATTCGTCGTCGGCTTCGAAGAAATGTTTGGAGGTGAAATCACCAATCCTAATTTTTCTCTACTTTCACAAGGCCATCCGTTTGGAGCTCGACCAGCTTCACAAGTCGGCCATGGCCTTTGCCACCGGTCAACTAACCGACATACACCCGCTGTTCCAGCGCTACCATTTCCTTAGGTCAATTTACAAGCACCACTCCAATGCTGAGGATGAGGTCAACACACACGCCTTCTTAATTCTTCCTTGTACCTTTTTCCACTAATTAATTTATTCCTCGAAAGTCTTTTGCGACCTTTAACTACTTATATCTTATAAAATCGCTGTAGTTCAGTTAGTCACGTGCTACTTGATTAATACTAGTTGCTTAGCTTTTGTAGATTCCGTTTTGGTGCTGCTTTCTTTTCCTGATATACGTGGAGATCAGATTGTGCAATGAGTCCTCCGAGTCCCATTAGTTTGCGGTTTCGCCTGTTTCTTTTGTATGTTTGCTTAGGAATGCTTTTTATTTTTTTGTGTAAGGTTTGCAGTGAGAATTTGGATTTTACCTGCAAACAAATTTTGCATTGCAGATCAGTTGGGATGAGGTCACTTGATCAATATGCCTTTCACCCTTATTGCTGGGTTTCGAAAACCTGCTATGAAGCCCATACAGGAAAGGTTGATCTTGACCTCTGTATACAATTGTGTCCTGTAAAATTCCCTTGCCCTAGCCATTTTCAGCTAATGGCTTGGCTATATCTATAATTCAGCTTCATTTTTTGACACCAAAGAATTCCATCTTTCCGTTTACGTCATTTCTGTACATGTGAAGCATGCCACCTCTTTAATGACTCTGCGTTAGTGAAAGTTTTGCTTTCTGTTTTACCGTTACTGTAATAAGGGTATAGCAACAACTGAAGCATTTGGATGGATTCCTAGTTCTTAGGAGGATCTTTATGGAAGTTGTTTATGCAAGCTCCAATTTGGCGGACACAATCGTTTCGCTTGCATTTGTTGGGGGAGAATCTAATTTCCTTGACAATTTTTTTTGTCTTGGAGAAAACCAATAAAAGTCACTTGCTGGAAGTGGTGGATTGGGATTTAAACCTCAATAACTGGAACTTTGTTGGAATTTCAACTTGTTTAACTATATCAACAGAACTGTATGATTAATGGTGGTTTTGCTAAACTGGCTCGCTGCTCGTGTAATCATAAAGTTCTGTTAATATTTGGAGTTAAGAATGGTAGGAAGTTCAGCACTATAGGTGTTTCACTGAACAACCACACAGCAGCACGCTTCAAAATTATGCCGTTGGGTGCATTTTTTGTAAGTTCATCATCTGGTTATAGTTGAAGTGGCCATTGAAATATCAGCGTTACCGTTGGCATGCATGTCATGGCAACTGACAGAGCTCAATGAAAAAAAAGGATTCATGTAGCAGACCCTAATTGATTGGGGCATAATGCTCGGTTTGGTTTGGTTTCATTCTCGGAATTTTTATAAATACCACCAAATATTCGAATATTTAATCCCATCATAAGTCTTTGGGCTCTAGGAAGTTGTCTTAAAGAGCACTGGGAAGGTGTCTTAAAGAGAATTATTCTTAATGATAAATTGTGAGAGAAGCAGCGTCATTTTTGTAAGCATGACAGACAAGGCGCCATATGAAACCTTGAAATTTGGACCCTTTTTAGGTTCCTCTTGCTCTATAAATGAAAAACAATACCAAGATAGCTGATAGCCACAGCCCATAAAGAAATCTTCTTGATACCAAAGAAGGAATTGTTTTTTTAGTGCTTGGAGAATGAAATCATGTCCAATTCATCTTTTCTTTTTATATTTTCTCTAGAAGTATATTGTTTATACATGTCAATGTAGGTACATATGTGTGGGCATATGTATGATTTTTTCTGCAGACTGTTTGTGGGAGGTGTAATGTTTGCCTTTTTTATAATTCATTAGTCAATGTATGTTATTTTTTTACTTTGAATGTGGGTCCCTCAAATATTTTTATCCACTCAATAATCAGGTAATTATTTGTGAGATTTTTCTAACTGCCAATATTATGGGCTGGTTAAGGTGTAAAAAATGCCAAAATATTTAGCATCTTAATCTACTTTTTACCTATCCCAAAGCACTTTTTCCATTGTTGATATACGTTTTTCTCACATTTCAAATTTTCAATACACTTAGTACTCATTTATCGAGTTCATCTTATATCCCATAACATGAGAAAAGATACGTTCACACCAGCAGGACCCGTATTCGGACTCACCCCTCTCACGAGTTCTTTGTCTGGTAGATGTGCACAGAGAGCTGGTGTATGCGAATTCTTTTTCGAAGAATATCCTAGAAGGTGAAAGAAAATAAAATGACCAAAGCTGTTTATTAAGACTTTTGAGAATGAGTTCTCCGACCAGGCGGAGGCAATGAAAGATTTATGTAACATTATTTTACCGACTCCAAGCTAGCTCTTTAGCAATAATTTTTGAAGACAATGTCAAAAACAGTGAACTAGACATATTTACCTATCTTTTGTTTATGTTGGTCATAGCATAACTAATTTGCAGCAATTTTCCCAACGGGCCCTACACCTTCTTCATTTGCATCTCAACATATAATAAACGCAAAAGAATAGTTCTTTTAGGTTTTGTTTTCTTCATTGATAGAGGATGCGTAAATGAGGGATTGGGAAGGTTTGGGGATTGTTCCTTTGGGTATTATGTGGTGCTTATTTACTGAGAGGAATAGGAGATCTGTTATTGAACCCTGTCGTTTGAGTGATGTAATGTTCATTCTTAATTTATCTCTTGTTTTGCAAGTACCCAAAGATACATAGGAATGGTGAAAATTTGAAGTCCTTGAAGCCAAAGTCTGGAATTTCTGTATTGTGGATCTGTATGTATCAAGTGCCCCCTCTCTCCTCTTTACCTTCATTCTCGAGGATTTTTTGACCAAATTTTTTCTCTCCCAACAAAAACCATCCAGATTTGAGAAATAAGTTCTCTACATTTACAAAATCTATCTTGGAAAATATTCATTTGCTAAAAAGCAAAGCTCAGTACTTAATCGATAATACATTTATTATATTATTTCTATTGAAGAGAGGTTTGACAGTTGACACATACTAGTCAATGCAAACTGCATAAGTACACTGTGTTTTTTTTTTTTTTTTGGAGTCTCTAAGTGCCTTCTCCTACCGTGATATTTTTAAATTTTGTATTCCTGTCAAGTTCAATACTCCCTCTATCCCATATTGTTTGCTCAGTATTCCTTTTTAGGCTGCCTCAAAATGTTTGCTCAATTTCCTTAATTGGCTATAAAGACTTGGCAAACTACCCATTCTACCCTTGTCATTCATTTTCTCTTTGGATCCAAACAAATTTAGAGTGTTTGTTGGACCCAAAATGTCCAAAATTTCGAGAATATTTTTTGGGATTGTGTTTTGATTGGAGCCAAAAAATTTGTACCAATTTTTGTGAGAGTTTTTGTTGGAGCCAAAATTTTGAGAAAAACTTTTGCGATTGTGTTTTGATTGGAGCCAAAATTTTGGGAAAAAGTTTTTGGGATTGTATTTTGACAGGAGCCAAAACTTTTGAGAGTTTCTGTAGGAGCCAAAATTTTAAGATTTTTTTTTTGGGATTGTGTTTTGATTGGACCCAAAATTTTTGGACCAATTTTTGTTAAGTCTTTGTTGGAGCCAAATTTTTACATTAATTAAAGACAAAGAAAGGAGTGCCAATTGACAAAGGAGAGTATACAAATTCATTCCCCATACTATTTATGAAGGTAAAATGGAAAACTCTTTGACTCTGACCCAGTAAATTTGTTAACTTTCTGTCTTTCTGTAGTGGGCAAACAAATTGGGACGGAGGGAGTATATCATTTGTCAGTCCTTTAGGTTAAAACTAGTGGTTCTAGTAAGCAAGTCTTCCAAGTCAAAGGGTTTGGCCACCAGCCATAAGGCATTCAATTGGTTTCTGTTGTTCTTTGGATGTGTGATAGACTGATAGGAAACAGCAATACCCATTGGTTTATAACATAATAGTCTATAAATGTAGGCATGCCCAGGGATGCACCAAAAAATCGTAGGAATCAATTCATTATCTGTCTGACCTGCTATCGTGAATAGCTTTACATGATTTTGGCATATTCAAAGTTACTGTATGCTGCATTTATGCCGACAAGGTGCTTTAGTGAACAGGTAAATGTAGGGCAACAACTGTGGAATCTTATTGAGTTCACGGCACTTGCAGGAGGTGTTTTGCTCCAGAAAGGTGGCAGAAGAGGATTTAGGGTTTAGATTTTTCTGTTTTTGGGGAAATTTATGTGCTTGAATGGACTAGTTATTAGTTTATGGCAAATGTGTAACCATAGTGAAGCACTTGTCTTTCTAATCACTGAATGAGGTTCTAGGAAGCAGAGAACTAATTGTAACAGGAGTTTTTTCAGACAACAGCTATAATCAGATAGCAGCGGTAATAGATTGAATGCATGGCGTAAGAGTATGTTTGGCAACTGTCCATTAGTGTTTGTGTGATCAATTTCGAAATAGTGACTCATAATGGAACTTTTCTTAATTTGGTTTGCATATTACTGTTAAGATTGTCTATACGGAGTGGAGCCCAGGTTTTTCGGTAAATCACATGATATCTGCTGGATTGTATCTATTGCTTCTTTCTTTTTCCCAGGAGCAGTGTTTGTGTTGTTTGTTGGAGTTTTGAAAGATTAGGAATGTTCTTTGCAGGTCATCTTTCCAGCTCTTGATATACGCGTGAAGAATGTGGCACAAGCATACTCCTTAGAGCACAAAGGAGAGAGTGATATTTTTGATATTTTATATGAGCTGCTAAATTCAAACAGGCCGAGAGATGAGACGTTTGCTAGGGAGCTAGCGTCATGCACAGGAGCCCTTCAGACCTCAGTTAGCCAGCACATGTCAAAGGAAGAGGAGCAGGTAGCATCTGAGTGTTTGTTGTCTGTTTTGCTTTCTCATTAAGTTTGGACCATCTCCTAGGCAGTTGGTATAGAGGAAAAACTGGCAACCCAAGAAGTATTGATATTGTGTCATGATGGATTTTGGAAGAAAAACTGATAAAAGGTTTTTTGCATGTCTGAATGGACTCAAGAGAGGGAGCACGAGTATTGCAGCATAGCCCATTATGTTTTGTTCATTATGTAGTGCACGTAGTGGCCTTTTACTGCTTGGATGGACACAATTTTGTGGTTGTAGAGCTGAGATGTTGAACGGTGTGATATTTATTGTTGGGCCATTTCCTAATAGCATAGGCTTTTGGAACAATTTGTACTGACCATGGTCTCTGAGCTTAGGTTGGGAGGGTTGGGAGGGGTTGGGTTCAAGTCTCTGTTTATATTTGTTCCCGCTTACGTTTGTGCTTCTCCCCTTGTTTTTTTTTTTTTTTGTTTTAGATAAATCAGCTTTAAAATAAAAGGGGCTAAACGAATATACATCCCCTTGTTTTTTCACCCTGCAGATATTTTTCTATCCACGTGCAAGACAGGTTTCACGCGAGGGAGGGCGTCGAATAGATAGATAAACGTTTTTTGGCCCATTTTATAGCTTAAGCTTTTGGGACAAGTGGTTACTTAACAGAAAGAGCTATATTTCTTGCTTTTGTGATTGAATTTGATCATTTTGCCTATTGGACCACATGGAACTTGTTGGTTTTAGTTTAGTTTTGAGTACTGAACTGTGTCTTGCATCAGATGCCTTTTGATTCTAGATTCACTAATTTATTTCGGGTGCTCATTATTGAAATGCTTTGGACCATGAATGAAGGAAGCATGGTAATGAGCACAGAAATTGATTTGGATCTCTAGGCCTGTCCTCCCTGATGCCTTTTGGCTTTGATTTGGGGGCATGGTTTTATAGCAAAACGTCCCTGTAGCTCCTCGATTCTTGGAGGTTTAGGGGGGCCACTATTTTAGTGGTATTTTGAGAGCAGCCACTTTGTGCATATTGCTAAAGGTTAGGTCTGTCTCCAATCATCCCCTGCTCATACCCCAAATGATTGGGGACTAGATGAGTTCTGTTATTGTTGTTGTATTCTTTGTGTCCAAATGTTGAGTGAAAACATGTTTTAGTTGCTCTCACAATTTATTCATTGAGATATTCACAGAGCTCTCCTTTGTTCATTTTACTTTCTGTTCTTTTCTGGTTTCGATAAACTATAGCTACCATTCTTCTATTTGTTAGGATAGTAACCACTGGTAAATCCGAGAGTTACTTTGCTTTAATGTGCTATTTTATATCGGCAAATGTATTATTGCTAGCAGATTTCGCTGAATGACATTGTACCAACTAGTGCAACGATGTGTGTAGAATCGATGACAAACATATGGAGGCCTGTATGTATTCATATTCTAATTAAGCTGGTAGGACATCAGATTTTTTGAATAGCACATGGGTTTGAACCGTAGAAGGAATGTGTCATGCAAACATGGCATTGGCTTAGTGAATCTAGTTAGGACATTCCCTTTCTATGTTCAGTTAGTCATGTTGTATCTGTGTCAAACGCTTGAGTTTTGCAAAATCAGAGATTATATGTTAACTGTTTTCCTATGGATATTCAAATCAATTAAAAGTTATGAATTCAATCAGTGCATGCCTGCATGGTATACGCTTTATTTTCTTCCTGGACAGCTATTTGGAAAAACACACTTTCTAAAAGATATTAACTTTTGGCTTTTATAAGAATAACTGAAACAAAGCTTGCTTCAATTCTCTTGGTTTTTTGTAGAGAGAGTTCTTTTTTCTTTTCCTTCGTGGCTAAGTATTGTCTCTTGAAGTTTATGAAATTCCATCTTTATTATTCTGAATTAGAGACAAATGTCTTGGATTGTTTTGTTTTACTTTTGCTGTGCAGGTTTTTCCCTTGCTCAGTGAGAAGTTCTCCTTTGAAGAGCAGGCATCGTTAGTTTGGCAGTTCTTCTGCAGTATTCCTGTGAACATGATGATCAAATTCCTTCCATGGCTTTCATCTTCTATTTCACCTGATGAATATAAGGATATGCTTAAATGCTTGCGTAAGATAGTTCCAAAAGAGAAGCTTCTTCAACAAGTGAGGGCTCATCCAGTGCATCAAAACCCTAGAACTTTTTTTTCCCTCCCTTCTCTCCTTTTCCCCTCTTTCTCTCTCTTGTATACATGACCCTGACTGCTAGTGTCAATTGTTGAAGGTTATATTCACTTGGATGGAAGGTAGGAACTGTGTGAACATGGTTGAAAGTCATGATGGCGATCCTGAAATCTGGTGTTCAACAAATGCTAGTGGTAGCAGCAACTTAACCCGTGAAACAGAGAGAGTAAATTGTGCCTGCATATACTCCAAGACTGGAAAGAGGAAATACTTGACGTCAAGTGTTGATGGCTCTGATACCTACCCGGTGCATCCGATAAATGAAATATTGCATTGGCATAGTGCAATAAGAAAAGAGTTGATTGACATAGCAGAGGAAGCTAAGAGGATACAGCTTTCTGGAGATTTTTCTAATTTAGCAGCCTTTAATGAAAGGCTCCAGTTTATAGCTGAAGTTTGTATATTTCACAGGTATCCTTCAACTGATGAGTAATGGAACTTTCACAAAATTAGTCTTCTTTTAGAACATTGGATCATGAATGTTTGTGCAAATCCTCTTTTTCACAAGGGCTCGATCGGTATGTCCCTAAATTTGACAAGAAAAAAATTGAATGAATAGATCAAGTAGATGAAGCCCTTACGGGGCCTTATTGATCTCCAAATGAGTTGATTTTTATGGATACTCTTAAGAACACGTTTTAAACAAATTGAATGGCTTCGATTATGAGATTGGGGCTTCGATTATTATTGTGTCAAATGTTGTGTCCCCCAATATGAATACACACACACACACACATACACTAAGCTTCTAATAAGGGATCCTTTAATTTGCTACGGTGAGGGATTCCCATTTCCCGATTGAATTTTGATGATCCTAACCGTTCATTGTGTTTAAAACGTGTTTTGAAGGGTCTACGCGAGAAATCATTAAAAAAAAAAAAAGTGATTGGGAAGGGCTTCATCCGAGCAATTTTTCATAAAACTATATATACATACGGTTTTTATGAAAAACTGCGTGGATGAAGCCCTTCCCGATTTTTTTGTTGTTGATGATTTCTCGTGTTTCCAACTCTTAAAAACACGTTCTAAATACATTGAACGGTTCGGATCATCAAAATTCAGTTGAAAAATGGTCGGAAAATGGGAGTCCTTACTGTAGCAAAGTAAGGGATCCCTTATTAGAAGGGGACTGATATGTATATGTATTTTTTTTTTTTTTTTTTATTTTTTTGTGGATATGCGGGTGAATCTATTTTACAGTAGAACTATCATCATTGTTAGAGCTTGTCCCACATTGGTTAATTATAACCTCCAAAGCTAGTGTATGAACTTGGGCGGCCTCTCTACTCAAAATTCCAATTGATTTTGAGTTGGATGCTTCAATATGTATCAGAGCTAGGCTTCCAGAGGCTTTTGGACAGGACTCTATGTTGTTGATGGTTGGGTCCCCTTTGTTTGGCATTAATGGTTGATAGTTGTCGTATGTGTTGAATCGTTTGTTTACCTCTCCACGTGCGGGTCAGGTGTCGCATGTGCAGGGGAGTGTCAAAGCTTGTCCCACATTGGTTAATTATAACTTCTAAAGCTAGTATATGAGCTTGGGCAGCCACTTCACTCATGGCCAATTGGTACTAAGTTAGATGCTTTAACATGGTATGAGAGTTAGGCTTTCGGAGGATTTTGGACAAGACTCTATGCCGTTGATGGTTGGTTCCCCCTTTGTTTGTCGTTGATGGTTGATTGTTGTCGTATGTATTGAATCGTATATTTACCTCACCATGTGCGAGTCAGGGGTTGTGTTAGAGCTAGTTCCACATTGGTTAATTATAACCTCAAAGCTAGTATATGAACCTGGGCACCCCCTCTACTCATTGCCAATTGATTTTGAGTTAGATGCTTTAACAATCATCAACCATTAGAAGTAACTGTGGCTCTACTGGTGATGAGTTTTTATGGCTATTGGGCTGGGAATTAACTCAGGTGATTGCCGTGTGATGAAATGGTGTGTAAACAAAATGTGTTTCGGTTTGTTCCTTAATATGAAGTAAATTGGGCGTACTATTTTTTCTCTGCTGACTAATTCGTGTATAAAAAGTACAATTAGAGATGTTTTACTTTACTGTAGAAATGTTCTCCCACTTTCACTAATAAAGAGGACTGTTTTGCCATGTTTTTACAGTATAGCTGAGGACAAGGTCATATTCCCTGCAGTAGATGGAGAACTCTCATTTTTCCAGGAGCATGCTGATGAAGAAAGTCAATTTAATCAGTTTCGTTCTCTAATTGAAAATATTCAGAGTGCAGGATTCAATTCTTCTTCAGCTGCTGAATTTTACGGAAAGTTATGTTCCCATGCTGATCATATAATGGAAACCATACACAGGCACTTTGAAAATGAGGAAGTTCAGGTGAGCTTTTCACCTTATCCAGTTACATCTCTCAGGAAGATTTTTGGTGACCAGTATAAGTTATGCCCCAATCTTGGTTCCTGTTCTTTCAGTTAGATGTGCATCACTTGAAACAAAGTTTCCATGGGAGTAAAATAGGAGATTTTAGGTATTTTCAGATGAAAGTGAGCGTAAAGATTGAATTTATTATCCTTTATTTATATTCTCTCCATGGTTAGTGTACTTGTCACATATTACTGGAACAACATGTCATCAAATATCCGCTTTCATCCCTGAGATGCTAAGCTCCCTGCACATCTAGGTTCTTCCACTTGCTCGGAAGCATTTCAGCTTCAAAAGGCAGCGGGAGCTTTTGTATCAAAGTTTGTGTGTGATGCCTCTGAAATTAATTGAACGTGTCTTGCCGTGGCTGGTCGGGTCACTGGCTGAAGATGAAGCCACAGATTTCCTTAGAAACATGCATTTGGCAGGTTATGTTCGAATTTCTTATAGTTCTTTACCTGGAGACAGCCAATATGGAACAATGTGATAATTTACTTTAATTCTAATAACTTGTAAAATATTTGATTCAGCTCCGGCAGAAGATAGTGCTCTGGTAACGCTTTTTTCTGGTTGGGCTTGCAAAGGACGTCATCAGGGTATATGTTTGTCTTCTAATGCTATTGGTTGCTGTCCTGTGAAAAGGTTCGCTGACATCGAAGAAGATTTTGTTCGACCATTTTGCCCATGCCCATTCTTAGCTCAGATGGTTGAAGATGAAAGGCCAGTCAAGCGGAACATCTCAATACCATGCATAAACATTGAGGCAGATGAGCCTTCACAGATAGTAAATGTTCATAATCTATCTTGTAGAGATCGGACTTGCTGTGTCCCAGGTTTGGGAGTAAGCAGCAATAATCTGGGATTGAGTCCCGTTTCTACGGTTAAGTCTTTGCGTTCCTTGTCCTTCAGCTCATGTGCTCCTTCTCTTAATTCCAGTCTTTTCTGCTGGGAATCAGATAATAGCTCCTCTGATATTGGTTGTGCAGTTCATCCAATTGACACTATATTTAAGTTTCATAAAGCCATACGCAAAGACTTGGAGTATTTGGATATTGAATCTGGAAAACTAAGCGAGTGGGACAAGACATTCCTCCGGCGGTTCACTGGAAGATTTCGATTGCTTTGGGGTCTATATAGAGCTCATAGTAATGCAGAGGATGAAATCGTTTTTCCTGCATTGGAATCCAAGGAGGCACTTCACAATGTGAGTCACTCCTACATGCTGGACCATAAGCAGGAAGAAAAATTGTTTGAAGATATATCGTCTGCCCTTTCAGACCTTTCATACCTTCATGAAGATCTAGCTGGAAGTAACAGTGAATTTTCTGGCAAGCGTGGTAATGAAAGTTTGAGAAAGTACATTGAGCTCGCTACAAAGCTTCAAGGCATGTGCAAGTCAATAAGAGTCAGCCTAGATCAGCATATTTTCAGGGAAGAACTTGAGCTGTGGCCTTTGTTTGGTAAACATTTTTCTGTGGAGGAGCAGGACAAAATTGTTGGCCGCATTATAGGGTCAACAGGTGCTGAAGTGCTCCAATCAATGTTACCTTGGGTAACATCTGCACTTACTCAGGATGAGCAGAATAAAATGATGGACACATGGAAGCAGGCCACCAAAAACACAATGTTTAATGAGTGGCTTAATGAATGCTGGAAAGGAACTCAAGAATCACCCTTACAGCCTGAAACATCAGAAACTAAGAGTTCTTGTAAAGGTCTGTTATATGCTATTACCGTTGTGACTTGTATGGCACTGTGGGTACTGTACTTAAATGTTCATTACCAGGGTTGCATCTTGTTTTTCAAGTCAATGTCATCTGTGGATATCATGTTGCATTTCATTTAATTAATGGATTCGTTTCCTATAGGTACTGATTCTCGAGAAAGCATGGACCTGAGTGATCAGATGTTTAAACCTGGCTGGAAAGATATTTTTCTCATGAATCAAAATGAATTGGAGGCAGAGATTAGAAAGGTTTATCGCGACTCAACTCTTGATCCAAGGAGAAAAGCATATCTTGTTCAAAATCTTATGACTAGGTTTGATCCGTGGACAAAATTGCTGCTAAATTTTTCTATCCCTGTCATTAGTACATTTGTTATCTGTATTATTTCTTAAAGTCATGGACTTCGTGGTGATGCTTTATTTTCCTGGTTGAGAGTCCTGCATAACCACTTTTCGTCATTGATTTTAGTCGCTGGATAGCTGCTCAGCAGAAGTCAACTCAAGCAGTACAAGGTGAAACACCGGACGGTGAAGGTATACCAGGATGCTCTCCATCCTTTCGAGATCAAGAGAAACAAATCTTTGGGTGTGAACACTACAAGAGAAACTGTAAACTTCTTGCTGCATGCTGCGGGAAGTTGTTCACATGCAGATTTTGTCATGACAAAGTGAGCGACCACTCAATGGATAGGTAACTTTCTGGTTTTCGGTGCCAAATTTTGGTTTGGGCTCTGTTTGTGAAAGTATTGTTTTAGGATCTTTTTGTTATTTATGTTTTATTTTAGGGCAAAATGCACTTTACCTACCTATGGTTTGGTAGAGTTGCAGATGACCTCCCTTACGTTTATAAATGAGCAAATAACCTACCCATGGTTTTGGACTAAACTGCAACCCTTAACTCCGTTAATAGAAAATGCTAAATGACTTAAGTAGCCCTGTATCTTTTTTTTTTTTTTTTTTTTGGGATAAATTACCTCATCTTCTCTTTAAAACTACTCACCCCCAACTAAAATTCTGCTCAAATATGACCAACTAAAAAAACCAATCAACCATCAGGATCGAATCATCCCATAAATGATCCACCAGAAAAAAAGATAAAAACAAACCAAATTGGGGTTGAAATAAAAATACTCACACATACAAATAAAACGATGTTGGCAACCCAATCATAACAGCCCAAAAGTGAAAAATTAAAACCAAACCATAGTTGCAGATTTGCTATGGAGATTCACACATAAAACCCAGATCAATCCATCTCAGCTCTCTTGTCAATCTCAACTCTGAAGATGGCAAACTGGTGGTTCTTGAAATCCCACCACTTAGCGAAGATCCGGCTGTCGGTGAATCCAAAATTAGGGAAATTGAAAAACACTTCCAACACCAATCACACAAAATTCTCGTAATGTTCAATGTCAATTGACGCGAAAAAGAGAAATTTCAGTGTCGATTGGGAAAATTACAGTATCAATGATGAACAGTGTTTGTGTAACCCCGCCTGAACTATCCCCGTATCTATCGCCACAGTGAAGCTTCCCGCCTCCATGTCCTCCGTAGCACATGGAATTTCAACAACACCGTCTTTTTATCGCCGACAGTGACTGGAAACTCGCCGGAATTATCAGATCGGAGAAGGCAGTCTGTGGGGTGAACAGGGTAATCCCAACACCTCCCCCGTGCTGTTCCAACTCAGTTAGTACAGCACGTTGACGTTGTGGCCGTTGATTAAGGCTTTGGTTATGTTGAGGCCTAACAAGGGTCGGGTTTCCGACGCGGTTAGATCCGGCCCAGATGGGATTGTTTCTCTGGGAGGGTGTAAGAGATGGATCTGATGAGAGAGAGGACGGTGAAGTTAGACAGGGAGTAGACGAAGGGGGAGGAGACAGTGACGGGGTCATGGGTGGGATTTGGGTTAGGTCGGGCCACGTCGGGGAGAATGAAAGGTTTGAGTTTTATAAAACATGGTGGGGCAATTAGGGAAGAATAAAGTACCATTTTAAGCCTGCACATGCAATTCAGGCGCGTACCTAACAGGCGCCGTCAATACGGATGGGAAACTTAACGGTAGCAGTTTAGTCCAAAACTATGGGTAGGTTATTTGCTCATTTATAAATGTGAGGGAGGTCATCTGCAACTCGACCAAACCATAGGTATGTAAATGGCATTTTGCCCTTTATTTTAAGGGTAGTTAAAGTCATTTTGTATTATTACGCTCTCTTAGGTTTTGTCTATTTAAGCTTTTGCTCTGTCATTGTAATTTGTACATCCAATATCTGTAATGCCTTGGTTTGTTTCTCTCCCCTTTGGTTTGTATCATGGTATTAGAGCCCAAAACCCTGGGCTTCGGATCTGTTAATCAGCCTTCTCTCTCTCTTCAAGTCTGTCTTGCACATAGCACCCTCTTTGCATCTCTCCCCCTCTGTCTCAATTCTCAGTATACCTCTGCCTCAGAAAACCATCTTCTCCCTCGTTTGCTTCTTCAGAGCTGTGGTATGACGCCGGATCTGCAATCACCGTAGCAGCAGCTGGCACTCTCTTTTTGCATCTTCCTTCTCTTTTCGTTGAAACCTCTTTCTGTATCTCAATCGACCTCCATCTGCATCGGGAAAATTTCTAGTTGCAATGTCTGTTTCTCTCTGCAATAGTAGCATCTCTCTCTCTCAGATCCTCTGAAGTAATGTAGCAACTCCGGCATCTTTCTCCTTTGCAGCTGTTTGCAGTTGCAGCATCAGCATCTACCTCTCGATCTCTCTCTCCTCTCGATCCCTTTGCAATCTGTCTCGATATCTTTGCACTATATCTCTCTCAATCTGCAGTATGCTCTCTCTCCTCTGAAATCCTCTGTGTCTTCGGTTTCTTCTCTATGTTAGAATTTGAGTTTGCGTAAATTGTTGGGTTTCAGTTGTAGTTAGCTATTTGCATTTTATATTTTTTTCCCTTTTGTTCTTTGGTTGCTCAAGTCCGGATATAAAAAAAATAAAAAATAGAACACAAAGGAAAAAGGAAAAGCATGGAAAGAAAAGAGGAGAGCGTGGGGGACAAACGGCAAAAGTAGAAAAGATGTTCCCCTCTTTTTGACCAAGATCCTGTCTTCTCTCAGTCTATTGGCACTTCAGCTTGCAGTTTTGGCACTGGTTTGGACGAAGATGCACACTTCGGTTTCGTTACCTTCTTGGCAAACTCTTGCTGCTCTCCGGGTTCGCATCATGAGTTTGAGCGGGGGTGTGAAAGTACTGTTTTAGGATCTTTTTGTTATTTATGCATTATGGTAAGGGTAGTTCAGTCATTTTTTATTATTATGGTTTCTTAGGTTTTGTCTATTTAAGCTTTGCTCTATCATTGTAATTTGTACATCCGATATATGCAATGCCTTGGTTTGTTTCTCTCCTCTTTGGTTTGTATCACTGTCTAATTGATTTTTTTATTCATGCTTTGCAGGAAAGCAACAGCAGAAATGATGTGCATGTGTTGCCTGAAAATTCAGGAAGTAGGACCTATATGCACGACACCTTCATGCAATGGGCTTTCGATGGCAAAGTATTATTGCAATATATGCAAGTTTTTTGATGATGAGAGGTAAATGACTCTATCCTATTAGTTGAAGTTTGACAGAGTTCTTTGTTTTGTTCTTTCTCTCTTATGTGCTATTGGGTGTCGAGCACTTTTAAAATTCTCTTCACTGGTGATTTTGTTTTCTTCTTTATTTGGTTGGGATTGATACAGTTATAAGATTTAATGCCCGAAGCTGCACATTTGTATACAGTCACAAAACAATTCCATGGACATTAATTTGCAGTGATTCTGATCACATATAATCATAACCCACTCCCAATGTCTAACTTAGATAATCCTTGAGAAAAGTCCAATGACTGCTTAGGATTTAGGTAATTCAAAAAGGATTTTCCTAGTTCCCAAGCAGCTATGAAGCATAATACCATCGCGGGATATGCATACGACACAATGCGTTGCGAGACGAGAAAGTCTTAGAAAATAGGATATGGGTACAGCTAGTATACGTTTCACCAATATGATATTTTTTAGAAATGTGTTATGCATAGTTACCATAATGGTGAGAAAGCATTGTATTCTTCATAGGCAAAAGTGTCATACATGAGTTTACTTGGTTACTTGTTGAAATTCAGTTTTATTGGAACACATATGACACAATATGGAATTTCAAAAATTATATAAAAAAAAAGATGATATTTCTTTCAATCTCACAATATCTTCCATCCAAGAAATTAAGTAAAGTACTGATATCTGTAATTTTCTCTATTCCTAACAATTTTACTCTAATACTATGCAATAAGTGTCACAATCTTAATTTCATAATAGTTCTGAAACTTGACTTAGAGTATCAAAAAAGTTTCTATTTCTTCGAGGGTAAAAATTGTATTTTTTTAATTGTGGATACTTTTAGGAAACGTATTTCCAAGATACAATACAAATACTACTCCCATATACTATACAAGCAACCTGCTTGGCTGCTTCATAGCTACGCAATAGTTGGACTTATCTTAAGGTTTGTTTAACCTACGTGAAAACATAGGTACTTCCCTCTCTGCGCGCGCGCGTATATGCATTTGATAATGGTATGCCTACAATTATCTTCTGTTTATTATGCCTTTCTTGCCTAGAAATTACTTATATGAATGCCGTTAACTGTTGAGTCAGAGTGCAATTTCATACCAGTGATATAAATAAACTGTATGCGATCCGTACTGTGCATCTTTAAAAGGTGTACTTCAATTCCACCTGTCATTATGTGTTTGATTGCATGCTAGAGTTTGAAAGGCTTTGTTCAGCTCCTTTAAGTGTACTTACCGGTAATTTTCACTACGGAAAATGTGGCAGGAGTAGTTATTCCATGGACTCTTCCATTCCGTCCAATGCACCCATACCCGAGTCACAATATATGATGATCATAAGGGTATGGGCTGTGTGTACCTAAATCGGACAATTGGATGATCGTCTGATTTTTTAAGATGTTTGGCCAGAAAGAGTTTGTATTTAATAGTAAAGAGAGTTCCTCTCCTGAACATTTATGCTGATAGGGATCTTCTTTTGCCTTAAATCTCATTTAGTTCAAGTATATTCCAAGATAAAGGCAATCTTTGGTTATATTTTTTTGGGGTAAAATCTTTGGTTATATTATTATAAGTAATTGCTCAGGACGGTTCCACATATCTGTTACCATCGCAATTGCTCAGGACGGTTCCACATATCTGTTACCATCGCTTGCATGCACATCTCTAGGTCATTAAAATATTGCAAAAGCCTAATCTGATTTGCTTCAGTGTTGGTTAAGCCTTACTTGGGACATCAATGTGTCTTATTTTTCCCACAGCCAAGCACACACATACACACACAGAATAACTTGGTCCTTACATTTAGTTTATTTGGCTTCTACTATCCCACCTAGCCCTCACGAATTTGTCTCTTTTTCTTTTCAGCTAATATAATCATTTTTTTGTTTTTTTTCCCTTCCTTCAGGAACGTATATCATTGCCCGTTTTGCAATCTATGCCGGGTTGGGAGGGGTCTTGGTGTTGATTTTTTCCATTGCATGAAATGTAATTGTTGTCTAGCCTTGAAATTAGTGAACCACAAATGTCTGGAGAAAAGCTTAGAAACAAACTGCCCTATCTGCTGTGAGTTCTTGTTCACATCAAGTGCAACAGTTAGGAGTCTGCCCTGTGGCCATTTCATGCATTCAACTTGTTTTCAGGTATCTATTCTTCTCAATCTTGTTATTATACTATCAGCCAAGTTCTACTTTTTCATACTGTCGCATCTCTTTCCTCTTAACTTATATGAATTAGTTTCTAGGGAGTCCGCTAATGCATTTGGCTTGTCCTTTTGATTTGTTAGGCATACGCTTGCAGAAACTACGTCTGTCCAATATGCAGCAAATCTATGGGAGATATGGCGGTAATAGAATTTCTACCTTTTTCTACTTGCTTAATTAATACTTTGGAATTCCATAGAAAATGTATATTGTCTATTTCCTTCTTCGTGTTATTGTTATTATATATACGGAGACGCGCACTGAAATTGATGCCCATTTCAAAATGTGTCAAGTTTGTGCACCAAAATGGTGTCGAACATGGGGCGAAAATGATGAACACGATGCTTCCATTTTCCCCTCGTTCTTCAAAAAGTTTATGGACTAGGAAGTTTTGCTTAATCTAATGTTTGGGCCAGTGATTCTAACGGAAAACCTGACCAGACCTCTGGTTCAGAATTTGGGCTCAACCTTGCTCCTTCACCTGGCCTACACAAGGAGCACCCACCGTTGGTGCCTATCCGGTTAGAGTTGACCGGAAAGCACTCCGATGGTTAAGTGGCTGGAGGTGGAGGAGAAAGTACAGAGCGTTTTTGGTCGGAAGATGCGGCATACCTCGTATGGTGCGGGGGCTGCAATCCTAGGGTTCAACCTCGCTTGAGCCTTTTGATTCACCTTAGGGTGTAGTCTAAGTGTCTCGACAGAGCTCCTTGCCTGCACATGTAGTAACGCTGTTAGCGCCTAACCGGACAGTAGTTTATCCGGTGAGGCACTCCGACGATCAAGTCAATGGAGGAAGGAGATGAAAAGTACATGCTAGAGTTAGGGTTTGGAGAGATAAGTGAGGCGTGCCCTTTAGGGCTGATGGTTGTACGTTTTATAGTGAAGTCTTGGCTTGTCCTCCAAGTACTGTCGTGCCTAGCACACGCAGTAACCGCTCAGCTAACGTCACACCTGACGATAGGAATTAAGGCGATTACCTGCACATGCTAAATTTTGTCGATCCGCTCCAACCCGTCTCAACATTTATAATTTCTTGTTGTCCAGACTCAAAGCTTGGCTTATCAATCTTACACAAATAGATTGTTCGGATGCCGGAAGTTGCACATGCTGACACGAGGCCTGCGAGGGTGTGGCGTGGGCATTGTGCTCTCTACCGATCCATTCAATTTCAACTTTGTTAAATTTTTTCATGAGGCTCACAACTTGACTTACATACTTATTCATCCGGGGGTCCTTCGCTTCGTGATCTTCGTTGAGGTGGTTCACAACTAACTGTGAGTCACTGTAAACCAAGACTTCATCAACCTTCATGTGTTTGATCAGCTTCAGTGTTTTAAATGGTTCACAGCATACCGAGGCGCAATGGTCCCTTGGAGCCTTAGCTCGCCACGCGCCACATCAAAGCGAGACATAATTTATTATAACAAGCAAACTTCTAATATAGACAAATCTTTCAACACAAACACACTTTTAAAACTTTCAAATGTCATAAAACACAACCATTTCAATGTTTAAACCACCAAATACTAAGCAAAACACATCCTCCATAAAAAGCTAACATATAGACGTGTCGCTTTGGAGACAACAAAATGAACAATGGTAATCAAAACAGAGTAGTAGAAGAAAAAAAAGCAGGCGAAGAAGAAAAACAGAGAAGAAGGGGAAAAAACAGAGCAACAAACGAAAACAGAAAAGAGGAGAGCAGATCGACTTCAGAGGAGGGTTGGCTGCTGCCTTGACTATCAATAGAGCAAATCTGATTTCTAGGGCTAACGTTAAGTTCCTCTTTACATTAAAGGAAATTATCCAGTGCATTTAGCCCACCTTTATGCATCATAGATTAATGGTTGAGATTGATTATGGCCTAATCTAAATGAAGATGGCTAAAAAATCCTTGAGGCATGCACCACAAGCGCCTCACCTGTGCCTCAGTGACCTGCGCCCTGCCACGACTCCCAGAGGCTCTAAAGGCACGCCTCGCGTCACCTCGCCACGTCGCCATGGTGTGTGTGGCACACGCCATTTAAAACACTGGCTAGCTTGCGTCCTATAATAAGCGCTTCGTATTTGGCCTCATTGTTAGAGGATGGGAAATTGATGGAGATTGCGCTCTCATGCAAGACCCTGCTCAGCAACAAGAGCGCGATTCCTACTCCGGCCCCCCGATTGTTAAAAGCTCCGTCCACGTGTAACCGCCAGGCATCGCTTTGGAATATCTTCCAAGTCTTCTTCAGTTTTTCCCGTTGAACATGGTAGAGGCCTGTTTCGCAACAACTTAGCTCGGTCTTGCCTCTACCAAGTATTCGATTGTTATTACCGCTCGTTCCTTCTTCTGTTACTTCACCTTGTTTATCTGCTCTTTCTATGTCTAGCCCCTTGGTCAGCTTGACAATGAAGTCTACCAGAGCTTGCCCCTTCATGGTAGTTCGGGGCTGGTACTGAATATAAAAACTGCTCAACTCCACGGCCTTTTTAGAGATCCGAGTGGACAAGTAAGCCTTCCGAAGGATAGATTTTAACGGGTACTCGGTTGTTACGATGATGGTGTGGGCTTGAAAGTATGGGAGAAGTTTTCTCTTGGTCAAGACGAGAGCCAATGCGAGCTTTTCTAACGGTAAGTACCTCGTCTCAGCAAGCAACATGGTCTTGCTTAAATAATAGATAGGTTGACTCTCTATTCTTTCTCGCCGAACAAGTACTGAGCTCACCGCTTGTGGGGAGATGGACTGATTTAAGTAGAGTTCCTCTGACCTATCGGCGTGACAAGAAAAGGAGCGTTCTAGAGGTAATGTTTCAATTGATCGAGCACTCAGTCACACTCTTCTGTTCACTCAAAACTCCGTCAGCTTGTCTTATGGATTGGAAGAACGGTCAGCAAATATCCGAAGAGCGATTGATAAATCTGTTTAGGGCTGTTGCCGTGCTAGTGAGACACTGTACCTCTTGGATCGTTCCTGGAGGACACAGGTTTTGGATGGCCACAAGTTGGTTTGGGTCATCTTCTATTCCTGTTGGGTGAAAGTAACCCAGAAATTTGCCTAAGCCAACTCCCAACGCACATTTCTTGGTGTTAAACTAAAGCTTGCGCTCTTTCAGTATGCCGAATACCCATGTGAGATGCTTGAGGTGATCCGACTTGAATTTACTCTTGACGACTGTGTCATCAATGTCGGCCTACATTGTATTACCAAGTTGTTTCTCGAATATTTTGGAGACCATGCGTTGGTATGTTGCCCCGGCGTTGTTTAGGCTGAAGGGCATTACCATATACCAGTATGTACCCCTCGCCGTGATAAATGTTGTCTTCTTTTGGTCTGACTCCTCTATGGTTATCTGATGGTACCCCTTGTAGGCATCCGTAAAGCTCAAGCGTGCATGTCCGGCTGTGGCGTCTAGGGAATGGGAAGCAATCCTTCGGATAGGCATACTTGAGATTGGTGTAGTCGATGAAAAAAGGCCACTTGCCATTCTTCTTTTTGACCTTGGTCAGCCATATAGGTGTAGACACCCAAATTTGAATATCCGTGAATCCTAAGCAAGAGTCCGGATGCATCCTCAATGATGAAAAATTACTGACGATGTTGTGGAATTTATTTTATTTAACTAATGCTTCGATTAATTTGGATTTACCGTTCCAAAAATCCACCAATACAAGAAAAGCCCTGTTAACCTTTATTAAGTCCAATAAACTCACCCATAACCCATTTATTTGGCCTAGCCATAAAGCCCAACAAATGAGCCCTATTCTTAGCCCAACAAAGCGCATTTTTGGACCAAAATAGCACCCTACGCACGCAACCACCAACAGACGAACGCAGGAGTATAGGTCTCCACAATGTACCGTTTGACCTTGCAGACGTAACATTACAACCTTGCGCATGCAAGGTCAGGCCCAGCTTTTTTAGACAAAATTCTGCAAAACGAACATGGCTGCCCATGCTCCATTCACTCACCTCCCAACCGATTTCTGGTGAAAAATTGAAGGTGGAAGCTTCTATGGTGCCTATAAAAGGATGCCTAAGCCTAAAGTTTGAGACATAACAAGAATCCTCCAGAAATCCTTTCTAGAAAAACCTTTGTTCTCATTGTTTTTCCTTTGTAAACCCCTTTCCCGAACCCAAAATTCCTTTCCAAAAATTAGCCACGAAAATCTCAAAAATATTAGTCCTAAGCCTACCTTCCGAAATTACCCAAAGCCTTGCCTTTAATCCAAGTTATTCGAAGCATTAGGTAAGTAAAGTGCTTTTTTGCGGCGAACGGAGTTTATACTCTCCGAATTCGTGATTTTGAGGGGAACATCCGGACGTTGTCAAAAGAAGTTTAGTCTTCGCCTATTTTATCATTTTCGGTGATTATTCTTTCCTTTATACTGGGCTCATGCATTAGATAAAATATATTTCCTCGTTCCTTCTCCCGTACTTCTTAAAATCGTCGTAAAAACCATTTTTAAAATCCCATAAATAATAAGTACAGACTAATCATTTTTGTTGTTTAGTAGAGACAAGAAGAGAAAATAAGTGTTTTACGTGTTAACGAACCCAAACACAAAAGACTTTATTTATATTATGAGAGAGAGGA
Organism: Vaccinium myrtillus; assembly: GCA_016920895.1. Classification (NCBI taxonomy): domain Eukaryota; kingdom Viridiplantae; phylum Streptophyta; class Magnoliopsida; order Ericales; family Ericaceae; genus Vaccinium; species Vaccinium myrtillus. The sequence continues at coordinate 20,369,353 of CM029277.1, forward strand.
ATACAATAGGTCACTAGCCAATGTGGGACAAATAATAATAATGCTAATAACGCCATTCTAACAACTTTGATAAGGCAGGATGGGTGCATTTTTCAAATAAATCCTTCTCATCCCGTAACTTAGCTCGTGAACCAAGATCACTCTGGTTACGATGGACCGGTAGTCTCGAATTTTGTACGTTGAATTCGGTTACTAGGTTAACTTTAAAATCAAGTGGCGACTCTAATGAATGCGCTGCTCTAGTAATTTTAAGGTTTCTGCGGAGGTCACGGGTCCCACATTTGGGTATTGAAATTCTTGGATTGCTTGTGCCACGAGGAGTCGGCCCACTTCTTCGATCATTGCGTCGGTATGAGCTAGAGCCGAATGCCTGGGCCTTTGCATGATCGGTGTTCTAGCCGAATCAACGTTGAGGTTGTCAAAGCATCCAACTCAAAACCAATTTGCAATGAGTGGAGAGGCCGCCCAGGCTCATATACGAGCTATGGAGGTTATAATTAATCAATATGGGACACACTCTAACACTCCCCTGCATGTGCGGCCCTTGACCAGCACGTGGAGAGGTAAACAATGGATCCACAACATTGGGATCATAATGAAACAAGGTGCACTTATGGCACAAACAACGGGGAAATAACAAAGAGAGTCTAGTCCAAAATCCTCCCAAAGCCTAGCTCTCATACCATGTTAAAGCATCCAACTTAAAACCAATTGGCAATAGGTGGAGTAGCCTCTAGAATTTATTAACCAGGCTAGATGAGCAATGTGGGATAATTTAACACTCCCCCTCACGTGCAGCCCGGATGCACGTGGAGGTACGAATTGAGAAGACTAGGAGATTTGACTCTGGCAAAGGAGACTTTACCACGTGAGATGAGGCCGCCCAAGACCTAGCTCTGATACCATGTTAGATTTCTTGGAGGGGTCCAACCTAAAACCAATTGGCAATAGATGGAGTAACCTCAAGAATTTATTAACCAGGTTGGGTGGCTTAGATGAGCAACTCATCTAAAAGCTTAAGCTGTTAGAGAGAGGGGTAGCTATATTATTTATATTCTCAACACGCCCCCTCATGTGTAGCCAGGCTCTCATCTATAAGCGGGCTAAACACGTGCAAATGTTTAATAAATGGGTAGGCGGTGAGGTTCGAACACAGGATCTATTGCCTGCTCTGATACCATATTAAATTGTTAACCACCAACTCATCTAAAAGCTTAAGCTGTTAGAGAGAGGGGTAACTATATTATTTATATTCTCAACAGAGGTTATGAGATATGAATTTGGGATCAACGCCCGACATCTCATACGATGTCCAAGCGGACTCCTCAATGTTGTCCTTGAGGAATTTGACCATCTCTTGGTGCTTGGATTCCTCATTGATGATCCTGGCAAAAAGAATAGGCTTCCATCATAGTTGATAAGAACTGTGATAAAGTCTTCAATTGCTTTTTCTTCGGCTGGAGCGCCGACATGTTCAAGGATTGGGGCTTCGGGTACCTCCACGCATTGAACTTGCTTTGATTTTGCTTTTGTGCGAATGGCGTTCACGTAGCATTTTTTGGATGTCACTTGATCACCTCAGGTATTTCTCCTGTCGACAGCCAATAAATCTTACAACTTGGTGGTAAGTTGAAGCTGTCGCCTTCATATCGTACAGCCAAGCCTGACCGAGTATCACATTGTAAGGTCTCGATATGTTGACCACAAATTATATTTTTGGTGTAACTGGTTTGGCTTGAACTGGCAAGGCTATAGTGGGACTTCGGCTGGCTGGAGTAGGTCTGGGGACAGTTTTAGCGCCTTAAAAGCTGAATAGTACATCACCTCGGCCGAGCTGCCTTGGTCGACGAGCACCCTTCGGACAGTGTGTGTACTGATTTGTACAAAAATAACAAGGGCGTCGTTTTATGGCATTTGGAGAGTCCATTGCGAGCTCGTCTGTCCATTTACGCTTCGGCGTGTTCCCGACCCAGAGGACCTACGTTGCAGCAATGGCTCAGTGTAGTTTGCTGTGAAGTCTTGCAGCTTTCTCCTTTGTTACCGGACCGTGGATCACATTGACGATCATGTCTTGTTCTATTTCGAGTGGCTTCATTCCGAGGTGTATTTGGGGTCTTACTTCGGTTGATCCACTGGTCGGGGCGATCCTGTGCGACGAGTTGCTCTAGGAAGTCTTGAACGGCTGACAGGCGGTTGTTTAGTGGCCTTGCTCATTGTGATAGCACTTGAACTTTTGAGTCCTTTACCCTTCCGTCGGCCGTGTCCATCTTTCCTGTGGCCATTCAAAGTGTCCATCTTTCCTGTGGCCATTCAAAAAACCTCTGGTGACCGATCTGCTTCTGAATCTTGTAGATCGGTTCGGTGAACACTATTGTCTCGGCCTTATACTCGTGAGGCTTCGGCTCCCGTTTTGGCCAGGGCTTGTTATTGCTGTATCCCGCCTTAATGTTGCTAACTTGCTTCCGAAGAGTTGATTCGTTTGCCTCAGCCTAGGGACCACCGTCTGCCTCGAGATCTTTCGCTCAGAAATAACTTCCTCTAGTTGAGGATACTTCTCCACGATCTTTTGTTCTGTCACAGAATGTCTGCAGCGATTGTTGGCCAATATGCACCAGAATACACAAGAACGTTCTAGAAGCCTCGAGACTCATCCCAAACTCATTTTGATCGGTCAAAACACTTCCCATACAAGTATTTTACTTGCCCACCACTGCAAAGCGCATCTTGAAGATTTTATTCACTCTGCAACGATTTTATTTACTTACCTTAAATCCTAGTTTTTCAATCTATAAATACGGACCTTATCTCTAGGTTTTTCACAAAATCACTCTCTACTCAGCATTATACAGCCACATCTTTCCACACACACAGAAGCCCTAATTTCGCACCCAACAACACAACTCCGAGTTTTGTACACGAGACAGGTTTGTGAGCAATCAAAACAGAGAGTGTCCAAAACCCTTACCATAGGAGTTCTTCATCGTTCATTGGTTACATATCTTTAATCCACAAGGGCTCGGAAACCAAGCAAAGTTACATACCTCGCAACTGAGGGATCAAGTTGGGGGGATGATCAAATAGCCCCAATGGGCTAGCCCTTTTGTTTTTTGCTTGTGTTCGGTAACTCTTTCTTTTCTTCTGTTTTTCTGTTGTTTTCTTGCTACTGGTTTAAAAGAGAATAGCGGCTGCCGGATTGTTGTATATGCATAAGCAGTGCCATCCTTGATATTCGGGTTGCCCAAGCCCAACCCTTTGCTTGGTTGCCCACTTAATATTAAGTCATATAAAAAAATTAAAAAAAATCAAGAGTCAAAGAAATCACAATTCTCAATTGTATTATCATAATTATTACAAAAATGTAAACTAAAAGGATACAACTATACAAGATAAACGCAAAAAGAAATACTTGTTAGAGGTTTTATTTTATTTTTTTGAAGAAAATAAGAAGTTGCCTCATATATAAACTATGATTTGTGTGGAAAAAAATAATAAATCGTGTTAGCTCGCTCAATGTTTTTCAATTTTCCACCATTGGGACAATTTTTTAATCAAATGTAAGATCATATCACTTGTACATTATTGTTGTGTTTGTTAAATACAAAATTTCTAACAAAGGAATTGAGTAATTTGATTTTCATAATATTATCGATTGAGAGGGAAAAAATTCTAAAAAGTCTAGAAACCAAACAAAAAATGCACACACATTTACACAAACGCACACTTAAATCTTTGGGGCTCACAGACACAACACCATCACTTTGTGCAGTCCTACACATTTTATGAGAGAGTTTGTACATTTGGGGGTGTATTTTGGGTGTAATTTTAGACTTGTTGGGAAAAAAATGGAGCAGAAATAGCAAAAATAGAGAGGAAAAGAAAAAGGTTAAGGGACTTGCTTATGAAAAAAGAAAAAAACAAAAAAGAAAAGAAAGAGGGCAAAATAAAAAAGCAGCAGGAGACGGTGGGAGTCGAACTTTTGTCACTCAACTTTTGTCACTCGACAAAACACAAACATTTAAGAGTAGCCTGAGACCACTAGGCCAACAAAATATTTTGTTGTCTTTTGGAAACTTTTATATATTTATATATAAATTACCTTTTTTTTTTTTCTTTTTGGGGTTGCCCAAGCCCAAGGGCTTGTGGGGCTTACCCCAGGGCCGACCTTGTGCATAAGTGGCCGAATGGTTTAGAACAGCGGCCGCAGTTTAGTATGTCAGCTGCCATTTGGTTTGACATTAGAACCTTCTGGTTTCTTTATTTTTCTATTTTATTTATTGTTTGGTCCCTTCCCAATCCCCGTTAACTGTTTATTTCCTGTCCATATTATCACACTATTTAATGGCTAAAAATCAATTATTTGTGAGATCAATGGAATAAGTTGAAATGTTTTATGTCAGACAATAAGAGGCCAACTGCTTGGTTGGGCGAAGAGGGGTCCCGAACACCTTCCCCTTTTCGTACCCTTGGCTCCCAAATGCTGGAATCTCGATCATGGTTTCTTGGTTTCCTAAAATCAAGTGGCGACTCTTTCAAACTCATAAGGTGTGCTGCAACGGGCACCTTAATGCTATACGGACAAATGCCATTGGTCATCCTATGTGCAAACTCACGCCGCAACGGGCGGGTATCCACACCATCATCGTTGATAACGCATTCAACGTCTGGGTGGACCTCCTTACTTGTTGGTTCGTGAGAGTCTTTTGTTTTCCAATGTTGCCCATCCCTCGATTTTTCGCGAGGCTCATCTACCCACTGGTTCCTTGCGTCTGCCAAATGACTGACCCGTTGTCCTTTGTGCAGCTCATCAGCATATCCTTTTGGATGTTTACCCTTTTCAAGGTAGGGAGTAGTCTCAGGGCTTGGCACTTGGGTAGATCCTGAGCGGTGGTTGGTAGAGCGAGAGCTTGCCACCAAGTGACTTCCGTTGTGGTGGGACTATGCGCCAGTTCTGCCATCCTTCGAGTGCGGGTCAGGGGAGGGGGTTCGTTGTCTGAAGAGAATGACCCTCCCCATCGGGTCTACACAAACTAGACCAAGATGTTCGTGGATTGTACATCAACCTGTCTGGGTAGCAAGTATATCTGTTCCCTGAGTAGCCCTTGTGCGCCGTCGTCCGCCGCTGGATCAAGAGGCAGAGTTGGTGGGAGCTTGTCGGCATTTTTGGTGAGCTCAACTAGCTGTGCTCATAGAGCGGCCATCTCTGCCTCAAGGTGTTGAATGTTGGAGGCGGGAATAATATCTCAGCCTCAAGGTGTTGAATGGTGGAGGCGGGAACAATAGGACTGGGAGTGAGTCTAGCGGAGTAAAGGATGGATAAACCAACAGCAGCTCCGGACGGCGACGTTCTGGTGGGGTGTAAAGTGTTCAAGCCACCTGGAGTGAGCACATCGTAGACGCCACCCATTTTCAGGAACGATGAACGGTGGATCGGAAGGAATTACGAAGAGGTGGAGTGAAAGTGGACCGGAAACCACCGTAGAGAGGCTGAGTGATCCCCAGCAGAGTCGCCTTTTGTGGGGGCTCCAATCCTAGGATGCATGAGGGTGTGGCCTAAGCATCTCACCTGCACGTGCAACGCCGCCGTTGGTGCCTAACCGGACGGTGGTTTGTCCGGGAAAGCACTCCGACGATCAAGTCAGTGGAGGAAGGAGATGAAAAGTGCAGGCAAGAGTTAGGGTTTAGAGAGATAAGTGAGACGTACCCTTTAGGGCTGATGGTTGTACCTTTTATAGTGAACTTTTGACTTGTCCTTCAAGTACCGTCGTGTCTAGCACGCGTGGTAACCCCTTGGCTGACTTCACACCTGACAATAGGAATCGAGGCGGTTACCCACACATGCTACGAGCTGTCCTCTGATCCAATAAGGGTGGAACATGTGTAATAACCGTCGGCTGACGTCACACCTGATGCTATGGATAGGAATGAGAACGGTTACATGCACGTGCGTTGAGATGCCTTCCGCGGATCTGACGTGTCAGACCGGCTGAGACCGATTCTAAGAATGTCCTAACCCACCAGTTCGGCAAATTGCTATTGTTCGGTGCTTGTTCTGACGATAAATAGGATGAGTCGTGGTAGTATTCTGACCGTTGGCCGGTTGGACCCTTTGGCAAACTAGGCCCATGGTTCGGCCTAACCTTTCTTTGAACATTAGTCAAGTGTTGTCCAGAAGCTGGTCCATCTGGTCCCTTTATTGTTCGGTTAGACCATTCGGCTATGCCCAATCTAGAATGGCCAATTGGGCTGTCGTATGGTTCATCCATATGCTTAACACATGCCTTTCAATTTAGGTCACCCCGTACTCCATTCCTTCCTCAAGTCAGGAATGGCGGGGTGCTTTGTCCTACTCAAAGCAGCAATTCCTTAACGAACTTGAAGATAATAAAGGAAGATAGCTTAGAATTCTATTTCACATGCTCGTGCAATCAATAAAATAAGGCACTATCCAATTCAAGTTTAGAAAAAACAAGAAAAGAGCTCCACTCAAAAGTAGAATTCTCTCTTTTTCAACTTCCTGGTCTTATTGCGTTAGTGATGAATGAGCATTCATCCTAACTCGTGACACAAGGAATATCTCGGTGATCAACAGATCTGGAAAGTGAAGGCGGATAGACCTTCAAAAGTCATCCTATCAATCCAATGCGCTAACCACAGCCCCTAGACCTTTTGGGTAGGAGGTTAGGCCCTAGTACGGCCAATTAGTGAGACCCAGGAACATGAGTCTTCTGTTGCGCGCTATCTCTGTCTCACAGTAGTGACGTGTAGACAAATAGTGAGCGTAAGCACTTCCCTTGTCCAGTAAGAAGCTACCCGTAAAAACTCGACCCTAACCACATCCGTAGTAACCGTAATCGTAATCGTAATCGCTGGTCCCACTACTATATTCGTGGGTTGGGTTGGTGGTGGCTTAGGTCGTAAGATAATAAGCCGGGGTTTGTATTATTCTGAGTGGGGACTAGCAACAAAAGTAACTGGAGAATACAAGAAGGCATTCATTGGTGGAACACGGCTATAATGCCTTTCGGGTGTAAAAGCTTCACTGCATTTAGAGATCGAAGGAAGAGGGTGGTGCCTCTGACCTTCAAGCCCAGTCATGAAATATCATGATGCTTCGACGTCGGCTCCATACCCTTGGAAATCTTAGGTATGGAAGAAACTAAAGAATGACAGATAGAGGAAAGGGTATTTTTTTTCTTGCTTTTGCAAGAAAAAGAGATTCAAAAGAGAGTCTTCACGGAGCCAAGAAAGCGAAAACGAGAGTACTTTTCTCGTGTTGTTCAGGGAGAAAAGACAGGTTCTTTTTCGCCTTTCTTGGTTCGCGTTTTTGGGGTCATCCCTTTATTCCATCGCCTTAAGGCAATGGCGGGATGCTCTATTCAATCACTGAGTGTCGCTCAGTCACTCCCTCGTATGCTGCTGTCACCTTACTCTTTTGGGCTCTCGGTGACAGCGCGCTGAGTCCGTTCCCTCACTCCTTTTCAATTTCCCTTCGGTACCGCTACACTCGGGCCTAATAACTCGTTAGTCCCTTCGCTCGCTTGTCGAAACTTCCTTTAGTGTTGTTTTGTCTTTAAAGCTGTCTGTGTTCCGTGTACGACCTAGAGGGGAAGAAAGGAAGCTAGCTAGAAGTCGAAAGGAACTAAACCGACTCTCTAGAAGTCGCAAGGTACCAAAACGACTCTGCAAGTGAGCTCACCTCCTCCAAGTATTGATGTGTCTGGCACCTGCGTTAACCGCTTCGGATGACGTCATATGTGACTTACTGAGTGAAGTGGTTCACATGCACGAGCTGCCTTCCGTATCGCGTGGTCTCACTGGTCGCATATGGGCCAGATAGCTGCTAAGTGAGTTAGGTGAGATCCGGTCTAGCGGATTGCGGCACAGAGAGATATATGTGGACCCGTTCCGAGCATTTGGTTCGAGCCATTTGTTTGGCCCAATCCACTAATGTAGGGCCTTCACTGTCCGTGGTCCATTGGACCTCCATGGATGGTGGACCATCTGATTCGGCCCACTACACAATGGTTCTAGGGCAGTAACATGGTGGTGTCAGAAAGTTGTGCTTAATAAACAGAGAGGGAGCAGTTCAAAAAAATAAAAATAATAATAAATCAGCAGAGAGGGCTAAATGGTGTAGTTTGTAGGCAATTGAAACTAGATACTTAAATGGTGTCAGGTTGCCAAGAAATATCCATTGGAATGTTCACCTATTTCATTACGCACCAGCGATGGTTGGAAAACTGGTTCTATTTAGTGATCATCATCAAACTGACTGCAATCTTTTTCTGTCCGTGAGGATCTCACCTGAGCGTTTTCTACTTCTAATAGGCTTGGACAAGATCAGAAACCTTCCCAATGTGCCCATAAGAAGTGATCCCTTTTTTTTTTGGATAATTAAGCTTGAAATAAAAAAAGGCTAACCGAATATACATCCTATTGGCATACCCCAGGAGGAAAGAATGAAAAAGAAAAGAAAGAAAGAAAACAAGGAAAATAGGGAATTTCTTTCCTTTTTCTTTCCTCATCAGGGTAATTCTTGGATAATCAGTAGTTTTTTATTAATAAGATGAGAGGGGTGCAGAGTAAGAAAAGGTTACTTCCTATTTCCATAGGTACAAATCTGAAAAGCAAGCAAAACGAGATTACTTCGCTAAATTGACGCGTCAATGAGCTCTTTCCTTGGATTGGGAAGCTCAATTGTTGCTACTCTGCTGGATGAAATAATTTCAATCCCTCTGCCAGGGTGGAACCAAGGGGGGTGGTCAGTGGGGTCAAAATCTTGTTACATGATAACTAGTTAAGCACCTAACATAATATACCAGAAAAAAAACCATCCCACGGTGGAGTTTTGTTTGGTCTTTCTACGCGCTCCTTCCCAATAAAATAAGGAAAATCAACCAGATTAATTAGTGCTGCCGATTTTTTTCAATCTTCATCATGTTTGAAACATTTTGATGTTCTCTACTTTCTCAGGTGTACTTCGGTATGCTTGATGCTTTGCTGGCTACTGAGGAGCTTCCAGAGGAATACAGGGATCGTGTTCAGGTACTGCGCCTTCCTTCACAGTATTCAGAATGAATTCTCTCTCTCTCTCTCTGTGCATGTGTTTGTGTGTGTGGATTCTCAGGGCAATTCTGCATCAAGTCGTTCTATTCTGAGGGATAACTTCAATGGTTCTCAATTTCAAATCTCAGTGTTACCAAATAGATAAATAAAAATCTTACATAATTGAGATGCCTTAGCACTCCTATTTAGTTTATGCGCTGTACCACAATAATGTTGTAGGCTTCGTCAAGCATTGCTTATCTAATTTACTTATTACATGACTTCACAGGATATGCTTTGCAATGACTGTGAACACAAGGGCACAGCACGCTTCCATTGGTTGTATCACAAGTGTGGCTCATGCGGATCGTACAACACCAGAGTGATCAAAGGCGAGTCTATTAATACTGACTGCCCTCCATCCGATCAATGAAAGGTGCTCTCCTTTTCTACAGTGTTGGTATTGCAGATGAGAATCACATGTAAATGTTGTACAGTGAAATTTTGCCCCCAATTTTATTGTGGTGCCACAATAAAGGTTACTGTCTCATCTTCAGCTGCCTCCTTCAACCCATCATTGTCTTCGTCTCAGCAATCCAGGTTTTTAACTGGCCATGCCGATGGTTTTCCGCAGTTGTGCAGTTCAGGTCATTGCTAACATCCAAAACTGTTGTTTTGGAATGGTCCATCCAAATAGGAATCGAACTCCACGTTCAATGCACGACGACCCTACGGATCTTGGAAAGTAGAATCACAGCAAATGAAAAAACAGTGCGTAATAACAGAAACAAGAAAGACTCACAGATATATGTGAAAAACCTCAACACGAGGAAAACTATGGGAGCTACACCAGTCCATTATAATGATGAATCAATGGAGTATAAGTCTTCTTTTTCAGAAAGTTTGCGCCGCCTCTTGTGTTTAATCTGAAAAACACTTGGCCCTAATTACAAACCTACTGCGTATAAATAGATAAGATCCAATGGCCAAAATTGCTTTGCCGAAATACAAAATTTCATTATACAAAATTTCATTTTCGCTGCTATTTGTGCTGTGGGGTCTCCGCCCCTATGCCCCGGCCTAGACTTCCGCTGAAGGTTGGTCTACATTCTGAACACGTCCTCATAAGGGGACTGGTATGACTACCCTACGTTGTGGCCATTCTCTAGTAGTCAAGGCCTTGTTTTTTTTTTTTTGTCATGGGTATTTTGAGGGTTTTTGAGGAGGGAGGAGAATGAAAAACCTCTCTTTTTGTTCTGATACTTTCTCTCTAGGGTTTCACCACCTTTTGAAATCCCCACCCCCCCTTTCTCTCTCTCCCTCTCAAAATCCGAGATCTTGGAGCTATCCTTTCCCCTCCATCACTTCTTCATCGTCCTCCCTAACTACTCTACTGGGTTTTACCACCGCCGTTTCATTATCTGTTGTTTTTCTCTAGGGATTTCATCGTTGTTTCTTGTCCGCTGAAATTGTCGAGATCGAGTCAAGTTCTGACGTGATTGTCGAATATTTGGTCGAGGTCTAGGGGTTGGTGGTGTTGGACGCCGGTTGTTTGTGGTGGTGGTCGACGGTGGACACTGGACAGTGAGGCGTAGTAATGGTGCCCGTGGCTGTGTTGTGGCAGTGTGGATCAGTCTTTATTTGGTTTTTTTATTGCACAATTTTTTATTTCTTTGTTTCTCTTTGTATGCATTTATGGCGACTAATGTTCCTTGTGTGGAATTTTTCCTACCCTTTATGAGTATTTTTTTTACTATACTCAATGAGTTTCTTCACATACCACATGCATAACCTGAAAGTTGAGATCTATCTTACCCAATCAAGGGCTCCGGTTAGGGATTTTTCTGTGTAACAATTTGCTGCACTGCATTTTCGGTTTGTGAATATAATTTTAACTCAATTAGTTCATAAGGTTTTCAATATGAAAAGTTCAACCTACTTTAGAAAGGAGATAGAATCTCAAATTTGTCCTCATTACTTGCTAAATCATCCTCCACAACTACGATGTCTGGCCACCATCACTGTTAATTGTAAAAACAGTTAATCTGAGCTGTTTTAAAAAAATCACATGTGATGTAGAGAATAGAGTAAAGAGTGTGGTGCAATACAGAGAGAGAGAGAGAGAGAGAGAGAGAGATTCCCATGCGATGTAATCCCCATTATTTCCAAGAATAATGATAGTGACACAAACTTTGTGCCACAGCCAACCACAACCCCACTCATATGGGGTATGGAGCCCGCACGTGGGGCCCATGTGGGACCCACACCCCATGTGAGTGGGGTTGTGGTTGATTGTGGCACAAAGTTTGTGTCACAATCATTTTTGTATTTCCAATTTGAAAGTGGAATAGGGTATTTTCGCTGTGAAGCGGGCTGTGAAGTCGGCATTCCGAAAAATCAAGTTAAATCTTGATGTCTTGTGCGTGATCTGCGATCCCTAACAAACCTTTGGCCAAGTAACAACAATGGTGGTGGTGTCTAGCAGCGGCAGCGACTGCGGTGGGACAAAGAGACGTTGCACTCCAGGATGCATATTTCATTTTTGTTTTCTAGTTTTTTTGCCCTGTTTTTCTTATCTTTTGTTCGAACCTTTTGGGTCTTTTGCTGTAACTTTTTGGGCTTATGGGCCATGTATCATGTACCTGGTTTTATCAATATAAATTGAATTTGTTCGTTTCTAAAAATCAAAAAACAGAGTGAGTAGTAGATAATGGAAATTAGATGGGTTGGTAGGTGATGATACAAACATGACATCTTGCTGATCAACAGAAGCTACATTGCTTGTTTCGTTTACTCTTTGGAATGAGGGAACCCAACTATAAACAAAAACGAGCAAAATAGTTAGCTACCATGACCTAGTTAAAAGTACAACAACGGGAAACTTGAAAAGGATGACCAAACTATTTTGTGATTGGTTTTTTACTAACTTTACTCGTTCAGTTTTTGGTTAACATAAGATTGATGGAGTTGTATGTGTCAACTTAAATGTGCGTAACATAGACCTATCTGTGTCTTTGAGCCCTTTGGTTTTGAGTATTTCGCAACTTAAATGTGCTTCTTCTACATTTTGATGCTTTCTGCCAGAAATTTGTATGACTTCTTGTAAGAATACTCAAATGGAAAAAAAAAAATATATATATATTGTGAAAAGGTCGGGAGATTTCGCTTGTAAGCAGGGGCGACGCTAGCATTTTGGCTGGGTTCAAAACATGCACTGAAAAAAATAAAATTTAGATATAAATTATATTTTTTTTAGTATTGTCAGCGCTGGGTTACTTGTACGAGGTTAAATAAATATTTTCGATTAAATTTGAACCAAATTGTTATAGCCATAAAAAAAAAAAAAAAAACAAGCCGAGAGCCCATTTAAGGATAGTGGAGTATTACACATTTAAAAATAGTTTATTGAATCTTGGTTACGGCTTCTGTTAGGAAGGAATATAGGAAATGCATTTACTTAAAAATAGTTTATTGAATCTTGGTTTTGGCTTTTCATTTTCTCATTTTCAAGTTTTGTATGTTTGGCAGCCCCTCTGCAAAACAGATTTTGTGAGAATGAGTTTTTCATTTTGATATTTAGATAGAAGAAGTAAAAAACAACTCGTCCTTTTTGCATTCTTCAAAATATGAAGACTCGTTCATGAGATGTTATAATATGTTGAAGTCTATTTTTTTCAAACAATGTAAATGTATATGTATATGTATCTCTTTTGCCTAGTAAGTATTTTTTTTTTTTTTTTTTTTTTTGCGAACAGTTTTTTATCGTAGACACGTGTATTTTTGTTAGCGCTGGATGAAAATCCTAGAACTGCCCTACTTATACGGGAAGCTACATGGTTGGAACAGATGACCCTGAATTTCCCAACCGTACAGTAAAGAAAAATAGACATACTCATCAAGGACTTAATAGGTTCAACGCAGGTTGGTTCAAGTGGTTCGGCACTTGTTCCCCTTAAGCAAGGTCTCGAGTTCGAGTCTTGTGAATGGAGGAAACTTGCGCTGGGAGAGCTTTACCCCTTCGTGGGCCGACCCGGCTCGAACTGGATTTAGTCGGGGTCCAGTGGGCTTCCGGATACAGGTGGTTTAGACCCAAAAAAAAAAAAAAAATAGGGGGCCGGGACCGGGGGAATATGAAGTGTAGTACCATAGTCGACCTACGCATACGACAGAACTACAATAATTCCTGCAAGGCTACAATTCCTTTATGTAATCCTTGTATGAGGAGAAAGGAGACCCACCATGACTTTATTTTTGAAGATCGATCATTCATTTTTGTAGGTTTTAATGTTGGCTTATTCGTAAAACCACCCCTAAACTATCACTTTGTTGCAACATCACCCCCTAAACTACCAAACTTGCCAACATGACCCCTCAAACTATCAAAATGAAACAACAACACCCCTCCACCTTTTTTTTTTTTGACAAAGAAATTGCAGATTTCCATTATATCAACACCCCTCCACCTTAAATATGTTAAAACATGGACGGAAACAGTGTTAAAACCCATTTTGCCCCTTAGTTAAAATTAGGTTCGGTAAGGGTTGAGATACGTGTATTTTCCCATCTCATCCCTCTTCGTCTCTCTCTCTCTCCCTCTCTCTATCTATGTCTCTGCAGCCACCGCCACCATGATCGATCTGCCATGGTCGAAGACCAACAAAGCCGCTCGTCTCTCTCACTTGTCCCCTCTCCATCTCCCTCTCCCTCTCCCCTCTGAAACCGAAACGAACCAAACAAACCGTAACCTAATCAAACCCTAAGGGTAACCCAGAAGATCGATCTCTCTCACTCACTCCTCCCCCTCTCTGTTGCTCCTCCCCAGATCAAAACCTAGCGAAGAAATCGTATGGCGTGGCAAAGAGGAGGTACGTAGGCACTCAAAAATTGTTTGATTGAAAACCCCAAATTTTTGTATCATATATGTATGTATGTATGTATGTATATGTCGTGTTATTGTATATTATCTTCTTTTCTCCCTCTACAAACCACCCATTTTAACGTGATTGATGTGTGAAACCCTAATTCTTTGTTGGGGCTGTGGGTTTCATTCATGCATGAGTTAACTGAGTTGCATTAAAAAATTGGGGATTTTGTTGTTCTTGAGTTTAATATACCTGTTAGTGGTGTTTGACTGAATATTATACTTACTTAGTGGGTTTAGGGACCTTAAAAAATTGAGGATTTTGTTCTTGTTTAGTATAATATACCTGTTAGTGGTGTTTGAGAGCTATGTTTGACTGAATATTATACTCAGTTTGTGTGTTTGAGTGAATATTATACTCAGTGCTGATTCTTTGGTTAATATTATACGTACTTAGACTTATAACTTTGTTTGTTGCATAGAAAACATGGTGGAGTTGAGGTGCACTTTGTATATTCATGTTGGTGGACAAATTGTAAGAGGCGAGCATGTTGAGTACGTGAAGGGGGTAAGGGCTGAAAGCAAGGTAGATCCAGATTCCCTCTCCTATTATGATTTGATTGAAGTAATTGACGGGACAGGGTATGGACAAAAAGATAACATTAGTTTGTTTTATAGAAAACCAATGTGTGACATGAACACTGGGTTGGTTCCATTGACTTCTCATGCTGATATCCTTCAAATGTTTGCAGAGTATTCTTTTTTTTTTTTTTTTTGAACTGGAATAAAAAGGTGCTCCGCAATGGACGTCACTGCACCCTCAGGCTCTGGCCCCGGGGTCACCAGTTGCCAGCCAGATTTAACCACAACCCAAGGAAGGGACCTGCCAATGGGGCACCAGTGGAGTGCCTCCTACCCCCGCCCACAGAGCCAGGAACGATTTTTTAACTCCTGGTACAGGCCCAGGAGTCGAACTCTGGACAACGGGGAGGGTGGCAGAGGCCTCCACCACTGGGCCATGCCCCCACAGGTGTTTGCAGAGTATTCTGGTAACAAGTAAATGGTAATTGATGTGTATGTGCATTGCCCTAATGCATTTGATTCTGATGTGTATCCTCCAAAAACAAGGGTTTGTTCCTAGGGGTGTGCTTCACTCTTGACACAAGCACATAAATCACAAATACAGTGACTACCAATAGGCCTAGCACTACTATGATCTTCGAAACAGAAGTTGGTCCATTCTGTCAACTCTTGGTAGCTCATGGCATTATGGCTTTTCCACAACGTACATCTGAAACAGAATAAAACCTAGATTGCATCATGGTTCACACAAAATGTGGGTTTTATTTCATTCCATTATGGGTATAGAGACAGATTGAGCCTTAGTTTGGTGTTCGTTGCATGTGACATAGAGACAAATTTCAAATATGGGTTTGGGTTTTCCAGCACAAAAAATGGCAACATTTTCTGTTTTCATGTTCAAAATATGGATTTTTTTTTTGCATTTGAATAGATTCTGGGTTTGGGTTTTGCATTTGAATAGAAAGTGCAGTCTGGGTTTGAACCGAAAATGGGCAGTGTCTGGGTTTGGGTTTTGCATTTGTCCAGAAAATGCAGTTTGTTCGAAATCTGGGTTTGGAAAAACCTGGGTTTTCACTCACTGTGTTTGAAATCTGGGGTAACATTTCGGAAATCTGGGGTAACATTTCGGAAATCTGGGTTTTGGTTAGATTTCAGAAAATTGGGTTTTGATTTTTAAGGTTTCAAATTTGGGTTTGGGGTTGGATTTTGCTGTATGGAATCTTGAAATTCTGAAATCTGGGTTTTGGTTTGAAGTCTGGAAAATCCAGTAGAAATGACAAAGGCAAACCTGGGTTGGAACATTCAAAAAACCTGGGTTTTGGTTCATACAAAATCTGGGTTTTCGGTTTCAATGTGCAAAAAAGAAGTTTGGGGTTAACAAATCGGGCGGGGTTTCAAAAATAATGTGAGAGAGAGAGAGAGAGAGAGAACCTGGAATTTTTCTGATTGTGGAACTCAAGGGGATTGTGGGGGTACTTAATACTCCCTCCGTCCCTTTTTAAATGTTTAACTTTCCATTTTGCCCTGTCCCTAAATAAGTGTGTGGTTTGAAAAGTTAATGGGTAAAAGTTTGTACAATTATCATTTTGCCCTTTTGAAAAGTTAGTGGGTAAAAGTGGAGGATAATTTTGGAAAGTAGAGGTAAAAGTTGATGTGAATAGTGTAAAGTGGAGGAAATAGTTGATGTGAAAGGTGTAATGATGATGTTTCTTTAATAAATTGGATTTACGAAGCAACACATTTAAAAAGGGACGGAGGGAGTACCAATTTTTCCTCCTGCCCAAAGGGCATTTTGGGCCTTAAAAATAAATTTTCTGTTAACTTTTTTCATTTTCCGTCAAAATCTTCTCTTTCCTTAACGGACTTGGACGGAAGGGGTGTTTTTGCTTGATTTTGGAAGTTTGAGGGGTCATGTTGGCAAGTTTGGTAGTTTAGGGGGTGATGTTGCAACAAAATGATAGTTTAAGGGGTCATGTTGCAAATAAGCCTTTAATGTTTAAACAATCTATGCAACAAATCAAGCCAATCAGATAATGGAAAATCCCCCGAATAGTAAATATTTTCTGAACAATTACTAGAAGAAAAACGAAGGCAACCAACTGGGGGAGAAGCCATTTTCTTCAGGTGGTATAATTTTCTTCCAACAGAGTATGATTAAAAAAAAAAAAAACACGGTACATAAATTTATTTATTGCTAATGATGAGGTGACCTTAACCCAAAATCAGTGAAACATAGGGATGGTACACCGACGATAGAAAAGAGTAAGAACTTGGATGCATGCATAATAGGAAAATTATTAGGGGTGTCAACAGTCCGGATTGGTATGAATCCGAGGACCGAACTGTGAGTTACGGTTCCAAGCAAAGGCAATTCGTGTCCGAACCAAAAGTCTACAGTCCGGATCCGAAAATAACTCATGTTCGGTTCACGGTTTATCCACAGATTATTACATTCCATAAAATTTAAAGTCTACAGTCCGGATCCGAAACAATCAAAAACTCATGTTCGGTTCACGGGTTATCCACAGATTATTACATTCCATAAGATTAAAAAACAGATTCTAGATTTATGTTTCAAATTCAAAGGCCAACAAATGTTTAAACTTTAGAATATGCTGCAAGAATTACAATCCCAATATTCAAATACCATTATAATCCCCATTTGTTTAGACAAACAAACATTCGAGAGAGAGAGAGAGAGAGAGAGAGAGAGAGAGAGAGAGAGAGAGAGAGAGAGAGAGAGAGAGAGAGAGAGAGAGAGAGAGAGATTTATGTTCCAAATTCAAAGCCCAACAAGAGTTTAGAGTATGCTACAAGAACATTACAATCTCGATGTTCAGACAAACTAACAATATGTGTGTGTGAGTGTATATATATATTGTACGTGTTCCCAACTTCCCACAAAATTAAAATTATAAATTATAGTTAGCACCCTTTGGTTTTATTTAGACCGCATTCAACCATTTAAGGTAAATAATTAAGAATACTATGTTAAATTATAATTCTTTACCCAATATTAATGCGTGTGTGTGTCTATATATGTGTGTGTGTATATATATTTATTTATTTATTTATAAAATTCTCACGGTTTGGTTTGGTTTATCCATGGGTTTTTAATGAAAATCCATGCACCGAACCGCGAGTCACGGTTTTCTAATTTTTCAATCTGTATCCGGACCATTAATCCACAGACCTAATAAAAAACTAACGGTCTGGTTCAGTTTGGTTCGGATTCGCGGTTCGCGGGTTTTTTTGACGGCCCTAAAAATTATTACCTGAGTGTAAGACTAAAGACTACTTGTGAAGGAAATTGTTTTACCATTAGAATAAAAAAAGAAGAGTTAATTAAATAATCACCCTTTTTTTTGGACATCGCATAAGTTTTCATCTCGGCTAATTTGAACGATTATGTTTTCATCATTTTTTAGTGTGCACCATTTTTATTATTACTAGTTGATATATGTATATATGATTTCCGAACGAAGAGGGATTTTGATTAGGATTGTGGTAAATTATTTTTCTCATCAAGTGGGATTTGTTTGACTATTTCTAACAAGAAATAGGAGGATGTTCAAATTGAATATTTGATACAAAAAATTCACGGGAAATTCTATCACATTAACTTTGAAAACCGACCAATCATCCCGGAATTATGGTAAAAAAATATTTCTCTACCGGTAAACATGGTAAATTTAAGTTAGGTGGGATTTGATTGATGTATTTTTATTGTTGCCTAATTAGGGGGAAGTTCAATTATTTGTTACCCTCTCCCCAAAACAAACGCAAATCCTTTTCATTTAGTCTGCACATCGAAACTTTTATTGATATGCATGGTAGATTTTTGAACAACTAAATTCTCCATACAAAAAAGATAAAGATATAACAATTGTGTCCACACACCATGTGAGTGTGTTAGAGCCACATTGGAGAAAATTGTTGTACACCTATCACTTTTGTTCTCCATATTTGTGGTAAAAAAATTATTTTTTTACCATGATTGTTGGATGATGATCATGTCTATCACATTAACACGTTTCTTTTTTAATTTACCATGTTCACTAGCGAAATACACCATGAGATCTGCTTGTTAGAATACATTATGTAATACACCATGAAATCTGCTTGATAAATATACCATGAAATCTGATTGATAAAATACACTAATTTTTTTTCATCATCGTGTTCAGAGTTGCAAATATTCCACAAATAGTTTTTCAATGTTGATTCCACAAATCAACCACTTCCAATGGTTGGAATTTATTTGATATTTGGCGCAAAGGGACAAACTTTTTTTTTCGTGGGTAATTTAGCATGAAAATAAAACGAGACAAAAGAATATATAGCCTACAAGGGGCATACCCCAGGAGGACAAACAAAGAAAAGAAAAGAAGAAAACGGAAAACTAATCGGCTACAAAATGAAAAATAAGTGGGAAGGCCAAAAGGCTACATGGGGAAATGTAAGAAACCTGCCTATACAAGGACTAAATGGGCAATTACAATAACCAAAAGAGTTTCTAACACATCTAGAAGATGGACCAGAACCTCTACAAAAGAAGATAAATTGATAACGTGATTGAGCTTGGCAATGAGGAACGCACCATCAGAGTAGACAACGTGATTGAGCTTGGGTTCAACTACGCACAATGTGACAAGTAAACGGGAGGGCACCCCCTCCCAAAGGGGTCAAACACGCCAAGGGACATCCCCCCAAGGCTAGGCTAAAAGCAAAAGCAAGATAAGCGCAGGCAGGTTTTGAACCAACATTATCCAACGCGACCACATAGTGGAACAAACAATCTGGTGGCATTCTTTTTGATGTCTGGGCAGCCAAACACATAGTAGAGCAAGCTAACAATTACAGCTCTACATAAAATCTGGGCAGCAAGTTGAAATTTGAAAATTTGGGCAGCATTTCCTTTGAAAAATGGCAAACCCAGATGGACAGTAACAAATACTGAAAATGGGCAGTAACAAAACACAACCAGACAGCATGAGCAGAAGTCCGTTAGGGCCTAGGCAGTAACAACAACAAATTGGGCAGTAGCCCTTTTGGATCTGAGCCGTAACATAGCACAAAGAACAACAACTATCAACAAGAGCACTCAGCCCAAAGCTAAACAAATCTGGGCAGTACATCACTAGCATAAACAACACAGCAAGCATTCAGCAATATGGTGATTTAAAAAACCTAAGAATATGAGGCCTCACCCTTCAACTTCCTCGATATCTCACTCTTCATAACACTCTCTAGGGTCCATTACTCCCTCTAATCCTCACCATATTCCCCCTCTACATCTTATTTCCTCTCTCAATGAACTCTGGGGCACAAACACACTCTCCCACAGGTACCCACAGTTTGGTAGGTCACACAACTCATTTCTCATTTCTCAGTTGGCAATCAGCTGTAGAAATCTGGATAACAGATGCCATGGAGGCAATAGAGTGAAGAGTAAGATATACCTCAGTTTGGGATAATCCCAGATGAACCATTCTGAAATTAGAAGTTCCATGTTGGTAGTGTCCTCCAAGGAGTTGTTGTATTCCCACCCCTGGGCTATGGCCTTGTTATGCATAATGGGCCTCAGCTTGAAGGATTGAGGGCCTCTGAAATTGGACCTCCAAGACCTGAACCAAAACAAAAACCAAAGCATAGAAGGCCTGCATCAACTCAAGATAAGGAAGAATTAGTGCCATATTTATCAAATGAGATTCCATTTAGCAAGCAGGTAGTGATATTGAGGACCTTGTGGGAGGCCCTCCATGGACAGCAATTTAAGCCTAACCATTGAATAAATCTTACTTACAACAATTGGAACTGGGCACGCAGTGTTTTGGAATTTGCGCAGATTCCTCTCCAACCAAATGTGATAAACTGAAGTTATAAAAACAAGTTTGGTTATAAGAGATTTGATTGTTTTGCCAAAGGGACAAACCTTAATGCAACAAAACAAGTAAAAAAAAAATCACATAACAATATTTGCCATTCACCAATAGATTAAGAAAAAAATCCGATTACGGTATATACAAACTGCTTACGAACTTGAGCATTGATACAACGTCGTCTGTCTCTGATCCCGTGTTTCCTGGTGTACAATAAATTGGCGATAGCGATTAAGGATGGTGAAGGGTAACAAATGACAAGGAAAGAGGTCAGTGATGGGCGATAGCGGATGAGGTCGAGATGGGGGATGGGATGGAAGAGAGATGAGAATGGATTTCAAATTAGATGGGGGATGGTATATATCTAGAGAGAGAGAGAGAGAGAGAGAGAGAGAGAGAGAGAGAGAGAGAGAGAGAGAGAGAGAGAGAGAGATGGCTGCGTAGATCATGGGATTTGTTACCCAAAATTATAGCCTAGGACCTCTAAGAGCATCCTCACCAGGAGAACCAAAATTTTCACCAAATTTAACTTCAAAAACACCTTTTATAAATTTAGCAAGTCACTATCTAAAAATTCCCAAAATCAGACTCTCTATCCTAACATTACTATTTCCCCCAAGTCTAATAAAAAAAAAGAACATTTTCCTTAAAAAACTACATCTCCCACGCTGGGAGATGTGCAATGCACTGTGCATGTACTTTGTTGCATAAAATATTTGTTCCACCCATACACAAGCAGCCACTTGGCCTGAACCCCCCACCCATCCCCATCTCCTGTTCCCCTCCCCTCTCTCTTCTGCCATGTCTGGGAAAAACAAACCGAAGAAAACAATAAAAAATAAAAGGTGCGTGAACAGTACCGCACCAAATTTGGTGCGGTACTATAGCAAAAATGATTTGAGGAATGAGAATGGAGAGACTGATTTTTGGGGGTTTTGGCTCCCTATTTTAACTTAAAAGTTAAATTAGGTAGCCACATATTGATGCTCTTAAGTTTAGAATTTAGTCCAAAAAATCATTGTCTATATAGGGAGAATAAAAAATAGGAAAAAAACCTATTAATCAATAAGGGCAAAGTTTTTTTTAATTTGGGGATGAAAACATAACCCTCAAAATGAATGGGATGAAAAAATAAGAGAGGAGGCAACCAAGGACCAATATTAAAGTGTCCCTTTGTTGAGAGAGTGAATACCGGCTCAAACTAATGACATGGCATATGGCATCACAAGAAGAGGGCCACCACCACTGAATTCAGAGCTCTGGTCCCTTTGTTTAAATATCAAAGATTTCATACAAACAAGGTTATGTGAAAAAAACTAAAATTAAGTTTTGAAATTTATGGTGCCGCTAGGCTACATATATCACATAGATCCTAGGACACGAATCGGAAAAAAAAAAAAATTGTTACTCGCGGTTCCGTCCACGGATTTTCATTAAAAAAACCGTGAATAAATCGAACGAAACCGTGATAATTTTAAATAAGTATGTGTGTGTGTGTGTGTGTGTGTGTGTGTAATATTGAGTAAATAATCATAATTTAACATACCATTCTAAGTTATTTTTAATTTTCTACCTGAATGACTGGATGCGATATAAATAAATCTTAAGAGTATTAACTGTAATTTTAATTTTTAATATTTAATATTAGATACTCATACAAATGGATGATAGTAATCCTACGTAGTGATAATAATCTAGTAATGCCTGGATGGCAGTATTGTAATATTTTTCAATCTACTATGTATTGGTATGTAATGGCAGTAATGGTACTCATGGAAATGTGATGCTACTTTGAATTTGGAAATGTAATGGTTGCTTCAAATTGTTTTGGAATGTAGTATCCGTGGATAAATCCATGAACCGAACCGTGAGTTACGAATTGGTTTGAAACTGAACCGTAGACTTTTGGTTTGGACACAGATTGATTGCCTATAATGCCCCATGTAGACCACTAGCTCAGTACCTTGATTTGATCTACAAGCCACACCACATGACCCAAAATGCTTAAGCCCAAGGTAATAGTAGTTTCTTACATGGTTTGTTATATGCACAATATCACCCATGTAGACTTTCAAAGTGGGACTAAACACTCTCTACCCCAAAATTTGGGATATTACAATCTCCCCTCCTCTATGGCCTCTCGCCCTTGCGAGGGGTTGAGCACTAGAGTCACCATAGCCTCCCTTGGGTTTGTTCCCAAGTGACTAGAGTCACCACAGCCTTCCCCGGGTCTATTCTCTGGTGCAATAACCCACATGGTTGTGAACACGGGTTGCTTTGATACCATTTGTAACACCCCATGTAGACCAGTGGCCTAGTTTAATTTGATCCACAAGTCACATCATATGACCCAAAATGCTTAAGCCCAATGTATTAGTAGTTTCTTACATGGTTTGTTATATGTTTAAGATCACCCTTTTTTTTGGGGTAAAATTAGCTTGAAATTAAAAGGGGTTAACCGAATGTACAACCTACAAGGGGCATACCCCAAGAAGGACAAAATGAAAAAAAGAACAAAAAAAAGAAAGAAAAGAAAAGTGCGTGGTCCCCGGCACAACCCTCTGAGGTGGGAAAATAAGAGGTACTGGCACATCCCGCCGGCATAGGTGTAAATAAGCAAAAAATGCAATAAGCGTAGTAGATAGTTGTTTTAATGCCATGCACAACCCGCAAGGCTAGGATAAAATCGAAAAGCATGCGCACAATTGGATAACATATAGTGGGTCCAAGAAGAGGTCCCATTGTATGGAATGTGAGTTAGCCCGTGCTCGCGTCCCATTAGTGTTTTGGTTCTTTTACTTCTTTGCAACATAAAATGATATTGTGCGAGCGTGCTAGAGAAAACTTTTAAGTCTTCTCTCTCAGATTAACTTTGAAAAACCAAATATAATCAGACGACTGTATATAAATGGTTCAATTACCTCAATTATTTCTATCAAAGTGAAGAAATATAAACCAACTTACTTAGGAAATTAAAGAACAATAAAGAAACAAGGTACTTTGATAAATCGAAAGTAGACTTACTTCGAAATCTTCTTCAACTTCAAATGGAAAGACAACAAGAACTTCAAACACTTGATTGTTACAAGAACTACTATCATCTACTTCCTAAAACTACTTCCTAAACTACTTTGAACTGAATCGAATTCGTAAATCTACAATTCTAACTGCCAAAGAACAAACAAAGCATCATTTTTGCTGTTTGTTGAAGATTTGTCCGGGGCTTTTCACTCTTCAATTTCTTCTATTTATAGACCATGCTTGCAGTTTGAACTTCCTGCTTGATTTCTTGACTCCGAATTTCATCATTGCATTTCAAAATATTGTTTCTTCCCTCCAAAATCATTTGAACTTGAATTGCTTTGAACTCCTTTCAGAAACATTTGAATTTGAATATGCACGGTTACTCATTCAAATCACATTTTGCACATGATTAATTTCAAAGAACAACTGCTTTGCATGATCTATTTCATGCGTAAATTGTTTCAACTTCCAACTGCCCAGTTTTCGAAGTCCATTTCTCACTAGTGATATGGTTTCAGGGGACATCTTTCTTGGAAGTTGTTTAAAAGGTTTGAAATTAGGCTTGATAGACAATCTATGCTCAACCAAATCTCTACTCAAACCTGTTAATTCTTTGTAACTCCAAGCAAAGCAATCTTTGTTCTCCTTCACTACTGCAATCAACTTGACCTTTGAAGTAACATCAAGTTCCTTGTTGATCTGCACAGTGTTTGGAACAACTCCATCTCTCAATTCAACTACTTCTAAAGGATCTTGGGAATCCACAGCCTATAAAGGCTTCTTCGATTGTACTAGACTTCAACCCCCAGTAAGGTTTCTTAGCCAATGATTCTTCCCAATCATTTGTTTCCTGCACTTTCTGCTCTATTTCTAGAGCCATAAATTTAACTAAAGCCAAAGAATTGGCTTCTTCGATCTCCCTTTTGGACTTACATCCATGCAGCTTCATCTGGTGGGGTGTCTGATTCATAATCAACTGCCTGTTTAAGCCTTGACTTTAACTCTGTCAATTCTCCAATTTCCAACACACTGGATGGAGGGGTGGCAGGTTGTTCTATTTCATTTAAAGGGATAATTTGAAGTTTATACATCTCAGCCTCAGCACAGTTTACTGAAGTACTAAATGGATGTGGATCTGCTTTCATTTCTTCGATCCCCACTTCTTTTCCATTCTCATACTTCACAATCATAAGGGCTTAATGCATCGAAGAAGGAATATAACCATTTACATGAATCCAATCCCTTCCTAGCAAAGCATTATACTTACTTGTGAAAGTGTCCACAACAAAAAACGCTGTGTCAATTTCCACTTTGCCTACTTTTAGGCGTATGGAAACAATCCCCTTGGGACTTTTACTTTCACTAGTAAATCCAGCAATGGAAGTACTTGTTGGAATCAATTGAACCTTCTCTTTGCCCAATTCTTCAAAGTTCTACTTGGCAAAATGTTCACTGCTGCTCCATTATCAACCAAAACCCTGTTTAACATGATTCCATCGAATGAAGTAGAAATATAAAGAGGTTTCAAATGATGCCTCATGTCACTTGATGGTGTCCTGAAAGGATAAGAAATGTCAACACAATTTAAATCCACAATTAAAGGATATTCTAAATCTAAATCTGTTTCTGGAACAAAAATTGCTTTTTCCTTTAAAGTTACTTCTGGTTCATTTGTTGCATTAGTCATGACAAGAAGTTCTTCTTCTTCTTTTTGAATCTTTAGAATTACTGCACTCCATCCATTGTCCCATCCATTATCATATGTCAAATCATATTCATCATCACTTGACACCTCAATAATTTCCACAAGGCCAACTTCTGAATGTGAAGTCCTTTGAACTATCAAACAATCTGGTCCAAATGGTCCAAAATTCATAAAAGTAGGTAAAACCATATTAATCTGAACCTCAAGCAAAGTTCCAAATTGGATGGTCATTTCTCCATGTGTCTGTTCTGATTCCATCTCTGCAACATCTACTTTCTCAATAGTCTTTATTGCAGAAGTTTCCATAGGAGAAAATGCATCCAAAGGAGAAGAATTTGCTTCTCCCTCTTCTTGTTACACTATCATGGCTTCCAACAAGCCAGATTGATAGCTTGCCAGTGAATTTAGAGAAATTGGGCTATTTTCATACTTCTCATCATCCATTCTTGCAGCCAAATTCTCCAATGTTTCCCTTTAAGTTTGTTTAAATCCCCTTCGAAGAGATTCCTCTGAATCTTCCCTTTGGAGTTTGTTAAACCTTGGGTTAAACCTATTACCCACATTAAAATTTTCTTTCGAGGCATACTCTTCCATTTGAAAACTGGTATACCTCATTGGCAACTTCCTCTTCTGAGTTCTTGTCAGCATGGGAACCATTTGAGGTGTCTTGGTCTTTGGATCTCGAACTAGAAACCATTGACCAATATGGGCATTTGGAGGTTTAACCATTTTACTTCCAAACTTGGAAGATTCCTTATACTCTTGGAATAATTCTGGTTTTACTTTTTTCAAAACCCAAACTGGAACTCCTTTAACCAAGGTAAACTGCTCCTCTTGAACATCATGATTTTTCTGATCCATTGGAGCTTTTCCAGTGTTAACCTTCTTTGAAGGTGGGTAATCTCTCTTCGAAGCTGGTGGAACTGGACTAGTAGGAACATTTCTTTTAGCAACCAACCAAGGTTTCTCATTTCTTCCTTGATTCTGACTCACCCCGGGCTTTCTTTCATTATTTTGATCCAAAACCTTTCGCTCCATCCTTTTTAGAAAGAAATCTACCCCCTGCCTGTCCAAATCCTTAAAAAACAAATAGTTGGCTCTGCATTCCACACAAAAACATTCCAAAAAGGAAGCTTCAAGTATAGGAAGATGGGATTGCTTAAAGCTTCCCTGAGAAGAACTTTCTGGTGCATACTTTTACTTGTTGTTTCTTCCAACATCACTTCGAAGTTGACCAACTTTTGGCCTTCCTCTACCAAATTGCACAAAGTTCATTCCAACATGTACTTGCTTATTTTGCCACACTTCTCGAACCGTTTTGGCCAAAGATGTTGGCACATTAGTGTTGGCAGTCACTTCTTCAATCTTTGGAAATGGATCTTTGTCTATTCCCATAGTCTTTTCTAGAAACATAATCCTTCCTTTCTTAATCTGTTCTTGAATCTTGTCATGAAAAACATTACAATTCTTAGTTGAATGTGTCCAAGAAGCATGCCATTTGCAATAGTTTTTTCCTTTTGTTTCTTCCAATGATGGAAGCTTTACATTTTCAGGAATCTTAACAAACTTCTTCTTTAGTAAATAGTCAAAAATTTCATTTGCCTTAAAGATATCAAATGCATATACTTTACTAGTTGCTTTCTTATTAGTCCTTGGTGCTATGGAAGAATCCTTTCGAACGAAACTCTCACAAACACAAGGATCATGTTCTATAATATGTTGAATAAGAAGTGTTGTTTCTATCAATCTCTTCCTCTAACAGAGATTCATATCTTGATGCTTTATATGTTAAATCAACTAGATCCCTAAATTTAGTAGAATCGAACTTCTTTCTAAGTTCTCTACTTAAACCATCTTGAGCTATTCTCACAAATTCAACCTCTGGCAATTGAAGTTCACACTTGTTTTTAGCTTTTTTGATTCTAGCAATAAAATGAGCAGTCTTTTCATCAGGCCTTTGATTCAGTCTTGCTAGATCAGCCATGGTAATCTCAGGTTCAGTTTGATAAAACTGAGCATGAAACAATTCTTCCATTCTTTGCCAATTTGGAACTGACTCAGGTGGCAAACTAGAATACCATTCGAAGGCTGTTCCTGTCAAAGAATTAGAGAATAACTTGTGGACGGTGATTCCACCAGTTTTGGGAAAACTGTTTGTTTTGAAAATAGAGTTGTCACCCGGGTTTTTGGAAAATGGTTTAGGACCCGAGAAACCAATTTAAAAATGATTTAGAAAATGAGTTGAAAAAAAATTTGGAAACCAGAGATTCATTTTGGATTCGGGAGCCAGGTTACGAACGGGGAAGGGTATTAATGCACTCCGCTCGCCCGATTAAAAATTGGTCTTTACTAAACATTTGTGGGATTTTTAGAAAATATTTTAATGCCGAACTTTATTCAAATAAACATTTAAATCATGCAAAGCAGATGATAATAATGAAAACAAAAAAGCAACATGCAAATTACAGCAAATAAACAACAATCAAGGATTCAAATTGTTTTACAGAAGAGTTGATTTAAAATTTTAGATTTTGCAAAAGAGTACCGTGCGGCACACTAAAAGTACCATGCGGTATAGGAAGTGTGCCGTGCGGCGCTGTTCATCATTCTAACGGTCAAAATTTTAAAAGAGTGTCGTACAACACTCCAAGTGTACCATGCGGTACAGGAGGAGCGACGTGCGGCACTGTTTTCTTCTCAAATAGTTTGAAACTTTGATTTTTTTGACATGATTGAATAGAAACACATATAAGGCATGAAATATGGTCAAAACAGATTATTTTGAATGGAAAAATAGTGTGTTTAAATTGGGAATATTCCTCCTCACTAAATTACCCCGTACGAGGCGATATTTTCACAGTACGACGCAACCGGGAGGTTTTGAATTAAACTGATTTTTACTATAACATGGGCATACCAAATGTGGAGATGATATGGAAGGTCATCCCACACTTGGCATCCCTCCCCTCAGGGTACCAAAGCTAAGAGTTTTGGCCAAACGAGATTATACCTCGGTTTGAAACTATCGGATTGAAACACCTTTGGAACTCCTTAAGCACAACTTGGACCTTTTCTGGACACCAATTTCCTTCTGGTACAATAGCAAGATTGGTTGTTCAATGGGGTGGATGATTTTGGAGGAATGGATTTACGGGTTTGAGACCGTAAAGCAGGGGGGTTGGATTTTTTGTTGGGTTTTTCTTTGGAGGGAAAATTGGATTGATTTCTGGAGGTTTCAATTAGCAAATGAGGATGATTTGTGATAAAGATGATGTGTTGGCAAGGCTTACGGGTAGAGCTCCATGGTTTTTCTTCACAATTTTCCGTCTCTCTTTCGGTTGGAATTGATCAGGATTTTATAGGTGATGAAACCAACTTGGCCTCCAAGTTTACTTGAAGTTTACACCAAGGAATGATGGCTCAAGGGTAGCCTTTAAGCCTTACACACAAGAATGATAATCAGGGGAACAATTTCGTCAACATCTTGAGCTGCTGAAGCTATGCAAAAGCTGTTTGACAAATGACAGTGTTGTACGGCACACAAACTGTACCGTACGGTACACCAATTGTGTTGTACGACACACTTCCACCGCCAAAGTTTAAAAAGAATGTTGTACATGACTGAGGCTTCACCGTGCGTGAGAGATGAGTACCATACGGTACTGTTGACTTTGTTGACTTGAAGAATTTGAGTCCAAGAGGCTCTCCGGGCGTTTCTTTTCATCATCGAGGACTAAAATGTGTACGAGAGTCTCATTTTGGGGTGTCTACAGTTGCCCCTCTTTGACGAGGCTAACAGTCATTGTGTGATGGAAGTCGCGTTAAAGATAGAAGACACCCCTCAATTCGAACATTCGTAGAAAGCAAACAAGTAAACTTTGATGCATGTGGTCGCGCTCGTAAGAGCTGCCTACGTACCCCATTGTAGGGATCAGGCTAGCGTAGTTCGTTAGGGCTTAATGCAAAATGCGAATACAAGAGTTATAGAAAACATACCTTGATCGGATTGTGTGGATTGACACTTTGTTCTTCAATGAGGGAAAAAAACAAATGAAGTGCTGTGAATGAAACCAGTGAGTGAGGTCAGGGACGGATTGGGGGCATTTTATTAATTGTAATCGTGCAATTTTTTTCTTAGTTAACGATTTTGCTAGGGACAAGAAATCATGTAAGATTGATTCTAAACCTAATATCAAACAAGAAATTATTGAAGGGTAGGGACCGTTGCGAAAGATCTCTAAATTAAAAAATATGTAAGTTAAACAATTTTCTCATCATTTTGTATCATTTTCTTAAAATTCAGGGAGAAAATTAAAATTCAGGAAAATAAATACTAGGGGAATTTTTATTGGTAGGGACCGTTGCAAAAGATCTCTAAATTTAAAAATATGTAAGTTAAACAATTTTCTCATCATTTTCTTAAAAAGAAGGGAGAAAATTAAAATTCAGGAAAATAAATACTAGGGGAATTATTTTTACTATTATAAGTTCAAAATATATAATAAAACTACTAGTTTGTTGTACAATGAGTGTTGTTGGTCTAGTGGCAATAGGGAAGATGTTGGTTTGATAAATCTTCCAATTTTGTGGCTTAAAAAAGAAGTAGGTAAGAGTTGAACACACGACCTTCAACATAGAGGTAACACACCTTACCACCAGGCAACACCCAGGCTATGTTACTAGACTTGACACAAATAATATATATACAAAACTTATTTTCCTAATTATTATTTTTTAATTTGTTTTTTTACATTGAAAAGTGGGGGGTCAGCGGGGGCACGTGCCCCCGCTTGCCCCCCTTTGGATCCGTCCCTGAGTGAGGTGCGTGAGGCCAGTGATTAGTGTGAGACCAGCGATGTCCCCAAAAAGGTTTGCGCGAGACCGGCGAGGTCCCCAAAAAGGTTCAAGCGAGACCGGCGAGGTCCCCAAAAAGGTGTGGTGCTAAAGATTTGTGCCAAAAACTTTTGAAAAAAGTGCAAGTGTGCCGTGCATTACATAAAGTGTGCTGTGTGGCGTAGTGAAAGTACTGTGCAATAGAGTGGAGAGAGAGTGTACCGTACAATAGAGTGTGTGTGGGGAAGAAAAAGTGTGCCGTGCGGCGGAGTAGGTGTGTGCCATACGACACAGGTGGTTGCAGTACTTAGTTCTAAACCGCCCAAAACTCTTGATTTTCTCTCCATTCAAATTTTAGTCGGTTTATTGAGAGAGGGGAAACCCGAAAAACATCTCTACCCCTATTCCTCTTCTTCTTCTTTCCTTTCCCCAAATTTCTTCCTACTTTTCGGTTCAATCACACCCGAAATCAAACTCCAACTTCCGAGATATTTCGTATATGGCAGATTCTAGCGATGAGCAAGGCGGTTCCACTGTGTCCACTGAGGATACACCGTCGTCGGTGTTTGAAGAGGGAAGTACAGCGTCCGACGAGTCCGGGAGTGATTCGTCTATGGGTATTCCGGCCGAAATCAGCCCGGTTGTTCCAAATCTGGCCAAAATTCCATCTCTTGTGTCCGAAAGGGCAGCGGTAGGACCGGGTGATACCCATCCAAGTGCTACAACTGTCCCGGTGAGTTCAGGGGCTACCATTGATGTCGTTGGTGCCAGGGTGAGAGGCGGCGATGTTGTTGGTGATGACCGAGATACCGCACGACACACTTAGAGTGCCGTGGGTGATGTTGGGAGTGTCGTGCCCCGTCGATCCGAGTAACGTGGGTAGTGGTAGTGCTGTTGGTGATGACCGGAGTGTCGTGCGACACACTGAGAGTGCCGTGACTATGGATCAGAGTGCCGTGGCCACCCCTCCGGTTGTTCATGAAGGTCCAGAGGCTATGGACATTGATAATCCAGGCATGAGTACTCCACTTTCTGATATTGCAATGAATCTCGGTGGGGTTGATGTTGTTGTAGAGAAAGCCGGTGCTGGAGAGAGTGAGCCTCAGACTATTGTTGTTCCGGGTGATGTTCTAGGGGCTACTTTTGTGACTGAGGTTACTGTAGGTGGTGAACGTGTTGTGGCTGATGTACCGGTGGTTCGTGGAGGTTCAGGTGATAGAGATGTTCAGGTGGAGGATGTTATAGGGAGGAGTAGTACAGATAGTGAGGAGATGCCCTTTGTGAGACGTATTGCTCAGGGTCCTGCTGTTACAATTGGTACTGCTAGGATGCCAGAGGAGAGTGCTGATAGAGAGGCAGAGGTTTCAGAGCCTCCACTGTTCGTTCCTCTAGTTGGTTCCTCCTGTAGACCAGGCTTGACTTTAGCGGACACTTTGGAGGGGGCGAGAGATGAGGATATCGCGACAACTTTGCAGGAGTCCCCCCAGTTTGAAAATATTCTGATTCAGGAGAGAGTACCATCACATGTTCGGGATGTGGAGCAGAAGGAGAGGCAGAGAGAGGCTGAGGTGGCCGCCAAGGAGGAGCGTGTGACTATAGTCTGAGAGGTTGAGTTGGCTTTGGAGCACATGGTCCCTTTTACGTCTGCTACTTATGTACACTCCTTTACTGCCTTCGAACTCAGACATAGATATCGTGCGTGATCGCTTGACCCATATTGCTTTAAGAAATCCTTTGGTACGCATTCTGTATATTCTTTGCTTGTATCTATTTGCTCATTCATTGCTTTTATTAGTGACCGACAGAAATTGTATCATGTCTTTGTAACAGTCTCAGAGATCCATGGGTGGCTATGGAGGTTCAGCGAGCTCCTTGGAGTACTATAATGCCTTGCCTTCGAGAGTGAGGGCCCTGGTTGATGCAATAGGTTTTACTATCTTTATTCGGATTCTGACAGTGACACGGACAGACCGCAAGTTGATAAGAGCTTTGGTGGAGAGGTGGTGGGACACCACCAATACTTTTCACTTCAGGTTCGGGGAGATGACCATTACTCCCCTTGACTTTGCTGCTATCACCGGTCTGAGAGTTGGAGGCCAACCCATTCCATTCGATTCAGAGCTGTACTTGGACACTACTGCCATAGAGCACTATTTGGGGAGGAGGCCTGGAGGCATTGAGCCGGGGGTGAGGTATACTGTCTTGGTGGATTTCTGGGAGCATGAGCCAGAGTCAGAGGAGGAGGCTAGACAGATGACGAAAGCTTACTTGTTATACCTCTTTTGTGCTTCCCTGTTTCCGAATAGGCAGGGTGTGGTGCACTTGGGTTGGTTACCGGCGTTGGAGAACTTGGAGACTGCCGGGCAGTTTGACTGGGGTGGTGCTGGCCTGTGCATCGTGTACCGTTTCCTTGGTTCTGTTTGCCGCGCAGAGTAGGCATGAGCCTTGGTGGCTACTGAAGGGTACTGGAGGTAAAACTTTGCTTGCATTTCTCTCTTGTGCAAATCATGATAATGCCTTTGATGTATTCCTTATCTTGATTTGTCTCTGAATATGCAGGTGTGGGCTTATGAGGTTCTGGGAGTATTTGCTCCAGCCAATTCACATAGCAATGAGAATGTGCTCCCGCGTGCTAAGAAGTGGGGACAAGAGTTCACAGGATCAGGTGATCACAAGGGTGATTTGAAGAACTTCAGGTTTTTTCTTGACTCTACCAGGGGAGACAGGGTAAGCCTTTTTGTGATCAATTTTTCAAGTTCCTTGCCTATTCGTTTCTCTGGGAAATGATGAACTCTTCCTTGCAGGTGAGGTGGAATGTATGGGACAGATTGAACAAGGACTAACTGGTCAAGAGCAGGGAGTGGACACGGAGTCGGATGCTATTGGAGTGTCCATATGGCTGGAGATGGTACTTGGGTGACAGAGTGTTCGGTCAGTCTCTTGGGATTGACCACTTCGAAGTGCCTTCACCCCTTCCTCCACTTGTTCAGAGGACACACGAGTATACTCGGGCTGAGATAGAGAGGTACACAGTGCCGACAGAGGTGATCTTTAGCCCTTCAATAGATTATGAAGGATACTTGAACACTCATTTGGCATATGATCTGGACATGGAGAATTGCCTGAGAGCTGTTCCTGTTTTACCCGAACTGAGGAGAGAGATTGAGGTAGCGACTGCTGATGGGGCGCTTGGAGTAGTGACAGTGCCTACTTACTCTTGCCACGACGAGGTGACTTTTGATTGCTTTACTTGCTTCAATTACGTTTGTGGACGTCCCATTTTCGTTTGCGAAAAGCTAGTTATCCACGGAGTTTTGGTTATGAAAAAGGGCGATCCGGGAAATGAAAAAATTTAGAGTCGCCACCCGGGGTTTTTGGAGAATGTTGGGTACCCGAGAAACCGTTTAGAAAAATAATGACTCTTGCGCCGCTGAAAAAGGGTTTGATCTGCGAAAATTAGAGATTTGGGTTCGGGAGCCAGGTTACCCGCGGGGAAGGTTTTGTTCGAAAAATGCACCCCGCGTGCCCGAAATTTTTCGGTCTCTACTAACTTTTTGTGGGATTGTTCTTTGAAAATGTTTTATTGAAAACTTTATAACATGTAAACAATTATATCAAATGATAATATGCTTTTAAAAGAAATAAATAACGATCACAGATTAAACAACACATAATCAAATATGTAAACACAAGGAAATCAACCAAGATGGGATGTAAGCGTAAGAATGTGAAACAAAAGGGGGTAAACTGCAATTTATTCACTGATTTTCCACCAAAAACAGAGTATCGGGCTTCAGAAAACAGAGCACCCAAAACGTTTTTCCAATGACATTGTACGGTGCTCAAGATCACGCCGTGCGGTGCGATTAGGAGGCCGTACTGTCACGCCCCGTCCCGAAACGGCACCCGTGTGGGCCCGTGTCAGCACGGCCACGTGGCATTACAACACAAAACCAAACAACACCTGCTCAAAAATCACAGAATAAAAACACAGCGGAAGACTTCTAACATATAAATAAAAGTGTATAAGACACACCACAACACTAATGCCAAACAACCGACGACTTATTTACAATACATGCAGTTCAAGTACTCAAGTCCTCTTAGTTTCAACTCAATACAAACCACTGCTAGTTCAACTAAAAACAAACCAACTTGGCTAGCTACGACACTCGAGGCTAGCCCAAAAAGGAACTCCAAAACGATCACCGGTAGTGGACCGACCCAAAAACCACCTGCTACCTGGCAATCAAAGGAAAACCAGGAGTGTGTGAGATATAGAATAAATTCAATAAAACATAGTTAAACACCCAATCGATCAACAACAAGTATATATTCACAACACATGATCAACATCAATTATATAATCACAACACATGCAGTGACACGTCTGCCACATCCTATGTATCCTAGGTCACTGTGGGAGCACACCCCGCTCGTTGTCACCGGTAATTAGGCGGCACAACGTACTCACGGTGCAACCCAATCCACAGCCCCTTCACAGATACCATCTTTCACTCACAACATGCATATCTAAAGCTAAATCTTCAATTAGCATGATACACAAACTCCACCACAAACATCGCCACAAACATCACTACAACCATATCTCATTGAAAGTAGCCATATCAAACACACTCACCTGAGAATCGACCGAAGTATGCCAAACTATGGTTTTGGCACCTCCCGAATGACCGGCTCTTTACCTAGCCACAAATCAACTAATATCAGTCTATGAGTTTCCACACGTCTTGCATATAATCAAAAAGATGATGATGCAACATAAGCAACTTATAGGGTCATCACAACTTAAGACAAGTCATAACACAACAACACTCCAAAACCGGTATAAAATCTAATAACCAGCCCATCGTATCTGGACTATCATTCTTTACGGGTTCTGAATTAGGACATGAGACCACCACCACTAGAAAGAAGACTTTCAGTACATCAATATCGATATAAAATTTGCCCTAATCGGAACCCGGATGACCAAGATATGCTTATTTGAAGTTACACAAAGAGAAACATGAATCTGCAGGTTCAGCAAAAGTATCAACTTTGAATCAAAAACTGCTATAACCTGGCAGGAACTAAGGCACAATCCATACATATTCTCGAAGGTATGCGAGTCTAGTTTCATAATCAAAAGACGGATTGAAAATCCAAGCTTCCTACACAAAGTTATGGCCCTTCCCGTAAGACGCGACAGTGCTGCCTGCACTGCGAATTCTACGACAGCAGCTCGGTAAAACATTTTTCATATTTTCTGTATTTCGAATTAAGCTCTGAAATTTTTACACAACACAATAGACTCACGGACGAATCCACTGTAAAAATATCAAATATTTACGAGCCGTTTAAGCACCCGAAACAAATTCGTGAAAACAGGTCTAAACCCAGATTTATAAACCCAATCAGTGGGTTATAACCAAAACCCACGAACTCAAGAGTTCTAAAGCTCCAAGAACTGAACCCAAAGCCTTAAACCAACTGAAAATAATCCATCTAGGGCATGCAATCAACAACAAATTAAGGAATTGAAGTACATAACTCACCAATTTCCACTAGTATAAAGACTAATCAAGGGTTTCCCCTAATTTTTCCCCTCTTCTTCTTCTTCTTCTTCTTCTTCTTCTTCTTCTCTCTCTCTCTCTCTCTCTCTCTCTGATTGTTTTTACTGGGAAAGATCAGAACAAAGAAAGTAATAGAGAAGATTTTTATGGCCAAACTACACTTCACCCCTCCAACTTTTATTTCTATTTACCTTAAGCCCTAAACTCATAATTACTCCAAAATGCGAATTAAAATCTAAACACTATTTATCCGTGACGGGTATTACACGTACGGTACCTCTGTACAATATATTTTTCGAAAATTATCATTTTTGCCCGAACAAAACCTACTTTGTTTTTTGTGTAAAAATCACATTATTTATTGACAAAAGTAAGTTTGGAAAATGGTTTTATTGAGTGAATGTACCTCCTTTCAAGAGGACGGTATCCCGCAACAATGGACAATGTTACGTGACACTCATCCGAGAGGCTCGAGCTTTTGTTGAAATCCTTCCATTTGGACTCGAGAAAGAGCTATGGAGCTCCCCTCAAGCCCAACGGAGACCCCTTCAGAAGATTGCAACGATTTAATCACGGATTTTATACCTTGAAATGGAATCAAATGGGTCGAAACGGAACTTGTGGCTCTCTGAATTCGTGAAGCGAAGTATTTGCGGGTTTCGAATGAGTACGGACGGGGTAAACAGGGTTTTGAAATAAGAATTCGATGGGAAATCTTGGTTGGCTTTTGCTGGTTTTTCCTTGAACTCTCTCTTTGATCGAACTCTCTCTCGGGGCTCTCTCGAAATCGATGGACGACATCGAATTTTATAGACGAGGGTGAGTTTACCATCATTGCCGAATATCATCATTCCAACGAATATCATCATCCGTTTTCTGAGCTGCTGAGCAATCGCGGGAATCCTGTTGATGGGACATTGGGTACCGTACGGTGCCAAAATTATGCCGTACGGTGCACATAGTGACACCGCACGGTGCAAATGGATTTTTAAGCCGTACGGTTCAGGGTTTTGGGTCGTACGGTTCAGGTGGTTCTGGGGTTTTTTGGTTCTTTTGATCCATCCGACTCAAGTATCCATTCCAAGGTACATTTCGCACATTCTTTTCATCATCGGGGATGCACAGGTCATCAAAATTGGGGTGTCTACAATGTTCTCATACCAACATCTCATGTATTGTTACTTAGTGATGTGCCTTTGCATTCCAGATTCATGCTGAGTGATCGGCGGCATCATTCCATTTGGTCTAGGACTTGCAGGCCATGGTCCGTCAGTTTGTGATGGGCATGGCTCTAGAGGTACGCCCGCGAGCTGAGCCAGGAGTTGTACTTGGTCGTAGGCAAAGTGCTACTAGAGAGAGGACGCCAGCTCGTGGTACCAGAGAGGCTGGCAGAGGCACATGCCATGGTGTTGGAGAGACAAGATGTGGTAGAGAGACAGGTTGTGGCACTCGGAGGAGGAGAGAGAGTAGTCATGGAGCAGATACTAGCAGTGAGAGAGGAGCCGATCGCAGAGCTACGCCTAGTAGTAGAGCTGCAGAGGTACACATCAAACTTGCTTTTCCTTTCTATTGATCATTCATGCTTTGCATTGTACTTGATAGATTTTGTTTCTTGTGCAAGGAACGTCTGGTTCTCGGAGTGCCAGGCATTCAGTGTGTCGGGCCACCCCGGTGGTTCCAGCTTCGGGCCGAGTCTTGCGTTCTACTACAGCCCAAGAGAGGCGGAGAGAGAGGGATCTGCAGAGGGCAACAGTATTGAGAGTCATCCTGGCACGTCGGAGACTAGGCACCTAGGATATGTGCCACCGAAGCATCCTCGTACCTGAGATAGTTGTTAGTAGTAGCATTTTATTAGGTGGGGCCTGCATGTCTCGTTTTGATTTGGGCGCCTGTTTTGCCATCTTTTTAGTTTTCTAATAGAGATGGCCTGCGTGCCATGGTAGTTGACTTTGCATTGGGCTTGTTTGTCCCTGGATATGATTATGCTTATGATGTGGATATTTGTGTTTGGTTTTATAGAAACTTGCACCTTGGTATGCTTTTATTCACATTCGCAATAAATTTGAAAAATCAGAGTTTGCATATGAGCTCTTAGTTAAAACAATTGAATTGAGAATAACAAGAACTTGTATAGAGAAACTGACTCGTATCTGCGGTTGTGACTCACATGACTCGATGAAATAAATGGAACAAACTTTGAATTCATATATAAGAATGGAATAAAACTTGACATGTACACGTGCCGGTGTTGCCGTTGACAAATGAATGGAATGCTTTCTTTGCATGACATGACGTACATGAGCCGACCAAACTCGTGAGATGACAATACCATGAAGCATAGCTTGCCGATGTATCCAATTCTTGACGTATCCCATCCTTCGAGGTATCCAACCATTAAAACTTGGTTGGAAACGTTAACCAACCCCTTCATTAAGTCATATGCACGTATTATGGCTTGTGTGCATAGGCCATGTGTCCAAAAGAAGCACAGAATAAGTTTCAGACATTCAAAGCATAAGTTTGTTCAAGCTGTCACCACTGTGTCGTGCGGCATTCCAACTGTACCGTGCGTCACTCCCACTGTGTTGTACGACACTGGCCTAGTAGAGCCAAAATTTTGCAACTTGCAGCCGACTTTTGGCCTACCCTTTTTGATCTTCGAACATTTCAATGCACGTCCTAGGGTCCTGAAAAGCCATTGTGAGGCATCCTTTGGGAAGTTTTGTAAATTTAGCATGATTCTTCACGGTTTTCGAATCGGCACGTTCTTCGAGACGGTTATTCCTCGAAATTTTAAACTTTGTATCGTTCTTCATACATGGCAGCTATAAATTGCAATCATTTTCTCTTCACTTGCATTCCAAACACATAATCTTCTCCATTGTTCAACATTTCTTGCAATGGCGGTGAGATTCCCAGCTTTAATGCGCCCTTGGCTTGATGATCTCGATGGCTTGGATTGGCTCAACTTTCGGGGCCACAGGCTAACTTCCATTCGCTACATTCAAGATGTATCCATACGCCCCGAGCTGTTACGAGCTGCAACACAATTCTGGGATCCCGAAGTGCATGTCTTTCGCTTTGGTCTTCAAGTGATATGCCCCACCGTGGAGGAGTTCCATGCATACATTGGAGGTTTTGATTTGTAGGAACCCGTCATCCCTCTCCAAGGAGCTGGTTTTGCCCCAGTGTATTCTTTCAAGCTTGAAATAAGCAACAATGCTGGCAAGTCCATGATTCGTGGAGGTTTTCTGAACATTCCCCGCCTTATTGAGAGATTCCGCTCCAATGACTTTGTTCTGTGCTTGTGTTTACTGGCTGCATTCTTGTTCATGCAATCTGATGGTCAGGCAAGCTCTTCTCTGGTTGGTGTGGCTATGCAAATTGAGGAGCGCAAAGATGTGGCCCCCATGGTTCTAGCTGAAACTTTGATGAGTTTAGATGACATTTATGCCGGCCAGACCGACGTCTTTGAGGGCAGTCCTTTGCTCCTACAGGTAGGCTTCTCACTCAGCTCTCTTTTTTCTAGTTTTTCTCTCGTTCTCATTTTACCTCGACTCTCAGTTTAAGGCTTTCTAAGGTTCCTTACTTGTTTTCTCTCTTTCACACAGTTGTGGTTATGCGACAAAGCTAATCTGCTGGAACCTGTGTTGAGAAACCGGGTTCATGAAACACATGGGTTTGTTATCAGGGATTTCCGGGAGGTTTTTGATGGCGTGGAAGGTTGGGCTCAAGTTCTTTCTCGGCTCATAGAGGAGGTGATTTCTTGGCGCTTGACTTGGCTTGATCTTCCTGACGTGGCTATTAGCAACATGGGGCGTCAGCAAATGGTTTTAGCAGGTCTGACCCGTTGGACTTTCTATATTCCAAACCGTATCCTCCATCAACTTGGTGCTCGTCAAGTACTACCGCCTGCAGGTCCCGAGAACTTGGTCATGCCAAATTTTAATGTTGCCACATTCAAAGCTTATCAAAGCAATTGGAGGGAGCGTGTGACCATTCCAAGAGATCCATATCCCAGTGTTCTTCTTCCAGCACGTTACAAGAAGAC
This sequence comes from Vaccinium myrtillus, assembly GCA_016920895.1. Lineage (NCBI taxonomy): Eukaryota > Viridiplantae > Streptophyta > Magnoliopsida > Ericales > Ericaceae > Vaccinium > Vaccinium myrtillus. Next base: position 20,408,912 of record CM029277.1, read on the forward strand.
AAAAAGACATTGAAGCAAGAAAAAATGGAAACTGAGATGGACTTTAGACTCAATCTTACTGTGTTCGAAATAAGTTGTGTACCCAATGTTATGGATGTTGTTGTTGTTTGTTTCTTTTGAAAGTTACATGCTCAGCCATGTAATCGAAAAAGTTTATTCGAATAAAACTTGAGTTTAGAGAAGTTTCCACTTTTGATTCTTACCGGTTTCGTCTGTGAAATCTGAAATGCGTACAATGACTTAGAATCAACTCAAAAGATCATGACCGAACCTCAGGGTGAGGTTGCCTACGTATCCCTTGTAAAAAGGAATCAGGTCATGACGTAGTTCAGGACTACAACTAGTTGGTTAGGGTTCACTCGGGTATTTTCACTCTCCTTTTGTGCTCTAAATTTTGCCTAGTACCGCCCTTTTGGGTTTTCGGTCTAGCGAGCTTTGATTTACTTGCCTTATCTTTTGCCTAGGCCGCCCTTTCGGGTTTTCAACCTAGCAGGCTTTTGCTCTAATTTTTGCCTGGAACTGCTCGCCCTTGCGGTTTTCAGTCCAGCGAGCTTCTCTTAGGGGTAATATCTCTTGAGCTGATCTTAGTTGACCAAAGTAGAGAATTTGTTGCTGTCGAGGTCGATGAGCTGTGCTGTGCCTCCAGATAGGATCTTCTTGATGATGTACGACCAGGCCCATTTTGGTCAGAATTTCCCACGCGGATCGAAAACTGGAGCCCAAATCTCTTTCAAAACCATATCTCCTTCTTGCAAATCTCTAGACTTCACCTTCTTGTTAAAAGCATGAGCTATTCGGCGCTGATATCCTTTAATGTGATACAAAGTCTTAAGCCACCTTTCATCTAACAACATGAGCTCTTCGAATCTCGCGTTTTGCCATTCTGCTTCACTGATTCCTGATTCTACCATGACCTTCAAAGATGGGACTTCTAGCTCAATGGGGAGAACAACCACCATGCCGTAAACCAAAGAATAAGGTGTTGCCCCTGTCGGGGTACGATTGGATGTCCGATATCCCCACAAAGTCAATGGTAGTTGCTTGTGCCAATTCCGTGCAGGCTCAATGGCCTTTTGCAGTATAGACTTGATGGTTTTGTTGGCCGCTTCCACAACCCCATTGGTTTGTGGTCGGTAGACAGTCGATTTATGAACTTGAATCCGGAATTCCTCAAGAGTTTCTGCTGCTCTTCCTTTGAAATGAACCCCGTTGTCTGACACAAAAGCCTGAGGGACACCATATCTGTAGATGATGTTTTGCTTGATGAAGCTCAAACTGACTTGAGCTACAAAAGATGGACTTGACAGTCTCAAAAAGGCCCCGTAGGCTAGATCTGCTGACAATTGGCTTGGTGCTATTTCTTGACATGTCTCAGTTGCAAGATTTGCTAGAGGATCATTCTGGAGCAGGCTGACTAGGTTCTTTTGGCTTTTCTTCTTTCCCCGGTTCTGGCTGCTTTGGCTGGTTCTCCAAAGCATATATTTTCTTGAGTTGTTGAGGAGATAGACCATCATTCAGAAGGAGACAATCTTCATAGCAGGCTTCACAATCACATTCATCCAAATACTTGTGTCCGGTCACCGGGTCTTTGAAATAGTAAACTGGTGTGCCATCCGGCTGGAAGTACTTGACTGGTGGCATGATATCCGCATCTTCATCATCACTTTCTTGCTCCAACCTGTCAGTGATTTTGTCGGGGATATGCTTGGATTCATCATCTCCAGCGAGGTGGAATTTCCAACCTTGACCGTCAATAGAGCTCTCAGGATCATGCCATTGGAGGGTTAAGCCTGTTGATCTGACATGGCTAACTGGTGAAGCAGTTCTTCAAGTTTGTCTTTGTTTGGAATTTCATTCCCAATTTCTTCATCCCCCATTTCTTCAAGTATCAATACTGGTTCACCATGATGGATGGTAAAGGTGGACTTGAGTTTCTTGCTCACGGATTGGTCACCCATTTTCGGTTACAGACTCTAATAACAGAAATACAACATTCTAATTACTGGGAGGAAGAGAGCCAATTGCAG